>JANVCL010000004.1:22218797-22244735 GCA_026546855.1 Erythroxylum incrassatum
AGAATTGATATTAAGAAAAATTATTAATGGTATATTAAGTAGTATGTATTTATTAGGTTACGTTCAATCCTAAACCTTCAAATCGGAGGTTTCCTATTTTCATTGTTTAGGATAGAATGAAACGTAACATAAAACCCTCCGCTTCCATCCTATCCCAGCCTATTCTATTATAAATCTCTCAAATAAACGATGAAAATATGTTACGTTCTATCCCCTTCCATTCTAAACCATCGAACCAAACTGAGCCAAAGGATAAGGACACTCTACACTCTCTCTCCTCCGCTGTCCGTAAACAAAACATTACGTAATTAGTTTGTTTTTCATTTTATTTCCTTTTTGTAGTTGTTTAAGAATGAAAATGGTTTAATTAAGGGCATCGCTTCCAAGGCAAGTTAAAAATGAGAACGCCTTTCATTATCCATTTTCCATGACCAACAGAAAATAACATAATTTACGTTTTGTTCTTTCTAGGTCTCTGACTAATGACTGGGTATCATCGTGTTCTTCTTCCACACCTACACTCCTTTTTTTTTTTAGAGAAAGACGCCCACACTTCCTTTTACCAGATCTGACCTCACCAATTCTTTGTATATAATATTTGCTGTTTGCTTGCTTCTCTCTCTTCGAGGAAGATCACCCCTTGCATGCTCACGCTTGCTTTCTGTTCCAGATGCCTTTTGATTCAAGTACTGTTGATTTCTGCTCTTAAGTTCACTGCATTGTTGATTCATTTGCTCTACCCAGTTTCGTTTATTATTCTTTTTTTTTTTCTCCTGACAGTCTGAAGCTTTTGGATGATGTCGTCCAAACAAGGATCCAAGAAATCCAAAAGGTTGGGCTTCGCAAGCTCTAAAGCTGCCAATTCTCCCTCCTCTTCCACTACGTCGTCGTCCAAGCAGTTTCCTGAAACTTCAGTAGATGGCCAGAGTTCTCCTGCGTCCTCCTCCGCACCAAGTAAACCGCAGTACATTTACTCCGAGAATGTGGCTTTAGATGGCGAGAGATCCAAAGAGAACGTAACCGTCACTGTGCGCTTTCGGCCTTTGAGGTCTGCTTCTTTTTTGTTTCTGATGTATTTTCTTCTCTTTTCTTTTTCTTTTGGTGTAGAAACAATTTTATTAATTAGTGACTGTGTATTTGTTTTTAATGATTTAGTCCGAGAGAGATTCGTCAAGGAGAGGAAATTGCTTGGTATGCAGATGGGGAAACTATTGTTCGAAATGAACATAATCCTTCGATTGCCTATGCTTATGGTGAATTTCTCTCCGTTCTGTGTTAATTCGGTTGGATCATCACGAAATTTTTTCCATCACCGGACTGATGAGTTTTAACTTGACCCAACTTTGCTCGTTTACTTAAAAATTTCTTCATTTTTTGGGATTTCATGATTAATTTAGAGGTTTCTTATGTTTTGCAAATTTTGTAACAAGGTCAGCTTATGAAGAAAGTTATAACTGTTTTACTTAAATTCTCTTGTATGTACTAAAGAATACAACTTTGGAAAGCTTTGTGTCTCGATTTAATCCTATAACGGTGTTTTGCTTATTTGTGAATGCTATTTAGATCGGGTGTTTGGTCCAACAACTACAACACGCCATGTCTATGATGTTGCTTCTCAACATGTAGTCAGTGGTGCTATGGAAGGCATTAATGGTATTTTATGTGGAAATTACCTCTATTTAGGTACCTAGTTCTTCATCCTGTGTTTGAAAATGCGCATCTAACATTGTTTTTCATGCAATTTGCAGGCACGATTTTTGCTTATGGTGTGACAAGCAGTGGGAAGACTCATACAATGCATGTGAGATTCATGCACCACTTTGCTCAGATATTTTTCGTTTTGAGCTGTTATAGCACATCTGCAATGCATATGTGCTATGGACTTCACTAGTAACCCATATTCTTTTACCTAATGTATTTTAGGATGTATATCTTCATGAATTGTATTTCTTATGTAATAGTCCAAATCATCTGAAGTAATTGACATACTCTGTGGGTTTAATTTGGTTATATTATCTCATCTAACTGACATCTGCACATATTGGCAAGCATGAGTTTCTGAAAGTTGTTAACATTGTGTGCCAAGTGGTGTCATGTCTATACTTTACATGCATTTTAGTTTATAAACATTGTATTGAAACAGAAATCAAACATTCTCACTGGATCTGCAAGAAGATAACTGATGATAATGTGGGCACTATGTAAATGACAGGGTGATCAGAGGTCTCCTGGTATTATACCATTGGCAGTGAAGGACGCTTTTAGTATTATTCAGGAGGTACTTTATTTAACATTACTTTCCTCATGTGCATTCTTTGCTAGGTCATCATTAGATCTACTAATTAATTTGATACAATCTCTGATCTAGACTCCAAACAGAGAGTTTCTTCTACGTGTCTCATACTTGGAGATATACAATGAGGTAAGTTTTTTACATTCCCTTTGTTGACTTGGTGATTCTTCTTTGCCTATTTTCATCTGCCTTGTATTTGAATACTCATCATATGACACGCTTCAGCCACGTTTGGAATTAATCTTTTCCAAATTGTGCTGTCTATTGAACTTCTGTTTCATTTCAGGTTGTTAATGACTTGTTGAATCCAGCTGGCCAAAATTTAAGAATTAGAGAAGACACTCAGGTACTAAGAAATTTCCGGTCTCCTTCTTCCTTGACTGAAAATAAGTAGTGCGGCCATGACATATCAATAAAGACAAGGGTGCAGTTTTTTAGGTGCTATGGTCCATTAATATCCACTGCAAACACATTGAGTAATGGCTTCAATCAACTAGACGAACTCTTGATCAAAAGTATAATGGCTATTATTGTCTGAAAAAGCACCAAAGCTTTCAGCAGTGCATCATGGTGAATAACTGAGCTTAAATTCTCTTTTTCTGTGGGCTAGTAGTTTGGTAGCCTTACTCTTCAATTTTCCATTGTTATGCAAGTGGAATCATACTGGTTGTCATTCAATATCTTGACATATTAGAATGAAGGTAATTCACAAAGGGGGGTTGGATTAGCAGGTGAAAAATGACAAAATTATAAACTTTTATTAACTGATCTGAAGGTGCAAATGGTGATACCGGACTGTCCTAATAATCCTCTCAGACTGCCATTATTTTAATCATGAAGCTTTTTCAATATAAAGCTGGGCATGCACTTGTCAGATTTTGCTATTGAGTTATGCCTAATGTGAAGTTAGATTCTTGTTACAATGGTTTGCTACTGATGAACTGATTATTTAGCTCAAGCTGTCCTGGAAATATACTTTTGAAACTCGAGTTGTTGAAAAGGATGGGGTTTATCTACACATTGTGTGGTACCATAATTTGAAATTGTTGAAAACAAATACCTGAGCTGCACCTGAAGGTTTAGAGCTATATCTATATCAGTTTGTGTGCAATACGCATCTTTAGGATTATGGTGAAGCCCATTGCAATTATTCTGTCATTTGTACATGGTGATGACACTCAATCCTTTTAAACTGATAAGCTTCTTTTACATGTATAATTGAGGCTAAAGAGTTGCTGAAACAAGTAGAAGTTCTAGAGGCCATTGCTCTATTATTGCAGTGATGGTAGACTAGCTCTATGTTGATGTTTCCGAGTTCCACAAATTTTAGTGACGTCTTCTGAGTATACAAAACTGATGATGTTATGATGGCACCGAGCAAGGTCTGAGAATATGCATTAATGATGATCGTTTAATTAGGTTGATTTGGGAACTATAAATGAAATTAATCACTTGAAGTTGTCCCATGTTTTGGTGTGACTTATAGCATGCTTTATTGTCTCACATTTCTTGTTTAGGGAATGCCATTTTAATGAGCAATACTTTTTCTAAAGCGAAATAGCTGGTTTTCTTTGAGGTTGCAATCCAAGAAAGAGTTGGAATACTTGACTTTAGCTTTTAGGTTGATCATATCTAAAACCCTCTTTTCCCCAAAGTTCCAGAAGGATATTTTCCTTTCTTTGAGGTGATTCTGTGGATCTGTTTAATGTTCACCTTCTTTTGGCACTTGTTTTTATATGATGATGAGAAATATAGCTCCTGTTGATGGCCTTTGGATAGTATCTTTCTTGGGGTGTCTAACAAAGACTCGAGTTTATGTTACATATCATACGTGGACAAAGTGGTTGAGGGTGGTTTATTGCTTGATAAGTTCTTGGAGAGTTCTTCAAGGCTACCAATTCATGCAGTTGAATGACATTATCAAGTTTGTTCTGGAATAAGGAAAGGGAATAATTGTTAAAAATATGTGATTCTAGACATATTAATTAACTTGTTTGCAACGAATGCTATGTTTTCAAATTGTAAAGGACTTAAACAGAAAGCATGTTGACCAGATAGAAGGCATTCACAAGTATGCAGTATACACTTCTGATTTTGACTGCTTGTCAATGTAAACTTTTTTCAACTATCATAAGCAACTATTCAGTTGCTTCTCAGGGAATGGAATTTTCTGTTTATGTAAGGAAGATAGTTTCAGATAGATCATAAGACAACCAATTTTGCTAATTAAGCTGGAATCTTGCAGGGAACTTTTGTTGAGGGAATAAAGGAAGAAGTTGTGCTGTCCCCTGCTCATGCCCTTTCTCTTATAGCAGCAGGAGAAGGTAAATCTCACGTAATCACACACAACATCCAAAAATAAGTGGCTTTAGTGGATGGATTTTGTAGTATAGAGGTTCTCTTGTTACTAGAGCCCATAGTAGAACTAATTAAAGATTATGTTACCATTATAAGTTTGAGATTTTTGTTTGGCAGTGACTGGCATATATGCAAATAGATGTCTGCATTCATGCATTAAGACCTGGGTTTTTGTGTTTTTGATGATATCTGTTTCAATGAATTTGTATCTAGAGTTTTAGGAGCTTTTGTGTCTGTTTCTGTGATGTCTCAATCTGTGCTTCATGTGTACTTGAATGTTGTTAAGTTATTTGCTAGATTCTAAATCTGAAGTCGTATGAACTTGCTCTCTCCATTGTGCTTTTACTCATTCGTGATTAGTGCTGTATATATGTCATCCTAATAGTACACTGCCATGTGATGGGCTTTTTCCTTTACTTCATTAATGTTTCCTTACAGCTTGAATATTGTCGCTCATTGTGACTGCCCTTTTCTGTTTGATACAGAGCACAGGCATGTTGGATCCACAAACTTCAATTTACTCAGCAGCCGGAGTCATACAATATTTACACTGGTAACTTTGGGTTACATAGTTGAAGCATTCAGCAATGTTGATTGATTGCTAAATTTTGCACTTTCTTCAATATGAGTCTTTCTAAGCAGCCAATTTTCAGTTTGCAAATTTTTTGACATTATCTTTCGCACGTTAGTTGAAGGAAAACCTTTTAATTGCTATAGTTATGACATTCTCTTATAAGTAACTTTAACTTTCCTAACTTTGTTTATCATAAGCTCTAAATTTTTTTTGTTTATGTCATCATCCACATTTACTCTGTTTTCTTTTCTTCTTTTTATTGTACATTTTAGTCCATCAATATCTAGTTGCTTAGCTTTGTATTTCCAGGCTTGTATTGATTTATATTTGATATCCCTGACATACATCTTGTGGATAAGCTTACTAATTGCATACTTAACTACTCTTTTAATGCTGAAAAGCTTTTAACTGGCAAATTAGTGAAGTTGAATGGTTGTCTGCTTTAACTTGATAGTTTTTAGTGGAAAGGCATGCCATCTATCTTATTTCATGTTTTTGAGGGATACAGTTGTTTGGAAATCATCATTTTCTATTGACATGTTCAATTTTCCTTTATCCATTTTGGTCTAAGTCTTTGCAATTACCTCACACAGACGATAGAGAGTAGCCCTTGTGGTGAAAATAGCGAAGGAGAGGCTGTAAATCTGTCCCAACTGGTAATTTCTAAGGCTTTATGTTTAAGTTAGGACATGGTTTTGTTACTCGAGTTTCCACCTCTCTGTTTCCTTGGTTTACTTCGGTAGCTATGTTATGGCTGCTTTAATATGAATAATCTATTTTTAACTCCTTCATAATTTACTTATACCTGCAGCACCTCATCGATCTAGCAGGTTCTGAAAGCTCAAAGGCTGAAACGACTGGTTTGAGACGCAAGGAAGGCTCCTATATAAATAAGAGCCTGCTGACGCTTGGAACTGTAAGTACTATTAGGACTCTTTCCAGCCATCCAAGTTGAAGAGTATAATATCTGTGAAATCTGCCATCTCCGAATTATTCAACAAGCTGACGTTTGGTATTTGGGTGGCATTTAAAAGTCTACATAATCTTGTGACATTTATAGCCTAAACAATGAATCTCTGGCACACACAGACACATATCATATATCTGTGTTCTTATTTTAAAAATCGGATATTGGAATGAGTTTTTACTCAATAACTGTGATCATCTTCTTGTGCCTTAATAATTTACTATTTTAACAACTGAATTGGTTCTTATTTTTCCATGACAAATTCGGAAGTTTTTCTGAGAGAATTCGTTATTTCATTGTTCGAAATACAGACATGAATTCACATTGATGCTCTGCTTTTCATAGGTTATATCAAAATTGACAGATGGACGGGCAACACATATTCCTTATAGGGACTCTAAATTGACAAGGCTCCTTCAGTCCTCTCTAAGTGGTCATGGGCGTGTATCTGTAAGTATCTTGGAATACTATTGTAAGAAAATATTGATGTAATCCTATAGTCATGCATGCTTCCATGTTTGAACAATTGTACCTGAGACTGCTTCTTAGCCTTTTTTTTCATGATTGAAATTACAGCTCATTTGCACTGTAACTCCTTCGTCAAGCAGTTCGGAAGAGACACATAATACTCTGAAATTTGCCCACCGTGCAAAGCACATTGAAATTCAAGCAGCCCAGAACAAGGTATTTCTCTTTTCCTTTGCCATCTGCATCTCCAAAACAAAATTTGTTTTGAAATCTGAATATTTTCTGGCTTGCAGATTATTGATGAGAAATCACTTATCAAGAAATATCAAAATGAGATACGCTGTCTGAAGGAAGAGTTAGAACAACTGAAAAGGGGTATCGTCATGGTTCCTCAGTTGAAGGAGATTGTGGAAGATGACATTGTCCTCCTAAAACAGAAGGTACACTAGAAAGTTTCTGCTTTGGATCAAATATCTAATTTCAATTCCATGCTTGATTGTTGGTGCAAGCCTTACTTTTGCATTCCACTTATTAGCTTAATTGAAAGCCACCATCTTCATTTGACTATCTCATGTCTTTGGAAAGAAAATTATCAGTCTTGCATATTGACTTTATCATAGAATGATAAATGGTATTAGAGTTCCTTCTCTACAAATGCAGCATAAGACTCAAGGTAATCTTTTGAGGACCACAAGTCTAGCTATCAGTTGGGTTGGGTAGACATGTATTTGTTATTGGTTAACTTCATTTCTTAACATTGGGACCTGGCTCTTCAAGAGTTTGACCAATTAATTCTGAAAGAAAAGGAAATGACAAAATCATTAAAATATTGGGTTTGTCTATCATCAAGTTCTTGATCATTTTCCCTGTTCAACTAGTTGCTTATTTCAGTTGGTTATCCACGATATGCAGTTTCAATTATCAGCCCAAGAGTGAGAATATAATCATTTTACATGAAATACATAGAATCACTTCAATATAGCTAAGTATCAGCATAACCATGATGGAGCTTCAAGAAAAAAATTTAAGGTCGATAGTATAAGAACAACATTATGAGTATGTCTTAGCTTTTATAAAATACTCTTTTATTGTCTAACCGTGGCCCCTATTATCTATGTTCAACTTCCCCTAGTTAATGTAGTCCTGATACCAGTGCTTTATTAACTAAGAATATGTCATAACTATATTCTGATTTTAATTTTGTCTTTCTTTTGATACTTTCAAATGTTTTGAGGACCAGCAAAAGGGGTGTTTGAAGTAGCCATTACATGTTTCAGTTGTAGACTCAAAGGTTCTCCAACTTAACTACATGCATTTTTGGGAATTTTTGCTTGGCCTGATTGCATTGCAACACATAAAAATTTCATAAAGTGATTTGCAGTTTCAATTCCAATTGAATAAAATGAGATAATGTGCATGCCATTTCACAACTAGTATTAGTCAACCAATTTCTTCTCCTTCATCTACTTAGAGTGCATGTATTGTTTATTATCATTTTTATTGAAGGGTAGTATCATGTGTCTGATTTTTTTTGATTTCTTTATTGTGTTTTAACATGTAAAGCTAGAAGATGGTCAAGTCAAGTTGCAATCAAGATTGGAACAAGAAGAAGAAGCAAAAGCAGCTCTTTTGAGCAGAATACAGCGGTTGACAAAATTAATTTTGGTCTCAACAAAAGCCTCACAGTCATCAAGGTTTCCTCAGCGTCCAGGTCCTAGGAGAAGACATTCGTTTGGGGAAGAAGAGGTACTATAGAAGTATTTAAGTTCCTTCATATTACTTCTTCCTAAGCAGAATTTTCCTTGCTTGCTCCCAGTTGGATGAACTTGTTGATTCTACACGTGCACGAGATTTTATCCTTTCATCTTATCTTAAATTAGTTTGAACTGATTGAAGAGGATTATTTGTTGTACACAGCTTGCTTACCTACCTTACAAAAGAAGGGATCTGATGTTAGATGATGAAAACGTAGATCTTTATGTTTCTCTTGAAGGAAGTGCTGAACCTGCGGATGAAACACTCAAGGAGGACAAAAAGACTCGGAAGCATGGATTGCTAAACTGGCTAAAACTGCGTGTATGTGTGCTCTTGATTTTTGAGTACCTTTGTTTGATGTTTATTTTATCTCCTAGCTTCTTTCTAAAAGCTTGTGGTTCAATATATTTGTCAATAAATTTCTGCTTCTCTATGGTTATTTTCTGTCTTGAACAATATAACTGAATATCTTGTACGATAGTGCCTAGTATGTTCGATGTGTTCCTGAATAGTGCAGTTTTGGTAGAATCATTTAGTTTAAGTTTTGTATATGCAAGTTGAAGATTGTAGGACTGGCAAGGGCCGTAAAGTATGGCTAAACTCAAACTGATGTTTCAGGGCTACAAATTCAGATCATCTGAGTAATTTGTTTTACAGCTCAAACCCTGTGAAATCAGACTCACTTCATTCTGTTATTTTCATTCTGAAAGATTATTAGACCCTTGATTTTATAATGTATGTTTGTCAAAGTCCAAGATATCAGAACCTATTGTTCTGTTTCATTTGAAATTCATCTTATTGGATTGTAGTTTAATCAGTTAATGGTCTTCCTTTTGTAGTGGTATGCTGGTTTCTTTCCTTTTTACCTTCGTATTTCCCACCTCTTCTCTAAAGTTCTTGTGTTGCCTGTTCTTGATTAGAAACGAGATACTGGGGTGGGGACAAGCACTAGTGATAAATCAAGTGGAGTGAAATCTAATAGTACACCTTCAACGCCTCAAGCAGAAAACAGTAATTTTCATGCAGAATCAAGACTTTCAAATCCTTTACTATTAGAAGGCTCTCCATCAGCCGTTTTGCTGTCTGAGGTTAGGCAGGATGGAGAACTTTCTGAGGACAATTTCCTTGGACAAGAAACTCCTTCAGTAAGCTAATTGCTTTTCTACCAACTGTAAATGAAAATTTCTGTTTGGGTAAACATGTATTCTGCAAAGTCTATGGCCTGAATTCCTTTGCATTATTTTTGCTAGATGAGCATAAAAACAAGTGATCAGATTGATCTTCTGAGGGAGCAGCAGAAAATTTTGTCTGGGGAGGTGGCCCTTCATTCAAGTGCTTTGAAGAGATTGTCTGAGGAGGCTTCTCGAAATCCACAGAAGGAGCAGATTTATGTATGTTATTCTTGTTCCTTTTTCTTTCACTGGCCCCTTTAGAATGCACAGAGAATTCAATTTCCATCTGTCATACTTAAAGGATGAGATGAAGAAGTTGAAAGAGGAAATAAAGATGAAAAATCATGAAATATCATTGCTGGAAAAACAAATTGCCGATTCTGTCCTGGCTTCCCACAACAAGATGGATAACTCGGAAATGTCTCAAGTGAGTGAACTCTGCTTCTGTTTACTTGAACTGTTTGCTATTGTTGCATGTATGTCTATGAGCTGTTTGTTGTTTTATGCTGCAGACAATTGCTGATTTGATGGCACAGTTGAATGAGAAGTCATTTGAGCTTGAGGTGATCCACCTCCCAGTTTGACTTCAGCATATTAAGTTTCGATATGTTTCATTTTTGATACTGATTGCTTGTTTGATCTTGGGAATCTTTTTATATAAAAACAAATGACTCATAAATTTCTCTAACAGCAATCTTCTATTTTATTGATGAGACGTGACTGTATGATTATTCACAAATAATGAGAATAATGGAACATGTGTTTGATATTTTCAAGTTGAGTACAGAACTGAGGACTGGATTCCTATTTTCATATACTTCTTGGCGGATAGCATCCCATTTGTTTATGTAATGTATATGCTAATCATGGCTTGATACTTCTTATGCTATCCTCTTTTCAGGTTAAAGCTGCAGATAACCGTATAATTCAAGAGCAGCTGAGCCAAAAGGTACAAAAGCTAATCGACACTACTCTGTCTTTGCTGGGCAATGGATGCTTACCATTGTCTTTTGAGTCATATTATCAAGAAAGAGTAGTAACTTGACCTTGCTGTTTTATCAGATTTGTGAATGTGAGGGCTTACAGGAATCGATTGCCTCTTTGAAACAGCAACTTGCAGATGCTCTTGAAAACAAAAATCTTAGTTCTCTCTCTAGTTTCTCACAGAGATTTTCTGAACTAAAAGGTTCTTACAGCCAACATCAAGTTAACAAGGATATTGTGGCCTTGAAGGAGAGGAAAGAAGATCTGCTCCTAAAAGCACAGGTTAATCTGATTATATGACTGCATGATCAAGTTTGTGATCCTGGTTTTTAAAACAGTTCAACTGCCCCTTATTATTTATTTTGAGGACTAACGTTTATCCATAATCAGAAAGGGAAAACAAAATGAATCATAATGAACTAATTTTGCAAATAACACCATCCATTTGCGTGGCTATCCTCCACTGTTGGCAATCCATTTTATCTTCCAGAATATTTGGATATTCGCTATCTTCACCGAGTAATATATTCACCCTTAGAAAAAATTTAAATTTGTTGAAGTTTAGATAATGAATTTTATTTTCTTCAATTGTTGGTTTCAGATGAAGAACCCATAGTGTTCCACTGTGGATGATCCTGTCCAAAGCTTGTGAATTATTTTTATTCACCTTTGCTTCTTAGAGATCATGATGTTATCTTCTTTTGTCTGGTTTTTTGATATTATGCAATTTTAGTCTTAAAGATCATTATGGTAATGGGACAATCTATACTGTGTTGAGGAGTTTCTTGATAACTTGAGTATGTTCTCAAGCACTTCTAGTTTACTTTTTGGCCTTTGGGCCAACTGATGAACCTTGAGATTAACTATTACTGAGATAGGTGTGAATACTTATGCAACTAGGATTCGATAGCTATTTGATACATAAGAACCCCTTCAATTTTTTGAGGATGCATGTAGAATTGGAGTTCAGCTTGGTGGCATACTTCAAGTTAACATGATGTGATTACTCTTTTATCTTGTGACTACAGCTCTCCTTGTTTACATAACTAGCAAAAGGAATTAACTTCCAAGAATCATAGTCAACTACATGTATGATGCGTACAACCATTTGGCAGAATTCTTTCTGCAACTGTCAAGCAAAGGCACAGATCACTACTGAATCATATGTTAAACCACATGCATCTCAGAAAGTGATGGTGCAAAATAAGAAGCTCATTGTACACTGTTGATATCATCAGATGGGTAGAAGGGTTTATGGGCAATTAGCATTGTACTTTGCCACTAATTCAAGGAGAAAAAATGGCTTAGATAGTAATCTAAAACGTTTTGGTTTCATCAGAATCTAAAACTTTCTGGTTTCATCTTTTTAATTCTGAATGTAATAAATATTTTCAAGTTCTTGAGAGCGCAAATTATGTTATGACTTCAAAAGTTTCACTTTATCTCCTTCCTTGCTTTTATTCAATCAGGCTGCAGAGATTGAAGAATTAAAAGAGAAGGTCGCAACACTAACGGATTCAAAAGAACAGTTAGAAATGCGGAACCAAAAACTTGCTGAGGAAAGTTCTTATGCAAAAGGTCTAGCGTCTGCAGCTGCTGTTGAGCTAAAGGCGTTATCAGAAGAAGTTGCCAAGCTGATGAATCATAATGAGAGATTAAATTCTGAGCTGGTAGCACTGAAAAACTCACCCTCTCAACGCAGAGCTAGTAGTACTTTGCGGAATGGGCGGAGAGAGAATAACATAAAACGCCAAGACCAGGTGGCGTTAGCTTCAGATCTCAAGAGAGAGTTGGCTTTGAGTCGAGAAAGGGAACTCCAATATGAATCTGCTCTTACTGAGAAGGATCAGAAAGAAGCTGATCTTCAGAGGAAGGTTGAAGAATCCAAGCAAAGAGAAGCATATCTGGAAAATGAACTGGCTAATATGTGGGTGCTTGTAGCGAAGTTGAAAAAATCCCACGGGCCTGATACAGATTAACCTGACTCAGCAAGAGAAAGTCCGAAAGTTGATAGTTAGTGTGAATTTATCCAAGATGGTCTATGGATCAGTGGTGACAAATGGCCTTCTTTTTTCATGTATACCTTACAATAGAGTAGTGTCTGTAAAAAGAGTCGTGCATTAATAGTTGGGGATGTATGTGTATCTTGGAATAGCGTTGAAAGACCAAGTATAACAACCCGCTCTTGATTAACGTGGGTTGTCTTGTGAATGTTTGTTCAATTGACGACAATTCAAAAGTTTTCAATAATGAGCTGTCATAGAATTATAACAGGGAATCAATGCACGTGTTGAAACATTAAGCACCGTCCAAGGGGGAGCTAGTCTGCCGGATGTGAGGGCACCTGGCATCGAAGAGGTCATGTCTAGTCTCTTACTCCCTTTGTAAAATGGATGACACTTTAAGGATTTAAGATCTTTTCACCACCAGTATGTGTTAATTAAATCTTTTGACGACTGCTTAGCCAACAGCCCTAAATTAAAGTAAATAAGTTCTCTAAAATCTGTAACTTTGAAGTAGCATAACTGTTACAGTGTTTAGTCTTATTTTGAGACTTTTTGTAATCGTAAATTACTTTATGGCTCGTGAGAATAACAACCTAGTGAAGACAAGATGGAAAAATCTTTTATGAAGAGATACATGGCTGTGTAGAGTAGTACTACACGTAGGTGTCTTGACTTACACAGCTATGTAGATCAACCATGTAAGTCTTTGTAAAATTGTGAAGAAAGTGTGAAGAGGTAAAGACATATACTGGCTATGTACAAACTCGTGTGAAGACATGATCGTTATAAAGACCGTGTAACTCTCTATAACCATGTATGTTTGCGACTGAAGCGGTGTTGGAACATATACGTCCTAGTTGCAAACATACCATATAAGTGACTATGTATCCTTCAACACCACCTCAGTTGGAAACTTATACGAGCTGTGTAAGTGATTATGTATAGTGATGGAAAATTTATTTTGTGATATAAAAGAGAAAAAGACGTAAGTTTTTATAGAGAGTTTGGTCATGTAAGTGATCATGTATCTTCTAACACTGCCTCAATCACAAACATACATGAGCCTTATAAATGACTATGTACAGTGTTGAAAAACTTATTTTGTGATATAAAAGAGAAAAAGATGTAGGTTTTTGTAGAAAGTGTGGTCATAACGTCCAAAATTGAGGAAAAACAGAGAGGATAAATATTGTTATATTCTCATCCTTATTTGATTAGTTTTAAGATTGGTTTGAGAGATTGTTGACTGTGATATCAACTTACGTTTCAATCTTGAAATTTTGTAAGACATCTTCTTATTGTGGGGTGAGATATCAATTTTTTTATATAAATCCTTATTAAGTTTAGGGGATTTACTTGTCAGTTTGTCCTGAGATCTTTCCCTCTACATTGGAGGGTTTTTGTAACATCCCATTCTCATAGGATGCAGACCTGACATTATAGAGAATATCTGAATACATACCCCACAAGGCTAGCATGTTATAGCAATCACATCACTAACTTAATCATGACATCATACATATACAAATATCATAGAACTAAATTGCTGAATCTCATTCATAGCCAAAAGCTCGTACTGTCGTTTCATTCACAATATAATTTACATTATAGCTTTATATTTCATAATCCACATTTATATATTACAAAACAATTGAGATTTTAGTTTCCTATATATAACATCTAACTTATAATGGGTAGTACAAAACAAAATATTCTAACTGGACTTCTCAGACTTCAGCTGACGAACCTTTGAGCCACTTTTAATTCCCAAATTAAACAACTCTAGACCAAAACTAGATTGTCTTAGAAGTTATGTTTTCCCTAGTACCTAAAAATCAATGTTGCAATTTTGATGAGTTTGCGAATTTAATGAGTAAACCATCATCAATGTGCTCACTCAAAGTCAAGGTACAAACATATCAAGACAAACCAATTTCACGTATATGTCATAATATTCAAAGTCACTTCTCATTTATCACATCAATCAATGTGTATGCCAGGCCAATATACATATCATAATTTACTGACACATAAAAAACATAGCAGTTTATAGTATCATCATACATAAATTATCTTAACACTAGTCACCACCATCAATAATGTTTTCCAATCATTTTTCACGGCATATATAAGAACACACACACACACACACACACACACACACACACACACACACACACATGCAAATGCACCTGAGACTCCACTTTTGTTTTTATTTGTTGTGACCGAGTGCCTTTTTAACTGTCTAGTATCTGTTGCGAATACCGGGCTCATTTTAGAATACTGTCCTTTATCTATTGTGGATACCGAGCTCATTAACATTGAGCCTATGGCTTTGTGTGCACGCAACTAAACTTAAAGCTCTTTTCACTCTGGTCACTTCAGTCACAAACACCTTTATCTGATCATGCATACCAATGAAATGAAATGCAACAAGTGTCATATCATGCTAATCAATGTCTTTCATTCGATATACACAATCATTTATCACATTCATCAGGCTCAGGTCCGGTATTCAACACGCAGTTGAGTACACATATTTTCCTATTCACATACAATCAACCAGCACTTCCTATACATTCCCGTATAGTAACTCCTCAGACATTCAATTGTCCAGAATCATCAATATCACAAATATGTCAATATTAGAAGAAAACTTATGCAGAAACACATATATAGTTGAGAGTATACATCTAAGTTGACTCACATTATGCTCCAAATAGCTATTTCCTTGATGATCTGGCAATGTCTAAATGTAGTCGCTCAATTTGTGCTTCTATACCATGCAATACACACATTTGTACACATCACTAAATTATTCAATCAAATAAATATTTAATCATGCACATGTATATGTGTCATGTTTAATTCATGCTCAATTGACTTTCCCGGATATATATCCTTATTCAAAAATCTTGATCATTCATATATCATATCTTGCGAAATTTGATTATCCTAAGTTTATCAATCGTCTATTCATCAATCATACATTTAAAAATCCTTTCCTAGCATTATATGTCCACACAATTTCCCAATTCTCATTCATTCATACCTAATTCATATTATTCATAAGAACACTTTTACACCACTAACAACTCATAAATTCCAAGTTGGGATACATTCATATCAAGTCAATCCATTCCTCAGTTCTAACATCAATCAACATCCTAAACTTATTAATCACTTAACCACTTAATTTAGCAACCATCTAGGTTCATTTCAAACCTCAATTAAGTCTAAAGACACTAAGGTAAGGTAACTTATCCTTTGTTGGTTAAACAATCTCACAAAATGTCATTTTCTCTTGTCAAAGAAATTCCCACAATTGTGGTTACCTTTCCATGATTATGAAAAAGCAAAACAAAAACTTTTTACCTTCCAAACACTTCCCACGATCGTGGGTTTAGTGAACAGAAAGTTCACTAACCACTTCAATTTTCGTTTGTCCAACTTCGATATCTACATACCAAAATCACAATAACTCATTATCAGAACATCTTCTAGCTAAAACATTTCACAAGAACCTTAATAAGACCTCAATAAGAATTTTTCATGTTTTATAATTTGACTAATACGAGCTCTAAAATCCTCAAAAATCAAGAAACAAGACAAGGTTCCTGAATAGGGTCTATCATGGGCAGTATTAGGAAAACATGCATAACTCAATCTACATTCATTATTTTGTCTCACCACTTTCACAGAAATCAAGGTAAGATAACTTTTGTTATATAATGTTGTTCAAATTCATGCTCTAAAGATATGAAAAATAGGTCAAAAGAGGAAGATGAAATTGAACCCAAAATTTCAACTTATAACTTTAATTTTCTAGATTCAAGAATACTTCAATAACATCTATTTTTAGCATCAATTCACCATCATTCATGCTTCAAAACTCAACCTACAATCATTCCACACAATGGCTTAAAGCCCATGGTTTCATACATAAAAAACAAAGCATATTCATTCATCAAATTTCCAGCACAAATCAACATCAATCCTACATGTATCTCATATTACTTCACTCCCAATCAATCTTTATGAATGATATGATCATAAATAACACAGCAAAGCAATCAAATACTTACTTCTTTCACTCAGGGTTTCCTCAATTAATAAGCTATACAAACCCTCCTCAAACTTCCAACTTACACCAAAAGCAAGATAAGATGGAAGGTCCATCGTGATCCTTGTGATCCTCTCCCATAACGAAATCTATCGTGATCATCTCCCATTTCCACTCTGGATAGGTAATGACTGTAACTTCCCAACTAGAGCTTGATGCTCAACTTTAATTTGCTGGTAGGTCAAACATTTTGTCATGTATTCTACCACTTGCTTCTTTCCTGGCTACTAGAAATGTTGTTTTAGTGTGTTATACATCTTGATAGTACCAAGATGCATAACATAGGCTATTGAGTGAGCTTCCTTCAAAATCTCTCTCCTTAAATTTTCAACATTAGGTACGCACAATCTTTGCTTCAGCCACAAAGTATCGTCTCTCAATTCAAACTCAGAATTCAAATCATGCTTCAACTTCTCTATAAGCTTCATAAGGTCCAGATCCTTGCTCTGAGTCTCTTTATTCCCTTCATGCAATACCGGCCTAAGCTTTAGTGTAGCTAAAAGTGTTCCATTTTTTTTCCAACATTCATCTCAACATTCAAAGCTCTCAGTTGGACTAGACTAGGCAATCTCGAAATCTGAATCTGTGTCACACTGTTATCCGATTTTCTACTTAATGCATCAGATACCATATTAGCCTTTCTAGAATGATACTCAAATGTACAATTATAGTTTTTTAATAGCTCAATCCATCTCCTTTTCCTCATATTCAACTCCTTCTAACTCATCAAATATTTCAAACTTTTGCGATCTTTGAAGATCTGAAATGTCTCACCATATATGTAACATCCCATTATCCATGTTGAGGCTAAAATTGTAAATATGAGAGATTCACTGAGAGATTAGAAATGAGTTTCATGCTTATGCATTATGTGACATGCTCATGCACATAAATATTGAATCTTTGCACACATGAGAATAATTGTACATGCACTCATTGACATTTCGGGTATATTGAATAGTAATAGTATAGATTGAGAATTGTGGTTATAATGAATGAGTAGAATGAAATGGAGTAGAAGACAAGAAATAAAAATCTAAGTGTTGGATTTAGTGAAGGAAAATATGTTGGAGAAGTTTACTGAGAATATATAGTATGGAATTTTTGGATAGTGGAGTAGAAAGTTATAGTCCTTATAAGGGGAGATGCTCAGGAGCATAGAGGCATCGTCTGTAAAGACGTATCGTCTGTGATGATGTCATATCGTCTGTGAAGATGTATCATCCGTAAAGATGTAACATCTGTGATGACATCATATTGTCTGTGAAGATGTATCATCTGTAAAGAGGTATCGTCTGTAGAGACGCATCATCTGTGATGACACCATATCGTCGTAAGTTGAATCTGCTTTGTTTTAAGAGTTGCATCGTCTTAAGTTGACTTTGCTTCATCTTAAGTTGACTTTGCTTTGTCTTAAGAGTTGTATCATCTTAAGTTGACTTTGCTTCATCTTAAGTTGACTCTGCTTCATCTTAAGAGTTACATTGTCTTAAGTTGACTTTGCTTCATCTTAAGTTTACTCTACTTCGCCTTAAGAGTTGCATTGTCTTAAGTTGACTTTGCTTCATCTTAAGTTGACTTTGTTTTGTTTGCTTTTTTCTTCATCTATTTTTTGCTTCGTTTGCTTTCTGCTTCGTTTGCTTTTTGCTTATGTGACTGAAACTTTTTCTTCTGTACACTATTCGTCTGACGCTATCGTCCGGTCAATTTTTTAGCCCTAAAGGCAATAGAATTTGTCTTCAATGTCTTTGTGAAAGATGTAGATATTGAAGTTCTCTTTCGAACCCTTCAAGAATGATCTCAATCTGATATCCCTAGAGAGATTATGCCAATTGTAAAACAACTTCTATGTACTGTTCATAACCTTCTTCCTGTGGTGACTGTTCATTTTGTATAGTTTGGTCCAAAGTTGATTCTCTAGACGATATGATTTGTCTCCAAGATCTTCATGAAAGTTGTAGATCTTAAAGTCTCCTTTGAAACCGTCTAAGAATGACCTTGATCTGACATCTCTAGTGAAAATTATGCCAATTGTCCCACAATAGGTGCAATATGAATTGAGGACAAAACCTTGTTTGATTCTTTCAGACAAAACTTTTTTACATCTTTACAAAGATTGGCAGCATTCTAAATTGATTTGAAAAAGATTGATTGAACGAAAGTGAGGGGATCGGTTGGAACAGTGAACTAGTGTTATTTCACAGAACATATTTCGGTATTTTAATTATATATATATCTGAATAATTCTAAATTAAATGATTTTGGTGTCAATGGGAACATAAGACATAGGGGAACATGTTTCTAGAAGAAAGTGTTGTGAAATAACTTCAGCATCTAGGTCAGAAAGAACATGCAAAGTTGACCCAAAATGATGTTTTATGGAAAATCTGGAAGTGATTTAATAGGTTATAACTTGTTATTGTAGTGGTATTATTGAATTTTAAAATTAAGTACAAATCTTACTTAAGTGAGTTTTAATAAAAGGAAGTGGATAAGTGGCTAAGAATTGGACAGATGTCCCAGTTTTAAAGTTGAGTTTTAATAACCTTGAAAGACAAGTTATTATACTTGCATTCATTTCTTTCTCTCGAAGTTTCTTTCTCCAGTATTTCTTCAACGCAGAGTTTTTCATCAAAAACTCCACCAAAGATAAACTAAGCTTACTCTTATCTTCTACTGTTACCACTTTGTCATCTGTTTCTTTTGCCTCAAGAAAACATGATCCAAACCCTCTATATAATGAAGTACATGAGTTACATGAGAGTTAGGGCTTTGTGATGGTTGAAGATTTTGGAGTTTTAACAAATAAGTATCGTGTTAATCCTTATGAGAAGTTTGAATATGAGATAAAATGGATGGTTTATCTGACATAAAATAGTCATAGAAAAAGTGACCATTTTCATGAATACAGTACAAACTAGATAAAAATTCAGATGTGTTGTTTTTATGTATTTGGGGATTTTTATGTGATATGATGGTGTTGAAATGATTTTGAGTAGAAAGATCATTGAATACATGCTAGAGAAGAGTACAAAAATTTTGAAAGTGATGAGGACATATATGCTCTATTTTCCCTTTGAATACTTTTGGAAAATTGAGGATGAATAAACATATGATTAAAGTTAAGGAAATTATATAGAGAGAGAGAGAGACAATGTCGTGTTTTCATTGGGATTAAGTGGAAAGTTGCTAGTGATAAATTAGTGAATGAATTGTTGACATCAAAGTACCAAAGGTATGAGTATGTTTGGGGATAACGATATTTATATGATTGAGTGATTGAATTATGAAATGAAAATGAGCTTAAGATATGAAGATTGGTAAAGTACCCAGGATTGTCATTGAGCATGCATTGTACATAGTCCATATAACTATTTGTGCATAAATGAGTTTTGTAACCTGTGTGAGTTGTGTATTGCATAAATGGGATGTGTAGGATAAATGACCGTATTTAGGTGTTCCCAGAATTTGGAAGCAAATGCTAATTTGGAGCATAATGTGAGTAACCTAGACGGTCTCACTTAATTACTTGTTTGCTTAAATTCTATTTTGAATTATTGAATGAATGTGTTTTGATTGTTGATTCCAGACAATAACATGTCCGAGGAGTTATTATTCGGGAATGTATAGGAAGTGTTGCTTATATGTGAATGTGATGGAATAAATGTTACTCATCAATTACGTTGAATGCCAAACCTTGGGTCTTATGAAAATTGTGATCTGAATATGAATGTGCAAGCATTTGAATGATTGAGACAGTGATATGTGAAACATTTCAATACATGAATGCTTGAAAGATAAAGGAAGTTGTGATTAGAATCACCAGTGAAAAAGAGCTTAAAGCTTAGATTGCGATTAGAGCCTCAGACTTGGTTGTGAATGTACTCGATTTTCAAAAAGGGATATGGAACATAAATTGATACAGCTTGGTATCCACTAAGAGATACAAGCTAGTAAAAAGGCTCTCGGTCACAATAATAATAATAAATAAAAAGGAGCCTCACGTGCATTGCATTTATACATGATATGTGTACTTTATATGATTGAAATGATTATGACGATTGTTTTAAAAGTGAAAGGTGATATTTCTTGAATATGCAAAGACGTGAATAAGTTGTTACATGTATTGATGTGATGCATGAGTTAAGTAGACCATCGATGATGGTTACCTCATTGAGTTCACAAAACTCACTCAAAATTTGCAAATATTTTTCAGGATCAGAAGAATACCCTGTTAGGCCAACGAGAGTATACCTATATCATTCAAGTTAAGGATAGAGGTCGGGATTAGTTCGCATCTGCATTGCATTTCTCTATTTTGTATTGAATTGTATATTATGTAACTTTTTGTATAAATTTGTATTCTGAAACGACTAAAGTGTTTTGTATTTGTGAAAGGGCCCAAATGGCTATTGAAAATTTTGTTGATTGTATTGTGTTGCTTGAAAATGTTTATGAAGGAAAGTGGGCCTGAATTGGTTATTGATTTCCGCATATTGTGTATGTGTTTTTTTTAAATTTATACTGATTTCTGAATGATTGAGTGCTCTAGCACGCCACCTTCATGGGGCATGGACTCGGATGTCACCCACGATGTTAGGTTCGGATCTTGCGAGAGTGCGGTGCTACATTTATGTGGTATCAGAGCCTAAAATTACTATCTTATATAGGCATTTTCGAAATATATGTCAAGTTACATGCATTTTTGTCATGTCATAGCAGACAGTAGCAACTGATCCCTAGTCTGAGTTACATTTACATAAGACACATGCATGAGCAGTTCTTAAGAGTTTGAGCTGTGAGAAACACTGAGAAGAATGATGATCTATCAGGATGTGATGAAATGAAGGTTTATGGACATCTAGACACAAAAAATAGTATCTAGTTTTGTATGATAGATAAAGGTTCACTACTTTTATATATGTGATTGTATCATTGAACATGATATCCATGTTGTACTATGATGATATATCCTCAAATTATGATATAGATGTGAATGTATTGTCAAGGATTATTTGAGGAAAATAGTGATATAAGTAAAGATGACGAGATTAAAGCATATAAGTAGAATGTAATGAAAACAGAAATCGTTATGATCTTAAGCTATGATCCTCCGTAAGAATATATATATTAGTAGAGATTGAGATTGAAATTTCAGGATGATTATGCATTTATAACTCCGAATGGATTGAGAATATATATATGTAAGATGAATAAATGATAATAGGAAAATGAGATAGAAATGAGGAAGGAGTAAAAGGGGAACAAAATAGTCATAAATGACTTTATAAGAGATGAATGAAGTGTATGTGTAGTAAGGAGAAAGTTAGAAATGCATATAGGAGAGGATTTTGTGTATGAATGAGATAAAGAAAAAGATGAAGAATCAAATGAGAAGAATTGATGCACTCAATATGGTAGTTGACTCATTATGAAATGAGGTAGCCTCAGAAGAGGTAAATTTTGGAAAATTTGAGTAAAAGTTGTGTTAGTATGTTTGATAATGAGAAGGAAAAGTGTAGGGCACAATAGTGTCCTGAAAAAAATAGGTTTCTGTCACGATCATGTTGAGATACCCCAATCGTGGGCAGGAACAAAGAGAGAAATGATGTTTAGAATCAATTGGAATCCAGGTATCATTAGCGGATGTTATTAATTGGTGAATTATCATGAATACACCTCTATATAAGATGTAATGATTTTGATGATATATACCAAGGTATTAGAGTAAATGAAATTGCTTAATGCCTCACTAAGACTTATTATAAAGGATGTTCTGATCATATAAGTTATAGCATAAGTTGATCTTCTAGAGGTACTAAGAATGACTGATAAGTAATCATGTAAAATAGTTGATTGATAATGATTTCATGTGCAGTATCGAGGACAGTAGCAAGAATCTTTGAAATCTTCTTTCAAAGAAGAATTTCACTGAGATAGGTTCAGTAAACCAGATGATTCGATTTAGGAATGATCAATGAAGAAACAAATCTAAATTGAATAATTTATGAGTCAAAAGTGAATATTGGAGTCATATCCCTAACGAAGACTCAAGTATAAGAGGTAGAAAATGCTATTGAGAGTTTACATGTTTTGTTTGATGCAAAATATCCGACTACGTGATTGGATTTTTTTAGAATTTGAGGTAACGTTATTGTTAAGATATGGAGAACTTAGGTCCGCGTCATATTCTGTGTAAATATGTCTAGAAGATAACAAATTATATATGACGAATGTGTTACCAACACAGAAAGTTAAGTTTGAAATAAATTTAAATGTATGGAGAAACTAGTATGACTGAGCAAACATTAGAATAAGTCAATGTGAAATATGAGGAAATCTAAAGAATGGAGAAAATTATTCGAGAAACATAAGTCAATTGGGAAATTGAAAAATATTATAAGATAATATTACCTCATCGAGGAACTAGTGACTTAAGGAATTACGAGAACTAATCAAGGCCATATGGAGTTTTGGCAATATTTGTTTGAATTAACAAATGCCCCCAACTATATTATGATATTGAAGATTAATAGACCTAAAGAGAGTTGAGGTAAGAAAGAAGTGAGAAATTCTAAGGAAATTATAAGAGATTTGGAGTTCTTTAGAATTAGCTATATATTGGACACTACCAGAAGTTGTTGAGCAGCTTTTAATGATCTTATCATTTGATAGAATTGTCTGAGGAAAGACATATAAATCGCATGGACTATTGAAGATAAAGAGAATTTTTAGGAATTATAACACCAATGATAATAATATCATTGGGAATTAGAGATTATGTAGTATACAATGATGTTTCACACCAGAGATTAGGATGCGATCTAATGTAGTAAAATAAAGTGAGCTTGTATACATAGAGACAATTAAACCTCATGAGTTGATTATTTGATATATGATTTAGAACTTGCTGTAATAGTAATTGCTTTGAAAGCTTGGAGACAGTATAGTTATAGAAACATTTTGGATATATATATATATGAATATACATATTAGTAAATATTGAGGTAATTATTGAGTTTGAAAGGAATGTACAAATGAGTACTATACTGGTAAAGGTAATGTGTAATCTTATACAATAAACAAAAAATTCTATAATGGAATAGTACAAATTCAGATATTGAGGTTACCAAACCTAGCGCAATAAAGAGTATAGAATGTTGGGTTAAATTTTGGGCGATTTAAAGCACTATTAGCTATTGAAATTTAAGATTAGTTTCATATGAAAGAATTAACAAAGCCCAAAAGCTAAGGATTCAAGATTGTGAATCATATAGAGGAATAGAAAATGAATCTGAATTTTTGAGTTTGAATTGGAATAATGATATTTTGTGATTGAAATAAGAAGTATGTGTACCCGATAAAGATGATTGAGCAAAGAGATTGTTATAGAAGCATAAATAACAACCTATTATATACATCCTCAGGAATACACCGAAATAAAATTTGGCGTCTAAGGATGTAGAAGTAAGTGATTACATGTATAAGTTGGTAACTATCTTAACTGTTGGAGATCTGCTTACAACTTATATTTTGGTGTTCATAGGAACATGAGATCATAGTTCTAAGTGACTTTAAGCATAACAATAATTATCAGAGTGATATCATTAGATTATTGTATAAGGTGTAACACTACAAAAAGAGTCATTCACCCTTACACTAAATGAAGAGGGCCTAAAAATAGTTGAAGGCCAGAATTGATTCAAGATATTGTTGATAAGTGAAACGGATCTGTAGTAGAAATTAAGTGATTCAAGAAAGATAAAAGAGTTATATGGATCAACGTCGAAGATATGAAATATAGTGAGATGTAAATAAGAGTTAAATGTACTAACACAATGGAAATGGAAATTATCAAGCGAAAGATGAAATATCTCTGTGAGTATCACCTTGTCAAGGTGTATTTAGATTGAGTATATGGTGTGTTTAGATTAGGAAAAAGGATAAACTAAGCCTGATATGTAACGCCGGACTTTATGAGCCCTTCGGTGTTGTACTGTATTTGGAGATACTTCTGTATATTGATATATACATGGTTGTATATGAGTTCAAAGATGTATTTGAATCCTTTTTGTACGTATGCCAATGATATATAATGATATATGCCCTTACATGAACTTAGAGTTCATTGGTATGCGAAATCTTGGAGATTTCCGACATATGAGTTTTTAAGTGGATAAAACCGAGTCCATTGGATGGATATGACCATGGTGGGTAAATTAAATGAGTTCTAATGCCTTATAGGTGATTAGACATGATTTATAGACTCATGGGACACTTAAAAAGTTTAATTGGAAAAGTTGATGCATATAAGGGCTTATTTGCAAATTGTCAAAAGTTAAAGGACTTATATATAATTTTTCAATTCTTGGAGGACCAATGTGTAATTTTATAAAGTTAAGGGGCTTAATTATAATTTCAAAAGTCCAAGGACCAAAATGAAAATAAAAGTTTTGGTGATTCCCAAATTTTGGGCTTAATTGTAAATTTAGGAAAGTTGGAGGATAAAATGGTAATTTCATACAACCTAAGCGCAAAATGGTAAATTCACCATATTTTGGTCAAAAAAAGGTCAAATTCTAGACCCTTCTTCATGATATGACCGCGCACCCCTTTTGTTAAAACATGTTCTTTTAATTAAAAGAGAGGAGAAAGAAGGAGAAATGAGGAAAAGGAGGAAGTTTTGTCCATCACCAAAATTCACCCTTCTTTTTCATTCTTCAACCTCAATAAAGGTGTCCTAAGCTAATTTTGGGTCAAGGAACTCAAATCTATCATTAGATTTGAGAAATTCTCACAGGATTGGAAGATGTCACCAAAGGAAAGTTTAGGTTAATTTTGTCTCATCTCTCTCTACATTATGATTTTGAGTTTGGTGTTATGATATGTTGTTCTCCATGTTTGATTATGTATGAAACATGGTTTAGATGAATGAAACATGTCACCAAAATTGTCCCCTGTAGGTGAAAGTTTGTGAATTTTTGAATAACTTTTGGAATTGATGGTCTAAATGAACTCTATGATGTTAATTATGTATGTATGAAGTGAATTGATGATGGAAAATAAGGAAGAAGTGCATTAGAAGGATGCTTTCAAGTTTATGCCTTTAGGTGTTTGATAAAATGCCTAAGTGAACTTGGTTTAGGATTTAAGGATTTTGTTGGTGTGCATTGGAAAGAGGCTTTCATGTTTACTTAGAGTGAACTTGAATTGTTGCTTAGAATGACAAGTAAAGGCC
>JANVCL010000004.1:22245165-22261564 GCA_026546855.1 Erythroxylum incrassatum
CAAATTCATCTACAACACAATACATATACAAAAACACTAATTTAAATTCATTTTCATATTTCTAATTTCCACCAAAAATTTGGGGTCCAACAAGAAAACAACAAATCAATGAAATATGTTTAACTAGGGTGTAGGCTGAGATTAAACTAAAGAACCAGGTCCCTATCAAATTCTCCACTTTTATCATTTTTCTCATATTTTCTTTAATTTTTTTATTAGTTAGTTTCATTTTATTTTCTTTTTTATAAAACCAAAACCCCCCGATTAAACCTAAACACTAGTTAATTTCATTTCAACAACTTTACACACACTCTTTGTGGAATCAACCTAAACTCATCACTGCTATAGTAGTATTTTAGTTATTTTATTTTGACTAGTGTTACGACGTAATGTCAACATTTTACTAACTTCATCCTTTGTAATATTTCTGCAACATATAAAATTACGTGACCTCTCGAATGAGCCATGGTCGCCCAAAAAGATGTTATCCTTTACATCTTCATTAAAAAAGGTAAATTTCACATTTCAATTGGAATCAATTTTAAAAACTTAATTACCAAAAAAAATTAAAAACTAGATTTGTAATTTAAATGATGTTATGGGCCTAAATAAAATTTAAATATTGATAATTCCATTTTAGTTTAATTAAATTTAATGAATTTATATAATTTATCTTTTTACCTATTATTTTTATCACAGATATTTTAATCTAAGAATTAAATTTCAAAATTTAAAAATTATGAATTTAATAAAAAATTAAAAGTTCAAATTTAATTTTTATAAAAACTTAACTCCTCTTCTTAAATATTTTAATGTATAAATAAATATTAATTATTTAAATTTTTTAGAATTATATAATTATGTATACTGAATTTTATTTTATTTTTAAAAGGAGTTTATAATTATTTTTATAATTATAAATAATTAACATTTTTAATTTTACTTTATTTCATTTATTAAAACGTAAACTAATTGCATCGAGTTAGACTTATAGCCTAGATTTAAATTTAAAATTTTTATAATAAGTTAAATTTGAATTTAAAAATTAGGTCAAATATGAATCTTAAAATTTTAGAGGAAATTTGTGATGGATTTTGGTTGATCGTAATCTTGCTCAGCCCGTCCACGGGCCTTGTCACGATTTGTCTGAGTGGTCCCTGCTCGCTGCTGCAATTGTAAACGGTGGATATACATGTCCGATTGACCAAATAGGAAGATTATGTTCTTTTATCATTTTACCGAAGTCTTGATCTCTTCTTGTAATTAGTCGTTTGGTTCTGCGATAGGGTCTCCGAGGTAACGTCTACTAACTCCTCTATCTAATCTCTTTTATCTTTCCTTCCACGTCTTTTAATCTTCTATGCATAGCCTACACGTAAAGAACTTGTCTAGATGGAGCTTCAAAAGTTTCTTAAATTTTGTCGTTAGGAGCCTGTCATTCACTTTTCTGATTGATTTATGTTTTGTTTCGTTGGAAAGTGTGGAAAGGAAAAATATAACGGGAACTTGTTCTTACTTTGGTAGCTATTTTTCATCTGGTTTCCTGTTAAAATGTAGAGTAATCTACTTGATAATGAAAAACTATGTTATGTAGCTCTGTTTGAAACACTTGTTTGAAAATATTTTATTATTTAGACATCTGGACTCCAATCTCTTTGAGACTTCTACCCTACATGTTTGCATAAGATAGTACAAGAGGTTTCCCGGATAAAAATATTCCCTCTAATGAGTTCGGTTTTGGGTTCTGGTGCCAGTGTCTGCTCCTGTTTTGAGCTGCACTATTAGCATTTTTTGTGATAATGGTGTTTATTTTTTTTATGATGCCTGATATAACGTTGAACAGATGTTTATGTGATTTGGGTTTATTGACGGTTGGTTTGGCTTTCGAGTCAGTTACTGGGTCATGTTACCCTGATGCAGGAATTGGTGTCTTGTACTATACACCCCATTGTAGTTTGCTCATCTCATATGTTGAGAGTCTCAAGTATGTGATCTGTTGCAGTTTCCAAGTTAAAGCTGACAGTTGAATATATAATTGAAGCACATTTTGAATGCATATGTAGAAGCTTGAGTTAACTGGGTCTTATGACTATGTTTAACCGATAGGAGAGTTTGACTTCTTGCAAACGGAGTTGTACAAACTTGGTGGACTTTGATATGGTCAGTAACTCTGTTCGCTTCACCTTCCAAGTTACTTCTAGGCTCTAGCTCATGTCTCCATTACTCTGATTAAGCACTGATTGGAGTCTAATTTTCTTTACATGTTCTTTTTATGCTTCAGGTAGCGGGATAAAAGGGACATATGGAATATGGAGTTATTATGGTGTATTGACAAGATGCCTTGCATTACCTCAGCTTTAACAATTTTTGCTTGACCCCTTCAACTTTAGTTAACCTCCGGGAATTGCTCAACTTGTACCCTACAAAAGGTAGGACAAGTTTATTCGATGAATTCCCTATTGTTGTGCTCACCTCTGTTCATTAAATTGCATCGAAGTTATTCCTCCAATGGTCATCCGTTACATCCTTTACGTATTTCCACTAGTTGTCACAACATCACTCGTTCTAGCTGCATGCCTTTTCTTCAACTCTCAGCCCCCAATAACAAACATTTTCCCTTGCTCACTAGTCACTTTTGTACTGAAGCTACATTTCCGTCGAGTGAAGGATCAACATCTGTAATTGATTTTCAAGAATTGGTTGAAAAAGATTGGTCCTTTCTTGATTTGGATGAGTTAAATTCCAATGAGGAGCATATAAAACACATTGGCCGCATTCTATCTGCAGGAGGAATTCAAGAGGATTCAAGGGTTTTGGTTTCAATTGGATCAGAAAAATTTGTAGATCACTTGGTTAAGACTTCATCTTACAATTTCTTGCTTGTTGTTCATGATTCATTTTTTCAATTAGCTGTTATCAAGGAAAAGTATGACGAGGTCAAATGTTGGCAAGGGGAGCTGATAAGTGTACCAGAAAAGTGGGCACCTTTAGATGTTGTGTTTCTCTATTTCCTACCGGCTTTGTCGTTTACACTTGACCAGGTTTTTGCAGCACTTGCAAAATGTTGTTCACCAGGTAATTGTGAATGCAATGAGTTTATCTTTTTTTTTTTTCACTTGAACCAGTTAAACACAAACATCAAATTCCATTTCAGTGTTTTGACTAAAAATGCATATACAACAATGTAATGCTGTTAGAACTTCATTAACTAATTAATCGTATCAGTCATCTTAAATTGGTGGTCATCAGAGAATTCAAGTCTCTGTTTGAGTTCTGACCTCTAAGCAATGATTATTAGGTGCAAGGGTGATTATTAGTCATCCCCTGGGAAGAGAGGTATTGGAACAGCAGAAGAAACAGTACCCAGATGCTGTGATTGCTGACTTGCCTGACAGGGTAACCTTGCAGAAGGTTGCAGAAAATCATTCGTTTGAGATGACTGAGTATGCAGACGAGCCAGGAATTTTTCTTGCTGTTCTACAGTTTTGTGAGGTGAAAAACTTTCAGTAGAGCATCTCTGTAAAGGATGGTGCCCAGATGCCTTGAAAGTACGAGGTTGAAACAAAAACTTCTAAATAAATCTGGAATTGCTGAACTTTATGTATGTTAGAATCGCTTTTTGGTAGAGCGGATGTGAGCATTATCTGTTCTTCATCTTATTCCTTTTCACATTTCTTGGCCCTTGAAGAAATGCTCTTCACTGATCCATTCCCTGCAGATATTAGGTTAGTTGCTCTTTTTATCATTATGCTTATGGGTTATTAACACTGCATTTGAGATTTGAAAGGGAACAGATTTTATGGAACAATGGAGTTGGCTCATGTAGCCAAGACTGTTCCAGGCATCTATATGGTTTGGTAGTCGATTAAGCCTCTAGTTATACGTCTGTTCAGGAAATGTTGTACAAGAGCAACAAAGTCTGCAATCTGTATCAATATTTTAAGTTTGGTGGCCCGCTGACTCTTAGTAGGGCTGGGGTAGCCAGATTTCACTTGTCTATCCCAAGCAATTTTTGAAAGTGCTCGGTAAAGCTACAGAATTTGGTTCTTTATGTACAAAAAAACTGTGTTATCCTACGTAGAAGATGAGCTAATTTATCAACAATTTGAATCATATTATCACCGTGAACTAATCTATCGGGAAATGATCTGCAACAGTCCTTATAACTTCGTCGTGTGTTACCAAAATACAAGTTCAACTTATCACAGGACTCGTAGGAGGGCATGACCACGATCTATTCTTTGCTTAACTAAACCCTTCCAGGCTCTTTTCTACCTGTTCAAACAAATATTTTAGTGAATCTGTGCAAAGACTTGCAGTTAGCTATTGAAAACAAAAAACAGGACTGGTGGAAAAGATGGTCGAAGTTTGCAAAGATAACGAAGTTTGTTGTGCCTTGGTCGTTGCAGTTGCTGGGATGTGCTGCAGCAGTTATGTTGCCCCTGAATATGGCTTGAAGAGTGGTAACAGCATACGGTCTTTTGCTAGTACTTAAATTAACACTAATGACAAATTTATTATTTTTAAAATATTCATATGCATCTCACTGCAATTGTCAATACTAATGTGTAATAACTGACAAAAATAAGACACTAACAAGGAATCTGTCATTTTAAAATTTAAATTAAACATTTTGAAATAGTTAAATTTTAATTTGAACGATCTAAAATATTAAATTAATTTGATGAAAAGATTAAAATTAAAAATACACAAATGATCATCAGTTTCAATATACTCGTGAAAGAAAAATCATACCAATAAATTCATTAATATGAAAAGCTGACCGATACAGAAAACCTCAAGCATTATACCGCACCCAAATCGCTCTCTACATTTAAAAATGACACAAATTGGATATCAATCAAACTAACTGCAGCTAAAATTGGAATTTCTCAGAGGAAGATTATTGAGTGCTGGCTTAGGAAGTCTTCAAACTCCAAATAGCCACCTTGCTACTTCTTATTGACATATTCAGAAAAATGAAAACCTCAAGCCGTTACTTGCTGCAAACAAGTTATACTCTTCCATAGTGGTTCCTTTCTTATTGAAAACAGAATCATTTTCAATTTCATCTGCCATTATTTTTGAAGATAATTCTCCATTTCCTGCTTTTGATGGCACACAATCTTGTTTATTTCCTGTTGAAAGAGCTACAGGACCACCAAAATGGAACAAGGAAAATCCAGAATCGCCATTACGCAACTTGGCAATGTTATCAATTTTCATACCTTCACCAAGTTGCGCTTCTGGTTGATGTTGGGCATCTGAAGGTATTCTCTCTCCAGTAGCTTCAGTTATTATTGTCTGCCCTTTATGTGCATGCTTGTGCTCCTGTGAGTTCAAGCCATTGGCTTTGGAAAGCGGCTTATAGGCTGGAACTGGACCAGGAGTAAACACGGGACTTGCCAAATGCTGCACCGGGCTGTATTGCATACATAAGCTTGAGTTTCCATTCAAATCATAACCAAGAGAGCCGGCATACAAGTATTGGTTTGGGTGAGGAAAGGGCATTAAACCATGAGCTGGAGTTGCTGGCCAAGAAACTGGATTTTGGTGATAGTAACCAAATGCTGAAGGGGCTTGAAACAATGGAAATTGTATGCTTTGATTATGCACAGGTGAGAAAATGCCTTGATGTTGTGAACCAACACTGACAGTTAGTATTCCATTACCAGGGCCTGGACAACTTTTCGAGTGCAGATTTCTCTGAGCAGTTCGTCCAGGACCATCTAGTGAAGACCCAGATAGTTTCATGTTTCCTAAGGCCTCACCTCCATTTGTACTCACTTTATTCTCCATCACTGCTTCATGATTAAGAAGACCATTATGATACCCAGAATTCATTCTCTTTCCATATTCTAGTTCATCATGAGTGGAGAAACCATTCTGAATATACATAGTGTCTCTTCCTTCTGATTGTTGGCTGGCATCTTCAGAATCTGAAGTGGATGAAGACTCCAGAATTCCATGGTTTGAAGAGGCTGGATTGCTATCACCTTCACTGGCGGACAATGAGCAGTTGTCAGAAATTGAAGTGCCACCTTCAGGAGTTGCACCTAAATCTGAGCTTTTAGCCACACAGGAACTCACTTCCTCACAAGAAGCATCTCTTGAAGAACAAGGATCATTCACTTCTGCTTGGTCTCCACTCTGGCTGCCTTCTTCAGCTTCAAAGCTGGAGATCCCCAATTCCTTTTGCCTACTGTGTCTCTGATCAATTGCACAGGAGTTTTCTGTGACCAGAATTGAACATGTATCACCATATGACTTGGTAAGCTTGCTATTAGATTCCACTCCTGCAGTCTTTACAGTAGATGATCTCAAAGTAATGTCAGTATCTGAGTTGCTCCTAGGATACTTCTTTTGTGATTCCATAGGTTCCCAAACCTTCCTAGAATGAGGTATATCCCTACTGGAGGAATTGTTTCCCCCGAGGCATCTGCTTTTGGATCTTCCGCAACCATCACGGATGCTATCTGTTTGATTATACTTGTGTGCACGATAAAATTGCTTGGATGCATCTAATGCAGACTCAGACTTCCCCACAGATTTGCGCTCGCGGCCAACTCTAACAGTAGAAACATATGGTTCAACCTTTGATCTACTATCATTGCTTTGATGAAAGCAGCAAGCATGGAAATCAAATCTTTCATTCATCCTGTTATTAGAACAATGAAATTTCTCACAGAACCTAAGCCCACAACTTCGACCAATGCATTTAGGTCCATTTATTCTTAATTGCCTACTTGTTCCATCGATACCTCTTGAAGTAGTTTCCACATTTTCACTTTGAAGTCTTGAATCAGACTTGTTAACAGCAGCCCCACTTTCTACACCTACTCCAAGTCTGCGTCTATCAGACCATTTCAGTGATTGATCAAACAGAGGATCTTTCCGAAATTTCAATCTCCGACGAGAAAATTTTGATTGTTCAATCGTAAAAGTGCTAGTCCCATCTTTCAAACTTCTAAACTCCCCATAAGGACTCTCTAAGGATTCATTTTGCATTGAGGAGATGTAATGTTCATTTGACAAAAGTTGTACCTGGATATCAGGCGATCTGGGCCTTGACAAATATGTATCACCTGTTTCACTTGTGGAGTCCCTACAATCAATGGCATTACTAGGTTCTTCATCAACACTTGGCGAATCATCCTTCAAAACATCAGGAAGTACAGAAATAACATCTGATTCAGGCAACTTCTTTTCTTTATCCCTATCTTTGCCTTTTAATCTCTCCTTTCTTCTAAGCTTTTTCTCTCTTTCTTTTGTTCTTCTCCTCTCCTTGCGTTCTTCTTCTTCACGCTTTTCCTTCTCCTCTTCCTCAAGAAGTTTCATCTGAGGGAAACATGATGTTAAGCATTAAAGTACTATGAATCCAATTTTATAATTGAGATGCCCAGAACAAAAAAAAAAAGACCTGTTTTTCCAAGGTAATAATTTCTTTGCATGCAACATGAACTCGTTCTTCCAGCAGTTTTAGAGCAAGACAAACAAAGATGCTATGTGCATTTTGGCGTGCAGTTCCTTCTCTAAATGCCTTCTCAACCTGCAAATACACACAATCTGTTGAGCATGCCAAATTCAAGTACAACAGCTACAAACTGTCTTGTCATGTGCATAGAATTTTGATAATGGCTATCTTCACACTCAATTGGCTGCTACGTCTACAAAATATACTTACTGTTGCATAGATAAAGTACAATGACCTTGTAGTCACCCCTCCCAATCAAACAGTTGATCCTACATTTTCCTACTATAAGAACACATGATGGTCCATCTATCAGAAAAAGGACAAAACTATGCAAAATTTTTAAAAATCCATGTATGTTAATAAATTCCATGTTGAGAAGTGGGTCCAGAAAACTAGCAATTTTTCAGCTAACAATCAGATAGGATAGCAAGCACATTGCAACAATATAGACATGCCTGTTCCTTGAAAATAACAGTTGCAGCATCCAGAAGAAATTCACGAGCAAGTTCAGGACTCTTCGCATGCTTTTGGGGACGGGAGCACTCTCCATCTAGCTCGTTTCCATCCTTGTCCATGGAATCATCATCCTAGAAGTGTACAAGAATTTACAATAAATTTTAAGAGTACAAATATGGTTCTAAACAACCCAGTGAAAACATAAAAGGAAAAAGAATAGGAATTAGGTAAAGCCCACAGAAACTAAATTACCTCTTCTTCCTCAGCTTCTTCAGCATGCTCGAAAAACCTTCTGATACTATCCCCTTCAGTGATAGTAACAAAACCATCACCTACCAGTAGCCTGCAATGCACACATTGTTGACCCTTTAATGAATGAGCTTTTACAGAATACTCATTACACCGGCCATCTAATTTCCAAGCCCTGAGGGTGATATGACACGAAGTCAAACCAGTAAGATCCAGGCCACTGACTTGGACGTTTCCATTCGTGCCTACATTTTCAAATTCTAGGATGTCAGTTTTTCCCTCCCCACTTCCAATTGCCCATTCAAAATGATGGTATGCTCCATCAGAGTCGGCAAAAGCTTGACGCCAATCAGCTTGTACAGAATCATCTGACACCTGGTAAAATAGTGGAGAAAATTTGTTATGCAAGCCCACTTCAAAGCTTATATAAAGATGTAACATTTGTTTCATTAAAGAGGATAAAATGTCACTTGTTCTTGATAATCTTTAACTCATCTCAGGAAGTAACATATATTGCACTAAAGAATGACCTCGTATTGGAATCTAGTATCGGCAACACAAAACCAGTTCGTGCAGCGAGTTTCTCGCCGCATGCGTTTCAGCTCCTTTAGCTCCTTGAACTCACGTATGACATTCCTTCTACAATCTCTGCAAAATCTCTTGCTGTCAAACCTGTGGAGTAATTTTTTTTAATTAAAAAGAGTCGCCGAATAACATCAAACATGCAGAATTAGAACCCTAAGGATAAAAGCAAGACCAGGAAAACTAGAACCAGATAACAAATTTGTTAAAACTCTCCGTAATTTTATAATGTTACAACTAACAAATAATTTCCTGACGATCAAAGGAATGAAAGATAAAGATGTAATATTGTCCACATCAAATCTAGGATTCTGATTTAAGCTAGATTCATATATAAAATCCAAAAACTATTTACAAGTCCAAAGTCACAGAAATTGCATGTCACAGAAACGGAATTGGATTAAGCAATTTGAACTGAAATCTTCAGCGAAAGAGCATGCCTAATGTAAAGCCTAATATGCAAAGTATGCTGATCTCATACTCACAAAAATCAACGGAAAAAATTAATTCCATTCACTTAAATATTAAATACCCCCAACATCACTCTCTTTTTATAGAATGTTTGTCCTTGTCAGGGAAACTACTCATATCCAAAAACATTTCTTGTAAATCCAGCATCATCTTATCCTTGTTAGAGTGCCTTCACATCAAACTATATTTCTCGACAAAATGAACCAAAATTTTTGGCTTTGACAGATTGCACATGTTGCCGATGATTGAAAAGTAATTTCTTGAGCAAGTATTGCTCTAATCCAGAAAAAAGTTAACACTCTACAACCTTAAACCTATGACTATAATCATGCTTATAACAATAATTACAGAAACCAACAGAAAATATCGGTAACTTGATGAGCAAACAACAACAACACATCCTTCCGCCACTTCCAAAATATGAATACAATAATTTAGCTTTTTCCCAATCGTTTCTGCTTTCTGTTTCTTCCTTCTGTCATCCAAACATCTTCTCAAATCAAGGCCTCTCCCAAATATCACCCAAAAATCTAAGAAGCCTAAAACCAACCTAGTTTGTGCTAAACATACAGGTTTTGGTGAAAGGGAAAAAAAAAACTCATAAACACATTATAGTGGGATGGAACAACTTCCCTATCTCCACTATCATCAAATCAATCCCCCAAAGTACGAAATCATCTTCCCCTACTCTTCCTGTTAATTGTGAAAATTGTAGCTGCAACAAAGTTGATTCACAGGATGATTTCTAAGGATTATTAGACCACCTAGGAACCATGACTAGCCATAAATATAAAAGTTACAAACTCAAGTAGACCAAGGAAATTGTTTTTCATTACAAGCATTTGATTACTGAGAAAACATAGTTGAGTAGTAGAAATGAGGTGGTTTTTCACAATATAAAGGTCAAATTGTCAATCCTGGTACACATGAACGCATATTAAAAAGTATGAGGCAGGTAATCACTTATGTCCTAATTCCAGCAATCCATTTATTTTCTCACTAACACCATACATCACAAATAAGCCAATCTTTGAAGATTAAATAATCAGTGAATAGTTGAACCTGCAAAAAAATAAGAACTAGAACTCCAAAGAGTGCTCACAGAAAGAAGCAAGCTAAAAACTTCTTCCTATTCTATGTCAAATATATCATAACAATTGGTTTTTTTTTTTGAGATTATGTTAAAACCAAACTGCAAGAAAAGCATTTGATCAACTTCCATTGAATTCTAATACTTGGCTTTATAAACAACAAGCAATTCACTGACCACACACCTATACATGAGCCTCTCAATGAAATCTTCTTCCTTCATCCTTAATAAGGAAAGTCGCGTCTCTTCTCCAAGTGCAGACCAGAAGTCGACTAATGTGTCACAAGATAGTCTGGCAGTGTGCAATGCGCATGTTTCTCTTGTTCCATGCCCTCTACCATAACTTGCCATCCCTTGGCTTATCCATCCCCTACCTCCACCACCACAAGCATCAGGATAGAGTAACTCCCTTTCCCGTTCTCTTGCACGTGCACTGTCAAATACCTAATTTCAAGTGGAACATCAACCACTAAAGCAAAAGGAAAAAAAAAAAAAGGAATGACAATATAAACAATAATATTAAATGAGACTCACGTTCTGGAGTCCCTTAAGGGACTTGGAATACAAATAGCAGTCCAATAGTGTTAAGGATCCATCACGTGTGGTGGTTAGACCTCCCCAAGGATGGACAGATGGATCATGTATCTCATCTTGACATCCATTATCAGTATTAAGTTCACCATCACTCTGATTTTTCGAGTCTCCTAGTCTGCTGCAAGGAAGGCTCCCACCACCCTCCTGCTGCAAAGACTTGCCATACATAACAATTTGCAAAAATCCTTCAAGCAAGAGCCCGTTACATCTTGAGCAGTACATGTTTTTACGAGCTTGTTCAAATAAGGCGTGCTTGTCAATACGCAGAAGCTTATGCTGCGCTTGTGATGATAACTCACACCAGAACTGTGCCACAGTTGTAGAAACTTCATACAGTTACAACTTCAGAACTTTGAAAATTTTTAGTCAACTTAGAATTAAAATGCAAAGCATAAAGGTAGTTGTTTTATTTATTATCCCATCCAATTTGGTACTTATTAGAATAGACAAAATGGATTCCCTGTCCCTTTGTCTCTCAAAGAAAGGTGAAATTCCTAGGAACAGAAGTTATCAAACTAATTCTTTAATTTCCATATGCAGCCACCGGCTATATCAGGTTTTCCTCAGAAGATTTCCCATGAAAAGAATCTCAAATCTACACATAATTCCAAATGTTCCGATCAACCATAACGTGAGTGTATTGAAAATTAAAAGATACAACTGCCATTACATTAGCAGCCCTCGTTAGAGAGACTCATAGTTTAAAATCAGTTATTCAGTCCCACTCCCAAAAAATGATGCAACCAAACGCCCAGAATGTTTGAAATCATCCCATAAGTTAGCCCACAAAGCCTCCCATTTTCAAAGGCTGAGTTCAATATCAATTACCACAAAGAGTCATTATTCACCAAAATGAAAATTGCCACACTACGACCAATCTTACTAAACTGCCACCAAAGTTCAATCGGACAAAGAAGTAATGAACAGAAAAGGTGAACACAAATAATAAGGTGAACTGGATCTACAAATAAACCCCAAAAGAAAAATTAAACATCAAACCCATCAATCAAAGACTAACTGAAAAAGGTATGACTGCAAGATCCAATTGAAACCCAGATTATCATCCAATGAAAGAGACAAAATGATCCAATTCAATCCAGGAATAGAAAACCCAGGAAACAATTCAACCAAAAAAAAAAAGAAGATATAACAGGAACGCAATCACGTACCTTTTGTAGCTGATTATAGCTAACATCATCGCGGTGCTTTGACCAGAATCCATTTGCAGAAATCGAGTAAACTCCAGATGACCCACTACTGAATTGCTCATTTCTCTGCGCTAATCCTGGCATGATCTCTTTCTATTTTCTCCTAATTTCTATTCAGTCAATTATTTATTATTCTATCAAAATCATAACAGTCTTAACAAATTCATTAATCAAATATTCCAAATTGGAACGCCCAACGAATCCCAAGAAAACAAACCAAACGAATAAATCAAATTGCATCGAATCAGACAGACAATAAGCAAACTACGGGACTCAAATAACAAGATTCATTCTTTTTCAAAAAAAGAGAAACAAGTGAAGACATGCTCTTTCCCTACTTGGATCGATGTGGAGGGATTCAGATTGCAAAGAGATCGATTTTAGAAGATAGATTGGGAAAGAAAATGGGGTTTTTGGTTTGATAAATAGATGAGATTTGGAGCTCTGCAGCTTCCTCATATATCCGTGTGTGAGTGTGTATTTATATGCTTGAATACATATATGTAATCAGGACAAGAGAAACATAGAGCCAAAAAGAAAATCGATGAAGAATTGGAATGTAATAAAACTTCTTATTAATCGACATTATGACACAAAATTACCACATTATAATATGTTTTTCCCTTATTATTGAGTCTTATTTTATTTGCTTATTATTTCTTCTCTACAAAACAAAATTATTTGTAATATGGGATTAGAAAAAATAAATAATTTAAAATAATTAAAGTAATTTTAGTTATAAATTTACTTGAAACGAGAGTTTGTTTCTTATGCGGAATTAAAGAAGAGAAAAGCAGAATTAAGATTTTAAAATAATTTTGGTAAAAATTTTGAGTTAAAATATAAAATAGAGATGTTAAAGGTAAGCATCCATGATGTAAAGTAATCTTGCGAATACTGTACTAGACTGATATCAGATTGAGTTCTGGTACGGTACTATACCAGTACCGGTCAATATTGAATACTGCTTCGGATAATTTTTTAAAATTATGAAATAGTCCCTAAACTTTTATAGAAATTTCAAAATAGTCCATTGTCATATTGTACAGTTGTACTGTATACTTTATAAGTTTAAATAAATCATGTTTCCAAAAATTATAATAATAAATAATAACCATAATTAATATGAAATAACAAATTTTTTTAAATATTTCACATATAAATAATAACTACAATTAATGTGGAAAAAAGACAATTATCATCATACAAATATAAAATTAAGAATAATACAAAATATTTAAAATATTACAATTTCATCATATAATAAATAATAATTACATTAAAAGTTTAAAACATCCAATAACAAGAATAATAAATATTTTTAACTCTCAAACTATTACAATTTACCATAAGAGTTCGTGATAAAGAACCAACCAAATAGAAGTGAAATATGTAACAAAAATATTTACAATTACATTAAATATATAGAATTTAACATATACATCAAATATAAGTAAAATTAAAAGAAGAGGAAAGACAAAAATCTGAAACTTCATTCAACTGTCTTTGCGTGGATACCTGCTATAACTATACTGACCCTAGTTATCATTTGATAAAAAATCCTCCTCATTAAGAGGAGCCTCATCATCACTATCATTCAAATACAATGCACCAAATGACATGGCAATGCTTTCCCAACTAACATTATCTTCCAAGTCATTCACATCTATCAAATCCGGTTCCTCATAAACTTAATCCGCCAAAAGATCGATATTATTAATATAAATTAGATCATATGTTGAATTACTTGTGTTATTAAGACTCCTAGTAAATAATAAAATTTAATTATTATAAAATTATTAGAAATTATATTGAAATTAATAATGATAATAACGTACCTTTCCCGAAGCTTTAAATTGTAATGAACGAATACCAAGTCCTTCAATCTTTTATGCTCCAATCTATTTTTTTTTTGGAATGGATGAATTTAAATGTGCTTCAGTTCCATTTACAGCCTGTTGCACTCACACACTGACTTAAAATTTGAATTGCAAACCTTTGCAATTCTGAAACACCACTTTCGAGTTGATCCTACCAAGAAACTGTAAGTCATAAGATAACAAAAGTAGCATTACAAACAAAATAAAGTGATAATTAATTTTCAACAAATAAGAAAAAAGAAACAGTCAATACCTAGATGAAGTGTTTCTCTTTGTCGAATAGCGATCGGTAATCCAAAATCCCCAAAAGACAACTTATAAAGCTCTTAAAAGACGTTGCATCATTTCATGGCCAACAATTGTTCTAATAGTGAATGGTATTCCTCTACTAACATCAGCTTTCTTTGTAAAATCCGATCTAAAATATACACTGGATTTAAAAACACCCCAGCTGCAAACAAAGGAGAAGAAAATTGTCTTTCTCATCACTCATTGATGATTGCAAGATACGGTGTGAACAAAGAAGGCTTATGTTTCAGATTTTCCTTAATTGCTTCCCTGGCTCATTCCATGGCATAAAAAAAAACTCATTGTGAGCTTTTCTTCATTATCAGCTAAGCGAAGCACTCTCACCAAAGGTTCACAAACTCAGATAACAAATTGACATTGAAACCAAAATTCTCTATCTTCCAGTATAATGCTAGAAACCTCCAATCCAGCATAATGTTGGATTAGACCTAACACGTCGAGATGCAACCCACTTATCACTTGTAAACATTTTTCTTAACTCTTTCTTCATCGAAACAAAAGACTAAAGTGATAAAAATTTTGTTACAAATCTTGTCACACTAGGATGACACAAATTCATGCCATTGGTAAATTCATTTCTCATTAAATTTAAAACTCATGCACGATTATAGATGAACTTGGTCACCTTTCTAGCTTTCTGTATAGTCTCATCAATAATAGGAAACTACCTAGGATCTGCTATATTCGTCAGCATTAGGTCAATGCAATGTGCAGCACAAGAAGTCTAAAAAAAGAATTATACCTATTTTGACACCTTCTTCTTGCTGCTTTATAAGCGGAATCATTGTTAGTAATGAAGTGAACAATGTTTTCTAGCCCCACTTCATTCACAACTTCATCAAATATCTCAAATAAAGTATCAGTATTTCTAACAAATTCAGATGCATTAATAGACTTCAAAAACATTGATCCATTTGTAGAATAAATAAAATAATAATAACAATATGTTCTTATCTCCTATTTGTCCAACCATCGCACATGATTGAACACCCAAAAGTAGCCAAATTCACTCTTCGTTCAGTCAAGTAACTTTTAATTTCAGAAATTGAACAACTCAAAAGTTTACCTCTTAAGTTATAAATTGAAGGAGCTTTGCATCCCGGGCCGTAAGAGACTATTACATCCACCATAGACTGATGATATTAAGACTGGGAAGCATTGAATGATGAACCTGTATCATACCACCATCTAGCTACTACCATATTGACATTATGAGTTGCATCTCTTGATTACATTGCACTACGAATTGAAGGTTGGGCTCCAAGAGTTGTTTGTGGTGCAAAAAAACCACTCACCTGCTTTCTTCTTTTCCTAGCAACAGGTGCAGGTGTTACATTCACTTCTTGCTAGGCCTGGGATGGAATACTAGCACTACCACTACCACTATCATCTTCAACATTTCCACAATCATCATGAAAACCAGCAAACGAACTTTCACTACCAATTTCAAAATTGAACATTTCCCTTCTATCTTTCTTATGCTGATATTCTTGAAGCAAAGTTTTTATTAGCCACTTCACATCATGACTTACTTTTTTCTAAGGTTTCACATCTCCTTTAACCCTAGCTAAATGCTTCTTTAATCAAGTTATTGCTCCACCTTTCAAATCCTTGTTACAAAACAAACAAATAGTATGATTCCTCATATTGGGAACTAATGTAGCGTGAGCCCAAGTTGGATCATTATATCCTCCTAAAATGGTTTGATCATGAGTTCTTGAACTTTCTTTCATTTATCTGTAAAAATAAATGAATGCATATATCAAAATAAAAACACATAATTTCATTATACAATGCGCATGTCCATCTTATATAATATAACTCATACATCATACACGTTTAATTTCATCTAACACAATTCACTATATGTTGGATCCTGTTTCCGAAACCCAACTCTCTTGCTTACTCATTCGCCTGTTGGACCCCGCTTGATTCCGAAGCCCAACCTCTTGCGTACATTTTTTTTGAACCCTTATTAGGCATTAGCAATTCATCTCCATGCTCATAAAATCCCAAAATTCACTCACAAATGGTTCCATGGTGTGCTCATACAAATCAGTCACTATGCTTGAACTCAATTCTCCTA
>JANVCL010000004.1:22290796-22308707 GCA_026546855.1 Erythroxylum incrassatum
AGATAAATGAAATAAAATTGTATCTTGAAGGTTTAGGAAGTTTTACTAAGTCAGTTGTAAAGAGAAAGCGTATGATATAAAAAAAATGTAGCTTAGTTTTCATACTTTACATATTAATAATGTATTTTTTATTTTTATAACTATTACTTTAAAATACAGATTGTTGTTGAAGATTATTTGGTAAAAGTGATCTAACATTGAGAAAATTTATTGTTAAATAACTCAGTCAAATGGTTGCTACATCAGGATGTGCACATAATTGGAGTGTTTTTTAACATATTTAAACAAATAAACAAATTCATTTGAAATATTAAAAACTCAATGACCTTGTTTATATTACTTATAGTCTAAGGATAAAGAATATTGATTTTATTGATTGAATTTTATTTTTATTATTGATCTTATAATTTTTGTATTATGTATTTAGAGCCCTAGGTAAGAAGAAAACACACGATCCAGTTGATATTGAATATATTGGCTATAATGATTTTTTTGATCGAAGAAGAAGAAGAACCATCAATTTGATCTTAATTATAATGAAGTTGAAAACGATATTTACAAAAAAAATATTTTCCGCAACAAATGAATTAAAAAAATCTACTGATGATTAGTTGATATCTTAGTTTAAACTTATTTAAAAAAATTAGAAGTATAATGTGTTACAATAAAAAATAACAGAAAACAACGTAAATTAGAAATGATTAATTTATTTAAATATAATAGTAGATATTAAAGCAAATAGTTTGGATGATATTGTGGTTTATAGGTCTTTAAAAAGTGACGGAGAATTTGAAATTTTTGATGATGATAAGATATATCCTCCTTTAGAAGTATAATTTTAATCATTATTGTCATTAGTTTAATTTATTATGTCAGATTTAATGTTAGTTTGAATTATTAGATTTATTATTAATTTATTATATATTAATGAAAATTGATGTATTCATTTTATTTCAATAAGTTAGTTTATTTTTATATTATTTTTATATTTATTCTTATAATTTTTACTTACTATTTAGTATATATTAATTTTCTGAAGGTTTAATATCAATTTAACCTTTAAGCATTAAACATCTCCTCTTATCGGTTTTAAATATGGTCCAATTTTTATAATATTGATAAATATTTGTAATACTCCTTTTGTAATATTCAAAAAGAATCTTACTATTATAAACTTGATTTATAATTGAGAGCAGGAGCTAATATTATAAATCGAATAAAATATATAATTAATTTGTAACCCTATCTCTAATGCAATCTCTAAAATGATAAGATTATACTTTTTTTTAAAAAAAATTCTGATTAGATTGAATATAAAAAGGATATAATGCTTACTAAAAAAAGTATAAAATAATTGTCTATATAATCTTAAATTTATTTTCATATTACAATACTAAATAAATAATAAATTATTTAAGTAATTTATATGTAATACTTAACATCCCATATTATTGTATTTATAATTTATTTTATTAATTTTGTCCTAATAGTAGGAAATTAAGTAATGATATTAAATTTTGTTTCATATATATTTATTAATAAATATTTTTGTAAACAAATTATGCTATTATCATATTAAATAATTACACAATTAATTTTTTAGAATGTTTTCAAAAACTTTTAATTTAAATTTTTTATTAAAAATACAATACTAAATGTAAAACCCTGAACTTTCCCTTCTATCAATTTATATATTTTACTCTGGGTGAATAGCATTTGCAGGTGAACAATGAACCCCAGCAAACAGTATTTTCGCTTGAATAGTAAATTTGAGGACCCAAGTGAAAATACCTATAATAGGTATTAGAGTCAAATGAAATTGAAATGGATCGAAAACAAGTCCATTTGGATGAATTTATGGAATTTTATAAGTTTAGGACAAAAATGCCCTTTTTGGAAAATAATGAGTATTAATGATTTTAAACCTATTCAAAATTTGTGAGGAATCTAATTACTAAGTATTGATCCTAATTAAAGTATCCCATGGTCAATTTGGTGGTGAGATGGCTATGGAATATTTTCTGGATTTAATCTGATTTATAGGTGCAATAATCCATAAAAGTGCGAATTGGTCTTTTTACATAAATGGAGTTAATTAATAAATTTTAAATGACTCACATTTATTGACCAATTACAAGGCTCCATATGGTTTAAGAAACATTAAATTAGATGATGATAAGTCATTAAGATGTTTAATAAGAAAATAACATGTGTAAAGTATTAAAGTAGTATAAAAAGGGCATTTTTGTCCTAAACTTATAAAATTCCCAAAATTCATCCAATTAAACGTATTTCTGATCCGTTTCAATATCGTTTGACTCTAATACCTATTTTGGATATTTTCACTTTTTTTGGGGGGTTGGGTCCTCAAAATCCCTATTCAAGTGGAAATACTGTTTACTCGAGTTCACCATTCATCTAAAAATACTATTCACCCAAATTAAAATATATAAACCAATAGAAAGGAAAAGTTCAGGATTTTACAATTGTCCTTGAAATTTAATTGAGTATACCTGCATGAAATAAATGAGGGTATAATGTATGCATTTGCCGCTCACGCTTCCATGTAGCTTCCTCCATTGTGTGATTCCTCCGCAGTATCTTAACTAGGGCCATTCCTATCGTTTTATAGGTCATGAGCGAAATAAAAAAGGGCCCGACAATATATTTAATGATAGAGGAACACTAATTTCTAAAAATACAAGAAACTAGCATAATTGAGAGAAAATATAGTAAATTATGTTCTACGTTATTAAACATTCTAAGTTTGCCAAGTCAAATATTATCCTATTCTGTAAGTTGTGAAAATGATTGAATATTATTATTATTATTATTATTATTATTATTATTATTATTATTATTATTATTTATAAAGACATGTTTAATATAATCATACGAATTTTTATAATAGAGGAAATCATTTATGTAGTTTTTGAATTGAGGAACCTAAATTATTTGATGTAGTCATATCATCTATAATTTATGTGAACCTCTACAAGAACACAAATCCAACAATTACAAATGACAAATTAATTATAACATATTCGATTATTTAATAAGCTAAAAATATAAAAAAAAATTTAGAAACTTTACCTTTAAATTATCACTCAAAACTTAAAATTTATAATCTTGAAAATATTTTGCTACCAATTTTTGATTTGAAGTATCTTAAATTTATTTATTTATGAAAATAAACAAATTAGAGCGTAAGATCAAAACTATTTATAAATATAACAAGCTAATGTTAACTCTTCTTGGAAGCAGCACTATATTACTGGAGATAATATAGCTTCCAAGACAATTTAGGAAGCTAAATTGCTTCCAACGTTAACCTTCTTCTGTCTGACATTTATTACCATTCTAGAATGAATGAATGCAAATAGATTGATGATGGGCCTTCTTGAAAGATAAATAGCTTCCAACGTTAACTTTGCTCTAACTACATTTATTACCCTTTTTGAATGAATAAATGTAAATAAATTGAAGATGGGCCCTGGGCAGGGGCAGGCACTGACCTTAACCAACATAATGGTCTTGATGCGTAAAACTTGTTTTCTATGGTCGAGGATTTGTATTGGTTCTTTCTCAAAAATCAAATCTTCTTTTAGGTTCACTAGATGTTCTATGATTACAATATATTGACCAGCTAGATATTTGCGAAACATAGACACATGGAAGACATTGCGAATTCTCACAAGTTCGTCTGGTAACCTCAATCGATATGTCATTGGTCCAATCCTTTCTGTAACTTCAAACGGTCACCTCACTTTGAAAACAACTTCAAAAACATTTTGCAAATGCGTTATATAGAAAAACTTGGCTCTAATACCTGAGAGACCCCTTTCTTGATGGCTAGGTGACCTGCCCGACACCCTACGGAAACCCTCCATTCGATATCCAGTCCAATTGAAAAGTTCCCCTGAAGCTAAGTTTATTCCCCCTTTTCTTCTAAATATTTTAAAATCAATATAAAGAAAAGAACAAGGAATAATAGTGGAAGTTTATAATAGTAACCTTCATTAAACCATATGGAGCCTTGTAATTTGTCAACAATTGTAAGTCATTTAAAATTTATTACTTAACTTCATTTATATAAAAGACCAATTCACCCTTTCAAAGATTACTACACCTATAAATTAGATTAAATTTCGAAAATATTTCACAACCGTCTCACTGCCAAATTGACCATGGGATACTTTAATTAGGATCAATACTTAGTAATTAGATGTCTCAAAATTTTTGAATGGGTTTAAAATCATTGATACTTATTATTTTCCAAAAAGAGCATTTTTATCCTAAACTTATAAAATTTCCAAAATTCATCCGATTGGACTTGCTTTCGATTCGTTTCAATGTCATTTAACTCTAATACTTATTCTGGGTATTTTCACTTTTTTTTAAAGATTGAGTCCTCAAAATCTCTATTCAAGTAAAATACTGTTTACTTTAGTTCACTATTTATATAGAAATACTATTAACCCAGAGTAAAATATATAAACTGATAAAAGAAAAAGTTTGGGATTTTACACTAAATAATTATCTTATCCAACTTTCTTGAGCCATAAGTATGAATTAGTTTGGTATTTGCTCTTGTTTGCATGTTTTGATTAATAGTAATGTGCTATTCGAGTATTAATCAGAATCGTAATGTCATTTTACTTTCATAAAAGCAACTATATATACATCCTGTACAAGCTAAGTAGAGGTTCCCCGCTTTTATTCGATCGAAATGAATTTATCTCTTGTAAAATCTTATGCATGAACTCGTTTTTGTAAAAGAAAATTTTATATTGATTTGAGCCCATAAGATTGTAATATATATCAAGAAGGATTACGTATGTATTCATAAATCAAGTGCTTTTCAATTATTTATTGTATTCTAAGCTCCTTATAGCTGTCAGTGCCCTGCCACATCAGGATTTTCTTGGGTAAAAACTCCACTCCATTTCCTTTATATACAAAATGGTACGGGCAAATGGAATAGTGTCACATCCTACGAATACCATGTACGTTGTTGTTGAAATTCCTATGTCATGCATTAGCTTCTGGGCCTGCTGGTTTTGAGTTGAGGAGCGGCTGAAGAGCCTTTACAACGATTGTCATGTTTGGTCTGAAATCTGCCTCGTATTGAACACAAAGTGCTGCCACTGCTGCCAACTGATTGATTCAATAAAACGACAACATCTTAGACTAGAGATCCACATCAAACTCTACTGAAGGGTTAATTAGCTGAGGACAAAACCTTGGCAACTGCCTTTGGTGGGTATTCATTGTTTAACTTGGGATCCACACACTGTTTCACTTTGTCCTCGCTCAATCTTGGTGTTGCCTGCATTGCTTCGTAACCATAGTCAAAAAAGTTGCACTGCTTAAGGTAAAGAATGCCACACTAAGAACGAAATAGATAAAAGAACAGACCCAAGTAACCAGACTCTGCTGTTCTTTGGGCATTGTATGGTCTACTGGCTTTCTTCCAGTTAAGAGCTCTAGAAGAACGACGCCAAAACTGTAAACATCACTTTTCTGAGTTATTTGTCCTGTCATGGCGTACCTTGAAAAGCAAACCAATGATTTGAAATTGAGAAGAAATTAGTTAAATATTTAAGGGCAACATGACAAAAGGTGAAACATATGCTAGTGCAGATTTAGTGTTATTGCTTTCATAGCATGTTAACAGTTGGCATTAGTAACTTTGCAAACTGACGCTGTATCAATGGGAAAGTCAGTACTGTCCAGGAGATCCAAGACGATTTCCTGTTCTGCCAATTTTGATCTTTTAAGAACTACATTTGGAAAACCTCCATCTTTACTTGGCCCTTAGAAGATGGACCAAGTTATGTCATTAGATCTTAAAAATAGACAATCTACTTTAGTCAACCCATACCAAGGTCAGTTACACCTTATTATTGTCATAACTGGCAAGTTAACAACTCTTTATGTACTATGTCAACAACACTTCCTGGATCAAACAGAATAAATACAGTATAAATTTGGGAGACGCTCGACAGATATAAAGGCTTACTCTGGAGCATGGTAACCAAATGTTCCCAAGACTCTAGTCGAATGCAGTCGAGCTGCAGTGTCAGAAGAGGCATTTGACAGGTTAAAATCAGCCATTTTGGACTTGAAGTCATCAAATACTAGGACATTGCTTGATCTGACATCGCGGTGCACTATCGAAGGCTCCGCCCTTTCATGCAGATACTCAAGGCCTTTCGCTGCACCATAGGCAATTTTAACTCTCTGATTCCAGTTCAGAACTGGACCTGGTTCAGCCCCTTGCACACCTTTCCTCCCTGCACCATAAATTGGCTCAATCTCAATCAAATTCCATAAAGTGAACTTTATAAATCGGAAAATAAAATTGACTAGAGGTACATACCGTGTAGTACGTCATGTAAAGAACCCATACTCGCATACTGAAACACTAATATTCGATTGTTTGCCTCCAAGCAATACCCAATCAACTCCAGGAAGTTCTCATGCTTAAGTCTTGAAACTACTGATACCTGCAAGTCACAAATTGGATCATAATTTTGTCACCTGAAATATATATTGGATTGAACAACTATTGGTCTGAGAGTGTGTATGGAACCTGAGCCGCAAAGTCAGAATCTGGCTCTTGTGAAGTGCTGGTATCTAGCTTCTTTATTGCGGCAGGCACACCATTACTTAGAGTGGCAGAGAAAACCCGGCCATAAGAACCTTCTCCAATAAGTGACTTTGTACCGAAGTTATTAGTCAACCTATTTAACTCCTCCAATGATATGGAAGGAATTTCAATGGGTAAGACCTTCTGTGGAGCTCCACTTTTGGCTGGGTTGCCATGCTTTGGCTCTCCTGTTCCACCACCTTCATTACGCAGAAGCAATTATAACATCAGAACTTCCAAGGAGCGAGGAAATCACGTGAACATAATCGTAATTCACATATATAGAATTAACCAATCTAAGGATGTTCTCTTCTTCTTTTGGTTCAAATTATCAGCTTGGATTAACAAAGAAAGATTGTGCTTTCCTTAATAGGATTCGAAAGAGAACGATAATGTGCCACTTCTTGATAATTAGCAGTCTAATTTTATCTGGGAAATTGCATGTTAAGCACCTAGCAGCCAAAAGTATATATTGATCTAGTATAATGAATAAGGTTATAATCACAACAAAAGGGCAAAAAAAAAAAAAAAAGGAAATTTCTTAAAAGGACCCAATCGAGAATCAAATAAAATTAACCAGCTCCATATGTCGGCCCTCCTTTCGGTGGGGTTGCGTACTGATTAGCAGGTAGACCGGTGGGTTCCTCCTCTGCACCCCCGCAACACAACATATCAGCTCCTCAGTTAAATCTATTAGTTAGTACAAGACCCTGCAACCCATCCGTTAAATTAAACAGAAGCTGAATATAATCAGAGGCTTAAAGTTATAAAGAATGAGAAGTTAAGGAAGGATCAGACTAACATTTTTGCACCATGAATCTAAAGAACTGAGCGCCATATCGCATCAATTAAATTCTTAAGAAATCACGATTTTATTAAAACAAACGAAATTACATGGCACGGGTACATACCTAAAAGCTGGAGATCTAATCAACCCAATAGAAGAGGCATTATCCAAAAAAAAAAAAGGTGGACACCGAAAGCAAGTAGGGTGTTGATTGGATAAACGAGAATTGATGAAAACAAAACAAAACAAAAACAGAGGGAAAAGGAAAATGGTGGTGGAGTGGGAGAGGTTGTTTTTGTCTCCGAGGTCTGTCTGGCACCCCCACGGCCTAGCAAATGACTGTTTTGGGGACAGAAAAAGCAGCGGATGTTTGCTTTTTGTGTTCGCCGCAAAGTCGGGGTCTGTAGGGCAGTTAACCACCAAAAACGAACCTACTTTTACATACGTGCCTTAGTCAGCTTTTGGTGTTCCAAGTACTTTATAAAAATCTGCTTTTGGTGTTCGAGGATGATCTTCCATAAACGAGATAGAGAGGAGCTAACGAGAATGGATAGAAGGAAAATGAAAAGAAAAGGATTACAAGAAGGTCAAAAGCAAACTCAACCTATAATGCGCGGTGTGGCACATATAATCAAACAAAAATCACCTTTTATTAGGTACAATATTTGACGGTAGCCTTTCTACGTTGCTCTCCCATATTTAGATAATTTGACTAATTCCATACATTGTGCTCCATCATATCTATAATTATAAGATAAGGACAGTAGCGAAGCTACATAGGAGGGAGGGTGGGCAAATGCTCCCCTTAAATTTTAAAAAAAAGAAGATATATATATGTATATAGAGGTTGCCCACTCTAAAAGAATCGTTGTCCGTGGTGAATTGAATTTAAAAAAAACTATATATATATACCTTCCCTATGAAACAAATTTCTGGCTTCGCCACTGGATAAGGATGATTGTGTTTATAAATTATTACCAACCACGCTTTAAATATATACGCGATGATCAATCATATCATCATTTTATTTAATATAATAATTTTATACGAATCAATTAAGGAATTATCTCATGGTTAAGAAAGTCAAATGAATAAAGAACACTGTTTTCTCTGAGACTCTTATGGTATGTAGACATAGTGCCAGGTCTTGGTCATACTCTTTCAGGTTGAGCTTCTCCACATCTGGCTCTTAAGAGGATCAGAATTGACAGACCAAAACATCATATCTTGGATTCAGGAATGTCTTTTAGACAGGACAGAAATGATTTCTGCCATACTTCTGCTGCTCACCATTAACGTGTTGCTAAGAATTTCTAGTGCTAAATGTTAACATGTAGTAGAAGCAATGACTATTAGTTTCTCGTTAATTTCAAATCTTTGGTTTGCTTTTCCAGGTATGCCATGACGGGGCAGATAACTCAGAATAGCGATGTTTACAGTTTTGGGGTGGTTCTTCTAGAGCTCTTAACTGGAAGAAAGCCAGTAGATCATACAATGCCCAAAGGACAACAGAGTCTTGTTACTTGGGTGAGTTTCTTTCGTTTTTTTGTTTATTATCTCTTTTGTTATCTCTGTCTCCTTCATTACCTTCACATAATCCAATTAATTGATCATGGTGATGTGTTACTCAGGCAACACCAAGATTGAGTGAAGACAAAGTGAAAAACAGTGTGTGGACCCAAAGTTAAATAACGAATACCCACCAAAGGCAGTTGCCAAGGTTCTTAATGTGCTAGAATTTAATTTAATTACCGTTGCTGAAAATTCCTTCTTTTTTCTTTTGTTCTTAAATGTGCTGCTTTCTGTTTTTTGAATTAATCAGTTGGCAGCAGTAGCAGCACTTTGTGTTCAGTACGAGGCAGATTTCAGACCAAACATGACAATAGTTGTAAAGGCTCTTCAGCCACTCCTCAACTCAAAACCAGCAGGACCAGAAGCTAATGCGTGACTTACAAACTTTCACCAAAGTACCAGGGATTTGTAGAATGTAACTCTTTCTTTCAATCTTTATCCGATCTTTTCTGTAACGGACATGACCAAGAGGTTGGAAAATACTGTTAGTATATAAGATTGCCAATTAACTGGATTTACCACTGAGAAAACCAACTTTGTGTACTTTTATCACTTCCCTAGACAAGAAATTCATCTACTCCCACGTACCTTTATCATTAAAGTTCAATTTGCAAATGCACGTTATTGTCCACGTTGCGGATACCGTACTGGATTAGATTTTGGTACGGTAGTGTACTAGTATTGGTTAATATCAAGTATTATTTCGAGTAATTTTTAAAATTTACAAAATATTCCTTGATTTTTTTTAAAAAAATACAAAATACTTCATTGTTATATTGTAAATTGTACTGTATACTTCATAAGTTTACAATAACTTTGTTTCCAAAAATCGTAATAATAAATAATAACAACAATTAATATAAAAAAAGACAATTATCATCATACAAATATAAATTTAAGAACAATATAAAGTATTTAAATATTACAGTTTTATCATATAATAAATAATAATTACACCAAAACATTCAATAAAAATAATAAATATCCTTAACTTTCCAACTATTCCAATTTACGATAAAACTTCGTGATAAGGAGCCAATCAAATAGAAGTGAAACCTATAACAAAAATATTTACAATTATATTGCATATATAGAATTTAACATATACATCAAATATAAGTAAAATTAAAAGAAAAGGAAAAATAAAAACCTAGAACTTCATTCAATCATTTACAGGGGATACCTACTATAACTGCACTGACCATAGTTATCATTTGGTACAAAATACTCATAATTGAGAGGAGTCTCACCATCATCATTATTCAAATTTAATGCACCAAATAACATGTCAATGATTTCCCAACTAAGATTAACTTCCAAGTCATTTACATCTATCAAATTTGGTTCTTCAGAAACTTAATCCGCTAAAAGATTAATATTATTAATAGAAATTATATCTGTTTAACTACTTATGCTATTAAGACTCCTAGTAAATAAAATTTAACTATTAGAAAATTATAAGAAATGATATCGAAATTAATAATGATAATAACATATATTTCTTGAAGCTTTAAATTGTAACGAACGAATACTAAGTCATTCAATCTCTTGTGCTCCAATCTATTACTTTTTTGGAATGGATAAATTCAAATGTGTTACAATTTCATTCACATCCGGTTGCACCCACACATTAACTTAAAATTCAAATTGTAAATCTTCGTAATTTTGAAACACCACTTCCGAATTGATCCTACCAAGAAACTGTAAATTGTAAGATAACAAAAGTAGCCAAAATAAAGTAATAATTAATTTTCAACAAATAAGAAAAAGGAAACAACCAATACCTGGACAAAGTTTTGCTCTTTATCGAATAGTAATTGGCAATCCAAAATCTCCTTATAAAGCTCCATTTGTGAGGTTAAGAGATTTTGCATTCTTTCAAAGCCAACAATTGTTGTAATAGTGAATAACATTTCTCTATTAACTTCAGCTTTCTTTGTAAAATCCGGTCTAAAATATATGTTAGGATTTAAAAACTTCCCAGTTGCAGACAAAGAAGAGGGAAGTTGTCTTTTTCACCTCTCATTGATGATTGTAAGGGATGGTATGTACAAAGTAAGGCATATTTTCATATTGGCCTTAATTGTTTCCTTCTCCCTTTCTATGGCATCAAAAACATAATCCATTATTGACTTTTCTTTTTTATCAGCAAAGCAAAACACTCTCATTAAATGCTCACAAACTCTGATAACAAATTGATATTGAGAATAAAATTCTCTATCTTTCAGTATAATGTTGGAAACCTTCAATCGAGCATTAGATCTGGCTTGCTGAGATGCAACTCACTTATCACTTGTAAATAATTATCTTAACTCTTTCTTCTTCGAAACAAAAGGCTGAAGTAATAATAAATTCATTGCAAATCTTTTCACACCAGAAAGTCACAAATTCCTACTATTGATAAATTCTTTTCTTATTAAATTCAACTCTTATACACGATTATAAATGAAATTAGTCATCTTTTTAGCTTTCTGCATAATCTCATCAATAATAGGAAAATACCTAAGATTCGTTATATTTTTCAACATTAGGTCAATGCAATATGCAGCACCAGGAGTCTAAAAAAAGAATTACACTTATTATGTAACCTTCTTTTTGCCACTTTATTAACGGAATCATTGTCAATAATGAATTGAATAATATTTTCTAGCCTTACTTCATTCACAACTTCATCAAATATCTTAAATAAGGTATTAGTATTTCTAATAAGGTGAAATGCATCAATAGACCTACAAAATATTAAGTCATTTGCAGAATAAACTAAAATTTAATAATAGGCTCTTGTCTCCTTTTTGTCCAACAATCACTCACAATGGAACACACAAAAGAAGCCCAATTCACTCTTCTTTCAGCCAAATATCTTTTAATTTCAAAAACTGAGCAACTCAAAAGTTTATCTCTTAAGACATCAATCGAAGAAACTTTGTATCCTGAATCGTTAAAGGCTATTACATCTACCATATGCTGATAATAATAAGACTGAGTAGTATTGAATGATGAACCTATATCATACCACCATCTAGCTACTTCCATATCGACATTGTGAATCACATCTCTTGATTACATTGTACTACGAATTGAAGGTTAGGCTCCAAGAGTTATTCGTGGTGTAAAAAAGTTGATCACCTGCCTTCTTATTTTCCTCACTTCAGGTCCAGGCATAACATTCACTTCTTCTTGGGCATAGAATGGAACACTACCACTACTACCACCTTCAACATTTCCATAATCACCATGAAAACCAACAAAATGACTTCCACTATCAATTTCAAAATTCAACTTTTCCTTTTTATCTTTCTCATGTTGGTATTATTCAAGCAATGTTTTCATTTGTCACTTTACATCATGACTTTTTTTACAAGTTTCTACATCTCTTTCCTAGCTAAATGCTTATTTAATCAGGTGATTCCTCAACCTTTCAAATGTTTGTTACAAAACTAGCAAATTGTATGATTCTTTATACCCAAGACCAATGCAGCATAAACCCAACCTGGATCATTGTATCTTTTTGAAGTAGTTTGATCAAAAGCACTTGAACTTCCCTCCATTTATTTATAACAAGAAATAAAGACTTATATCAAAATCATACGCAATTCAATTTCATCTAATACAATCCAATTTTATCCAATACAATTAATCAATAAGTTAAAAACCAACTATTCAAGTTTTTAACAAACATAATTACACAATACAAAGGTTCATCATATGTACTATAAATGATTTTAATTATACGCAATTCAATTTCATCTAACACAATCTAATTTATCCAACATAATTCATCAATAAGTCAGAAACCAACAATTCAAGTTTTCAACATACACAATACGTATATCCATCATATGTAATATAACTCATTTTGTATGATTACATCATACACAATTCAATTTCATCCAACGTAATCCAATTTTATCCAACACAATTCATCAATAAGTTAGAAACTAACAAATTAAGTTTTCAACATACACATTTATATAATATACAGGTCCATCATATGTAATATAACTCATTTTTGTACTATATTGCTATTCTTTCCTCATCTTTTCATGTCTCTTTAAAAAGTGAAAGAAAAGAAAAACCAGAGTCTTCTCTTCTTATGATAAAATCGACCAATGGTTTCATTTAGGTGGTATCCGAAAGTAAATCTGCTAGCTTTCTTTGGTCTATTATATGATATGTATAACAATTTAATTGTCGTCAGCAATCAATCTACTATAATTGAAAGAATCAATAGATTCATGCTTTTAACAAATAAAGAAAATATAGATGCAATAATACAAATCAATTATACACTATTGCACTTGGAAAATGTTAACTATTTAGAAATACAATTGACTATATTTTAGTTTATACAAATACATGGACCTCCTCAGCTTCTCCTACATAACCGTATTATTATTAATTGGCAATGCCATAATTTTATACTCAGTAGTCAATACTATTATATTAATTTAAGAATAAGTAACAAAATATTATTTCAATTAATAATTTACTAATAATATTATTCTAATTTTAAGAATATGTAACAAATTATTGTATCAATTAATTATTTACTTTAAAGTTTGAAATTAAATACTAATATGAATACAAGATTATTTTACATTCTCTTTCTCAATTTTAACTTTTAAGTTCAAACTTTCAACTCTCAAAATTCAAATCTCAATTCATGCATAGCCACCCTTAAATGAACCAAATCATAACCAATAAGATTAAAAAATCATGCATCATTCATTCAACTCCAATCCAAATTTCCAATTCCAACCCAACACAAATCACAAATCCAATTCACATTTTAATTCCAACTTCTAACTTCCAACAATCCAACTCATTCACAAATGCAATTAAGTAGAAAAAAATTAAAAACACAGCCTAAAAAATTTTCAATGTATTTGGTTTGCGTTTTATGGGCTGGGTCGGGATTAGATCTGGATCCTTTCCATATCTAGTTAGTGGCAACTCCAGAAGCGGTGGTGGCAGGTAGCGGTGGGTGATGGTGGTAAGAGGAGAGTGGGATGGTGTAAAGGAAGGGACGACCAAAGCGGTGAAGCTTAAAAATGGTTCGATGGTGGCAACGTGTGGAGGAGTCGAGGAGGGTTGTTGGTGTAATGGTGGCGTGGAGGAACAAAGGAGGGCGTGTGGTGTTGTCACCGACCGAAGAGGGAGAAGCATCCGCTGGAGAGGAGAATGAGAGAAAGAGTATAGAGAGTATTTAAGAGAGAGAAATAAAATAAAAAATAAGAGAGAGGATAGGAAGAAGCAAATGGGTTAGGAGTTAGGCCAAATTTTTTGGTATTAGGTGATTCCAACATCGGTCGATACCCACAGTTAGTACCATTTTCATCAACTTTGTTCTATTTTTCAGCTTGTACCGAACCTTCCGACCGGTATCGATCAGTGCAAAATGATATTCAAAATTTTGGTTAACGTGTGCAAAAGTAATTTTATTGTTATAGTAACTTTAGTACTTTGAAATTTCAAATTTAACTCATCTCATATAGTAGCACGAAGAAACATGTAGAAGATGAATAATGGTATTTCTTCCGTACAGGGCAAGCTTGTTAAGAGTGATGTCACATAAGTTTAATAAGATAAATATAGTCTACTATTCAATAAAATAAAAGAGAAAATTAATGAAAAAGTTTAAATCACTAGCTAAAGGCACTTAAATGTAATATGTAATTATCTCTCTCTCTCTCTCTAAATGGAATCAAGAAGTTACTTAAATATTTTTGTTAATCATAATATGTTATTGCTTAACTAAGAGCCTGTATGTTTTTAATTTTTGGTTTTTATTTTCAAATTTACTAAAAGAATCTATTTATTTGAGTTTTTATTTTGGTTTTGGTTTTTTCCAGTTTTCAAAATCTATAAAAATCACAAAAGTGTTTTTTTATTTTTATTTTTTGTTTATGTTTTTATAATTTGATTTACTATCAATTAAATATATTCTCCAGACCCCGCCCCTCAGTGAGACTTCAACTAGGTGTTGATAAGAATGATCAATCAAATATATATTATTTAATTATTTAATATATTTGGTTTTGTCTAATTTTGATGGGGCTAGACGCTATTGCTTGGATCCATGATTCTGCCTGACCTTAGCTAAAGAACACCTGCAAAACAACAAAAGGCATGCCGAGGGTTGATTGCCGGCAAGCCCCTCTGACGCTCAAGTTAGTCTTTTAGTGAAAGTTTAGGCGGCTAAGAACAGAGGAAATCAGGGTTCTAATATCGTACCTTTTCATGATGAGGTAGCACCTTATATACCTGGAATAACTGCTAGGTTTAGGTCTTTACGTATGCATGGGAAGTTACCACCTACGAATGGGCCGTCGATGCCTGGGCCTGGGCCTAGCATGGCTGACCTAACCATAAGCCCCCTACTCCTCGAATTTGATCATAGAGAAGGATCGAAGGAGTACATAAAGACTATACGCCCCATTCGCGTGACAGATCGTAATAGGCCTGATCGATCGGACATCGTCGCTTAGTGCATGACAGTTCGGGATATGGTCGATCGATCGAACATAGAGATAAGGTCGACCGATCGAATGTAGAGATAAGGTCGACCGATTGAACGTAGAGATAAGGTCGACCGATCGAATGTAGAGATAAGGTCGACCGATCGAACGTAGAGATAAAGTCGACAGATCAATTGGACGTATATGCCTAATAAAAGCACTGAGTTTAATCATTACTTACAGCAAATGAAGCGTCTTTTAACCGCTGTGCAGCTGTCATGCATTTGAAATGAAGCGTCCTTTTAACTGCTGTGCAGCTGTCACACACGTCCTTTCAACTGTTGCGCCGCTCTAGGTAATTATAACCATAATTCGCACGGCTCGGATTTTGCCACTTGTCCAACTTCAATTGAAACGCCCGTTCATCTGACCTTGACCTTCGTTATAAAATCTTGGAATTGACACATTTCTTCACTTTCTGCGTGTTCAACTCTCCAATCTTTGCTCTCTCTATCCTTTATTTTTTTGCTTGCAGTCATTGGAGTTTCTTTTCACTGCCGTCCAAATCCCAAACTTCCATCACTAAAATAGGTACGTCCTCTTTCCTCTCTTCATCCTATAAATTTTCGTTTTGAAATTATGTCATTGACTAGCCCTAGAGATGAATTTAGAATTAGGAACGAAGCTAGTTCCCCCTCTCCTGTTTCATAACCTCCTCGTCAGCCTTCACTACGAGCATCCTCGGGTCATAGTGAAGAAGTATATATGGTTATGAGGGAGCTACATCGGGAACCGACTGCTGGGAGGGCTTTAGAAATTGTTGGGCCACTGGAGATAGCAGCAGAAGAGATGGGAGTGCCGGAGGTAAGACCAGATGAGGGAGTTGTGGTGAGTGACCAGAAAGATGGGCAGGTCGTTGAAGCGCCGTTGTGCAACCCATCGATGATGACTGAGAGGGAATTGAACCGATCGGTTATCAGAAATAACATCCCTGCGTCCTGGGGACCCAGACTGGCCTCCAAGAATGAACGGATTCATAGCAATCTGGGAGGATACTTTGCTGTTTCAGACAGCTTTTTCTCGGCCGGTGGCATGAAGCTTCCGTATGTCCCGATCATCGATGAGGTGTGTTGTACCTACCAATTGAGGCCGAGCCAAATTCCTCTGAATGGCTGGAGATTTATTAACGGTCTGGCCTTACTATGCCATCATTTCGGGTGTCCCCCATTGGTTGGTATCTTGCGCCACTTTTTGAGGATGAACCAGAGTCCAAGTGTCGAGACCAGGGTCCCTCATCTTCAGTATAGAGATGCACGCTATCGTCCGGTTAGAACAGCTTCTAAAATCCAAGCTTGGAGGATGAAGTACTTCTTTATAAGGCCTCCAGGATCTTCCTTTGAATCCAGGCAATGGAGATATCCTCTGGTCGAGCAATGGAATGACGTTTTGAGTTTGTCCCTTTCAAGGGAGGAGTGGGGGGTGATCGACCAAATTAAAGCGCTCGGTCAGTACGACTTCGATCGGCTTATTATGGGGTATCGTGAAGGGGCATCGGTCGATGCATTTTTTATTTATCCTTCGCCTCGGATTAACGGACTAAAGGAGGAGACCTCTCCTTCTGGTCGATTCTTTGTAATTTAACTACTTATTGTATTCACAAGTACTGTTTTCGATTTCTGACCTGCTTCTGTATTCATGCAGCCATGGCAAAGCTCAAAGATTTCACCAGGTCCTCAAATCCCCCCAAATCCAAAGGCCAGCGCAAGGGGCCTAGGACTTCCTTAACGCATGTACCTGAGCAGTCTACACCGCCCGCTTAGCCTACTGTGGCCGAACAGGCTCTAGCACTCGCCCTATCGACTGTGCCAGAACAGCCTACAACATTGTTGTCCCAATTGGCGGATGAGGACCGAGCGATCTCAGAGGAAGAGGAGGAACCGTCTCTTAAGAGAAAGAAGACTGCTCAGAATCCCGAACGATCGTCCTGCCAATCGTCCTGCCAATTGGATAAGGGTAAGGGAAAAGAGCGTGTACCCCGGTTGGACAAAGGCAAGAGGAAAGAGTAAGGGCCTAGCTCTGGGAAATGGGAGTCCACAATCAGTCTGGATAAGACTGCGTCGCTCAAGAACATCGATGTGGCTCTCCATGTTGCTCAGAAGATCGCTCCCCCTGAAGATGAGAAGTTTATAGATTTGTTGAATAATCGGGAGCTATCGGCCAGTCTCGTACGTGGCTGTGCTAGGGATCTAGCATTCTCCTCTGCGATGCATCAACGCATCGACCAGCTCGATGAGGTTAACCAATCGCTGGATTGGGAGGTTAAGGGTCTTCTCGAGCAGGTCAACGTTTTAAGAGCTGAGCTTTCCGAGGCGAAGGAGGAGAAAGACGTTCTACGAGCTCAGCTCTCTTCATTGGAGGAGGAGAAGAGTGTGTTGGAGGAAG
>JANVCL010000004.1:22309831-22332516 GCA_026546855.1 Erythroxylum incrassatum
CTTATTCTCCACCTAAGCCCTTTTATATGCCTCCTTGTCCACTTATTTACAAAAACGCCACTCCTTGTTCTGGTTTTCAAACATCTGTTCGAATAATTTCCTGTTTCTACCGAAAAATATCATACATTATTAATTTGATGTCACTAAAATTATTATTCACTGTTCTAAAATTTTTAATGAAACCAGTCTTAAATACTGATTTATTTCGGTGCACCGGTTAAACTAGATACCGAGTGTTACATGCCAGCTCTCCCAAAAACCTATTTTTGAGTATAAGTACATCGTTTTGATGGAAAAAAATGGGATGAAAGGTTGGAGAAAATGATTTAGGGGTTTTGAGAGGCGACAAAGGGGCAGAACTCTCATCCTTTGGAGATCCATAGAGGGCTAGGCTTTCCCAACCCAGTTTGGAGGTGATACCAACGCCGAAGAACTCGATTAAACATTTATTTCATTGTTTTGTTGTTTTTTCTCTCTTTAGGGATTGATTATGTTATCTTATGCTTATGGATTTGGGTTTTCATGTATGAATGGTCTTTATTCTCATTATTGTTAGATTGTTCATATACGAACCCATTATTAGAATCTTGAGCATAATCCATAATTGTTGTGTTTGGGTATTGCTAGAATCTTCAATATAATTCGTAATTATTATGTTGAGATTCATTTGTAGCAACTAATGGTTTTAGATCATTGGGGATAGAATTCGTAATTGTTGTGTTTTTTATTGGTTTTGAATCATTAGGGATAACATAACTTAGGTTAAATGACCAGAGCTTGTGTGGTTGTTTCCTTGATTAATATGTTTTCCTAATTCATAATGCTTATGTCCAATTAAATCTAGAGACTGTATTTTTGGTTGTTTGATAACTAGGTTTAATTAACGAGTGTCTCTTTGTTAAACATGACCTAAGGGAAAATCGAACTTATCGTTAACCTAAGATTAATAGTTGCTAAGAGGGGTAAGAAAACAATAATTCAAAGAAGAATGTTCAATTGAGTGTAGGCTAAGATAGAACCGATGACTAGGTCCCTGACAATTTCATCACTTTTCAGCATCTTTGAATGCTTTCTTTTATTTGCTTTCATTAGTTTCGTTTCATTTTATTTTCTTATTTGAAATCCAAACCAAATCCCCCCATAACTTAAACACCTATTAATTTCATTTCAAAAGCTTTACACACTCTCTGTGGGATTGACCTAGACTCACTATTGCTATAGCTATAGGTCTAGTTATTTTGAGTAGTGCTACGATGTGCTATGTTAGTTACTAAGATCCTTAATAGAGATCAGTAGCAATGATTATGTAATCGACATGTAACTTTGAGAACTTTTTTCAAATTTAATTTATGTCTAAAAAATTGGTTCACTATTGATTGGTTTATTTCTATACCAATATTAATTTAGCATAAGTGCAAGGCGTAGTTGTAATTAGTACAGGCAAGTACGGTTTAATTCTACGAAGACTGTGATTACTAGTAATTACCTTTCTCCCATTATCAAGCCTAAGGGTTGATTTTGGATTTTAACAAAGAAAATTAAAACTTAAACAATTAAAATAAAGTAGGCAACAATATTAAACACAGTGATAAAAAGTCACTTAGAAAAAATCAATATAAAAAATTAGTTTCTAGGTTATAAATCCCCCTAAAACCTTTAAATAATTAAACTTTAATATGCAATGTTTTATTGATTATTGGACCATGGAAATTCCTATCATGTGTTAATAACTGACTTGAGACTACTAACAACTAGTAACTAAACTTATAATTATCAACTGATATTATTCAAGTTAAAGGCATTAAGATTGCTTTATCGATTTATGAATTCTACTATTAGGGTTGACCTTAATCCAGAGGATTTATGTTGATCTATCTCTAGGTTTGCAATCAAGTCCTTTCAATTATGGTAGATCTATTCATACACAGGATTTCTCTATCTCTATGTTATGAAATCAGATTATGTACTAATATTCTTGATCTATTAGATTATATATTAAACATATAATTGAATCACAATAGATCAATCAAAACCATTGAATTAAATAAAAGAATGTAAATATATTGTTATCTTAAATAAGGTTCATCATACCTAGACACTAAACAATGTTTATTTACACATAATAGAAATTGAAATCAAATATAAACCGGAAGAAAAAAGAATAGAAAACAAAAAGTTCATAATTCTAAATCTTCCTTTGTTTTATATCGAATGTTCTTGCAAGGTAGGTGTTTGTATTCTATTAGATCTTTTGATGATTTTTTTGTTTTTTCCACTTCTCTGGATCAATATCATCCCTTCTGGATGTTCTCCAAGTCTGGAATCATCTCCAAAAGTCTTTTCCTCCCTTTTGCCTCCTCTCACGTTCTTTTATAGCAAAATTTAGGGTTTCTAAGAGATTCACGATTCATATGAAACCCTGTAACTCTAAAAACACTTAAAATTGTGACGTTACATGTTTTATGAGACTTACAAGGCCATATAAATGACCGTGTAACTCCAAATTGTGTCAAATCTTCATTTTATGTTAAGATTTCACCTGAATTCCTCTCTTTTTGGTCTATGAAGGTAATTATAACCTATGAATGCACTTAGAGCGATTTAAGTACCAAATAAATAATAAAATTACACAATAGCAAACAAAATACATTAAATATGGGTGTATAAATATAGTCAAATATAAATCTACCCCACATATAAGACTTTGCTTGTCCTCAAGCAAACCCTAATCAAAATTATAAATCTTACAACATCCATCCTTCATTAGTCTTGATCTGTCCATTCATATTATAAATCATCATTTCATATTGAATTAAATTAACATAAAATTAGAGTCAAGTCATCCTAAAATTAACTTCTTATGTCAATATTAATAGTAATCACATTGAAAATCATATAAAAATTAAAAGCATACACCTTTACACCCTCAACAAGATTTCACTGAATGCACATAAGTGTTGAGGGTGAAAGGTATCAAACTCTCAATCAATACATACTAGAACTCTTACTATAAGCTTGCAGTATTATCACATCTCCACCACTTATGTATAAACTAAAAACAAACATAAAAAGGTCTTTATATAGGTTATAATAGGGCTTAAGTATGGTATGATTAGGATAATAAAGAAGGTTAAATTGAAGGAAATTTACTAAAGAAAAATTTCAAGAAACTTGTTCACAATGTACATAGGTTCTTTTAATATAAAACCAATGATACTATATTTTTTTCTTCTTTTCTTGTCTATGCCCTTTTTTGTAATCAATCCAAAACATAATAGTCCTTTTAAGATTTTCATGTTTCAAACAAGCAAATAATGTAAATAACCTTCAAGTTTCAAAACAATAAAAAGATTCAAAGAAAAATAGGATCAAAGTTAATGATTGGATATAATCAATGAAAAACGCTAAGGCTCAACTTGCTTATTCCTAAAGGATAAATTATAGATAAGGTAATAATCAAAGAAATAGACTAACTTAAATTGATAAATCTAAGTGCCTTTATCACTTCAATGATTCCAATTTAGCAAATATGGTCTCGATATGTACAATGAAAGTAAGTTCTAGAATTGTTTAACTACGTGTGATAACACATATGAAAGAAATAAAAGAGCTTAAAATTTTGAAATTTTCTCTCTTAGGTTTAAAAGCTCACCAAAAAGATGGTATATATGTGTAAATAATATACAATTTTTATTTAACTTGACAATTTCAATGAATGGTAAAAATTATGACTTATAAAAGTAAATTTATTCTAACTATCATCCTTTTGCATACCAATTCAATCAATATTAAACAATGAAGTAAAGTACTTATGGATAAATTTCAATTAATTCAGAATATCAGTTCATAACATTTTATAACCAAGATTGTAATAAGCTTAAAGAAATTGTTAAAATTTACTAGCCCCTTTCCCATAATTAAAGTTTACATTGTCCTCAATGTACACTATATAAGTATATATAATAAGTGAGTGGGTTTGTTGTACTTTCTTGAATATGAAAATTTTTCTGATTTTTTATCCATTCATTATGAGACTAACATCCTTGCAAAATAGAAACAAAAGGGGATAAAATAATAAAATAAAAATAACATAAAATTTTAACATTTAAAATAAACTAGCCTAATTCATGGGTTACCTCCTATGCAACATTTGTTTAACATCGGTAGCTCGATGTACCCTGCAAGTTACTCTCATCCTAGGTCTATGATCAATGGCTTGTTTCTACCCAATTCTCCATATAAGGGTTTTGTAGCTCGTAAGTAAGCCACCTCTTGTAAGATAATCATAAAGGTATAAGTTGGTGAAACCAATGAATTACAGTAATGCCCTTTTTAATGATAAATTGCTTATAAAATAAGGAATAGAAAAACTTCGTGAATCATCAGTTATCATAAGCAATTTGTCTTGGATTAAGTCGAAACCCTCCATACTTAAGGTAGCTATCAATGCCTCTTCTGTAGTTTCCTTATTTGGTTCCTTTGCAAATTCTTACTTAACTACCTTAGTCCTTCTTCTTCTTGGACAAAGGTTTCTAGCTCATCTTCATCAATTACCTCCTGCCCCATCTCTACTTCCTTTTCGTAGATAAAGACTTCTTCTTCTTCTTCTTCTTCTTCTTCTTCTTCTTCTTCTTCTTCTTCTTCTTCTTCTTCTTTTGGAAGTTTGTTTCCCCTTCTAACGGTTATTTCCATTTCACGCTCTTTATGATCTGTTTTAATAGTACTAAGCAAACTCCCCTGCAACTCTTTAGATAATATCTTCACTAATTAGTCAATCTAATTAAACATTTCCTATTTATGAGGTCTCTGTTTCCTAATGCTTGTTGTTTGATTGTTAAATAAACTTGGCCATCATATCTTTCAAAGAAGCATCTACCTCCTTGCCTTCCTGAAAAGTATCGACATCTATGAAATTGACCGTTTTCCCTTCTTCACTCTGAGACATTGGTTGGGGGGCTCAAATAGTATAAGGTATTATACTCATCATATTTAGGTGAAGAAAACCTCTCCTCAACTTCAAGTTGGCAAGCTAATCGCTCGGCAAGGTATTCCATTAGTCTATTTTTAATACTTTTGTATTGCTAATCGTGTTGTTCATATTTAGTTAGAACATAGTCATTCCATTTGTATGTGTAAGGTTTGCTCTCCTCTTAATTATACGTATTCTGATATGATCAACCTTAAGATTGGTTGTACATTTTTTGTTGTTCCACATATACATCGATGCTTGACATTCATGATTATGGTAATTACTCGTACAAATGTTGCAACACAACTTGGACATTTGATGTGTAAAACCCCGAACCTTTCCATTCATTGAATATAAAATTTTATTTTCAGTGAATAGTGAATTCAGGTGAATAGTATTTTTGGGATCCAACCCTGAAATGTTGAAAATTATCTTAAATAAGTATTAAAGTTTAATGATACTGAAATGAATCAAAAATAAGTCCGATTAGATGGATTTCAAGAGTTTTGAAAGTTTAAGTCTAAAATGCCCTTTTTGGAAAATAATGGGAATTAATGATTTTAAACTCATTCAAAAAAATTTAAAGCATCCAATGAATTAGTGTTGACCCTAATTAGATTATTTCATGGTCAATTTGATGATAAGATGGTTGTGGAATATTTTTGAGATTTAATTCGATTAGTTGATGAATTAAACTCATTAAGAACAATTTGGTTTTTTATATAAATTTAGTGGATTAATGAGTCATTAGAGTGGACTAATAGGAAAGTGACATGTGTAAAGCAATAAAGAGTATAAAAGCCAAAACTTGAGACAAATTTCTTAATTCTTTTAGTGAAACAGTGAGAGTGAATTGTTGTAGTCATGAGAGACCAAAAACAAAAGAAGAAAAGAAGAACCACTAAGGAGAACGTCAACCAAGCTAAAGAGGAAGAAGGGTATGGGTTTCGATTGGGATTTGAAGAGATCTTGATCAAGTAAAGGTTCTGATCAAATACCCAAGAGACTGGAAGATAAATTGGTAAGTTTTCCTAGCTTAAATTTCTAGATTTGTGAGTTTTATGTGGGATGGATGTATTTAAAACAAATGGTGATTTTTGACTTTCCATGAAGTAGATAATGAGTTTGGAAGCATTTAAGGGTTGAAAACTAGAAAATAAACCAAGAAAATCACGATAGGAAGAATCGATATATGTTAGGGATTTTAGTGTGATTTGATCCAAAAATTTTATTTTATGTTTTATGATGTTCATATCATGGTTTTGATAGTAATGACGTAAATAAATGAAAAAGAATTGAATTGGAAAATTTTCATGTAAGATATATTAAGTTTAGCCTTAAGGACATTTTTGGTATAAAAGTATGGTTATGAAGTAATAACCATGTGAATGTGATTAAGGATGGTCATTAAGTTTATTTGTGGCATTGAATTTGTTAAATGAAGTGTTATGTTATTATTTGGAAATTTTATTATATGATATGTATGTGGAAAATAATGAAGTTGAAATGGTTTATGATGTGTTGGATGATGTTTGGCATGAATCTTCAGTGAAATGTTTGGAAAATTTGGAAAGAAAATGAAAGGATGATATTTATATTGAGGACAATTTGACCTTAAAGAGGAAATAAGGTTGTTGAACTTTGATTATGGTTATGGTGAATTAATTGGATGAGATAGAGTTTTGAAGGAATTGGTAATTTAGAATGGGTAAAAGATGGTACTCAAGTGATTTTCAAAGTTAGACTTTGAAACGAAGAGCAATAGGTTGTCTTACGGAAGTAAGTGGAAATACGTTTAGTGTACATGTTACATAATTAAATACTAATCTAGAATCCGATTAAGTCGAATATATAGTTTTAAATGCCTTATTTCCTAATTTGGAAATAAATGCCTAAGCGAAATGCGCTTTGAGTAGGTAAAGGAACGACATAGAATGCGTGAATGTGCTTAACGATAAGTTGCAAAACTGCAAATGCATTTCAAATTGATTTTATGAAAATGATTTCTATTATATCATGAAGTTAATATTGATTATGAGTTTTATGTGAATGATGCATTACAAGTGAATATTGCTAGTATAAGTTTATATTTAGAATATATTAATTGAAGTTTGAAAGTTAAATCTTATATGATTTGAGTTTACTTTGAGATGATGTTGTTGGTTGATAAAAAGGAAATGAATTTTTAGTATATTTTACACCATTAGTATTTACACATGTTATTATATCGGTATATAGCGGTTAACCTAGAATGAATAAGCAACGTAGAACCAGCTCCATAACTAGTGGTTAAATAGTTATGGGTAAGAGATATAGAACCATCTCTATAACTACTGGTATATAGCGGTTAACCTAGTATAGGTAAGCGATGTAGAATCAGCTCTATAACTATTGGTTAACTAGTTGCGGGTAAGCGATGTGGAACTAACTCTATAACTACTGCGGTTAAACTAGTGTGGGTAAGTGATGTAGAACTAGCTTCGCAACTAGTGGTTAACCAGTCACGGGTAATTGATACAAAACTATCTCCATGACTTTATACCTAAGGGTACCATATGAAAAAGAAGTTAGTAGGTTATGTTGTGTGAGAAGTTGACGACAATAATGATGCTGCCATAATTTACATTAAAAGTAACTTGAGAAATTGATTTTAAAAAGCTTATATGTTTTATATTGGTGTTGTATCATGAAAATTGAAATGAATTTGTTTTATGAAGATCTAAATTATTAAATATGGTTTGCATAAAAATGTTGACACTCACTGAGCTTGTTTAGCTCACACTATACTTTTTAAAAAAAAAATAAAACCTCTTAGGTGCACGCTCAAGGGCTTCATTAGTAAGGACTTCACCTCTCAAGTAGATAACTTTGTCACGTGCTACTGTGTAGGCATTTTTTTCCTTATAAATGCTTTTGAGAATTACTTCATATCAATGAACATGTTTTGGAATGTATTTTTTATAAAGAAGGCATGTTTATAAAGGTTTTAAAATGAAATGCATGAATATGTTCTAGCTTTTTAAAGTTTATTGAAGTGATTGTTGAGATTGCTTGTAAGTGGACTTGAAGTCCAAAATTTGTAGTGGGGATTTCGATGTGATTATAGAAGTGTTTTGAAATTTTACATGGATTTTAAAAATTTTGGGGATTTCAAAATACAGCCATTGTGCTAGTGAAATTTTTAGTAAAATGGTTCTAAAAACCACTACATAGATCTTTTATATTGAATTAATGCTTTTCGATAAAAAGGAAAATAGGCTTAGCTCCACAAAAACTTTTTAGTTAGATCAGATATCGACTGAAAGGTCACCGTGGGGTGCTAGGCAGGCCACCTAGTTGTTTCAAGATAAGGCCTGTCATGTTGAGTTTCTAATAACATATAAGTCATTTATGGTACATCAATGTTATTGTGAAGACGTATCATAGCTTTTATAAGGGTATTGATCGCTCCATCCTTCCATTGTGAATTGTGGTGATGACTTTAAATCTCAATCCCTAAAATAAATCATAAACACACTGTCAAATTAAAGGAGTTCAATTGATAAGTAAATGAATAAGCCACAAATACAACAAAATACAATAAAATAAAATAAATACAAAAAATAATGGCTAGAGTAATAACATCCAGTTGTTCCTAATATCACTATTCCCAGCAATAGTGCCAAGAACTTGATTGGTTTGTTTCTATATCAATATTAATTTTACCATAAATGCACAATATAGTTATAGTTATAGTTAGTACCGATAAGTACGGGTCAATTCCACGAAGACATTGATTAGTATTAATTAGCTTTCTCCTATTATCTAACCTACGACTTGATTTTGAATTTTAATAATGAAAACTAAAATTTTAACAATTAAAATAAAGTAGGTAGCAATATAGAACACAAAGATGAAAAAGTCATTTAAAACACAATCAATATCAAGAATTAGTGTATAGGTTATGAATCCCCATAAAACCCTTAAATAATTGACTTTTCATTATGTAATTATTTTATTGATAGTGGACTATGGAAATTCCTATCGTATGTTAATAACTCACTTGAGAATAGTAACAAATAATCTTAAAATTATCAGCTGATATTATTTAAGTTAAAGGCTCTAAGATTGCTTTATTGGTTTATGAATTCCGCTATTAGGTTTGACCCTAATCTAAAGGATTTATATCAATATATCTGTGGGTTTACAATTAACTCATTTCAATTATGGTAGATATATTTAAACACAAGATTTCTCAATCTCTATGTTATGAAATCAAATTTATACTAATATTGCGGATCTATTAGAACATATATTAAACAAATAATTGAATCACAATAGATTAATCAAAACCATGGAAATAAATAAAAGAATCTAAACATATTGTTATCTCAAATAAGGTTCATCATACCTAGACACTAAAAAATGTCTAGTTGAACATAATAGAAAATGAAATCAAACATAAATTGAAAGAAAAACGAATAGAAAAAAAGAGTTTATAATTCTAAATCTACCTCTCTTTTATCGAATGTTCTTGCAAAGTAGAGGTTTGATGTTATATTATATTGGATTTTTCGATGATTTCTTCATATTTTCCACTTCTCTGGATCAATATCATCCCTTTTGGATATTCTCCACATCTGGAATCATCTCTAAAAGTCTGCTCCTACCTTTTTCCTTAGTTGATGACCTTTTATAATAAAATTTAGGGTTTTTGGGAGGTACATTGTTTGACACAGAATTGTGTAACTCTAAAAATACTTAAAATTCTGTTACACATTTTAAAAGACTTACATGGCAATACACAGTCGTGTATCTCCCAATTACTTCAATTCTTCATTTTATGTCACAATTTCACCTAAATTTATCTCCTTTTGGTCCATAATCAAACTTATGAATGTACTTGGAGCGAATTAAATACTAAATATATAATAAAATTACAAAATATTAAGCAAGATACTTTAAATATAGGTGTATAACTATGGTCAAATATGCATCTGTCAACTATGATTGAGTAAATAAATAATTTTTACTTAAAAGAAAAATAAATAAGAAACACAAGTAATAAATTATATGCTATGATAACTGAAAAAGATAAAGACTTTAATCATATATTTATTTACTCCTATTATTTTAGAGAGATTACTCTAATCTCTCAAATGGGTTAGGATTTTGTTCAAATTTAGTTGATCTTTATTTACTTAATAAACTAACTAAAGTTAAATTAGGTAGATAACATAATTATCAATTATATCTCATATAACTCTTATATCAGTTAGGTGGCAAATCTTAGCAGAACATATCTTTTATATTATTAATAACCTTGCCTCGTAATTTTTATGATTAAAAGTTACTTATTCAATACAAATTTAGTTAGGTAGGATTCATTATTTTAAGATGAAATATATTCCAATTAAAGGGACCTTATGTCATTCAACAAGCTTTATATTAAGCATTACTTTATTTTTATACTTACATAAATTATGGGCAAAAATTATATTCTCAACATGTAATTAATATTTAACGCATAATATAATTTCAAATGGTCTCATGAAACATGAGTTACATATAAAATATTATATATTTAAATATGCAATCCAATATGCATACATAATATATTAAACATGTAGAAACATGTAATATATGGAAACATAATCAATTATATTTATAAAATATCAAACCCTATTTGATTCTAGATATTGATCTTCATAATCTAAAATAATATTTTCAATTATTTAGATAATTAAATTAGATAAATCCCATTGATTTCTAAATGAATTAAATTACTATTTTAAATAGAAAAATGATTTATTTTTAAAATAATATTTATAATTATCTTAAACCTTTTAATAAATCTTAATTGAATACAATTTTTAATAGATTACTCTTTGTACTATTATAATTTAGAAAAAAAATTCAAAAAAATTTAATGTTAAATGAACAATTCTTTGAAAGGCATCATAAAGGGACATTAAAAGACTATTTCAGGCAAAAGAAAATACAACATCCTTTCTATTATCTTTAGGAAGAAACTAGAGTGCTAAAGGTTCCATTGCCTTCTGAAATGGGTGGTCGGGAGATCAACAGCTTGGATCCAACAATCCTATCTTTAGTTTTTAATAGGCCCCTAGCTGCATGCCAAGTGATGGAGGCTTTTGGCTTCAAGGAACCTCTCCAAACATGAAGAATTGGACTAATATCCATTGTTGTTTAAGGACCATATAGGTTTATCAAGAATTGAGAGGTTTGGCAAATAATTAGGAAAATAGTTCAGGAGCCTATCAACTCCCTACCACGAAAATTCCAAGAAATGATCTCAATGGTTCTCCTGACTCTAGTATGAGAAGAGATTCTTATAGACAGTGAAAAGATGTCATCTATGAGGTGTAGAGGACTTAGAGAACTTCAATCATTAAAATAGAATTATGTGTCCTCTCCATTCGCCACCTAGATTCTGATGAAAGGGTAAAACAATTGCCTTTTTTATAAACTTAATAAAAGGCCAAGAGTGTTCTTTCCTTTTGAAGATTTTGTAAGGCCCCAACATATACACTATAAGCATTATAGCTTGTATAAGATGTATTAAGAAGTGAACATAACGAATTAAGAGCATATAAGCATAGTAAGAGACATAATGATACTTAATGTAAAAGACATGGGTAATTTGTTCATTTTGACATAGACATACATATTTAGACATGAAATATAGATGAGAATGAAATTAATTGATGATATTATAGGACAATGTGGGAATTAAAGGAAGAAGAAGGAACAATGTGCAATTTTCCTAAACTCAACACATGAACCAATTGGATTAAAACATGTGTGAACAATAAGAATAAAACATGTGTGTCCAATAGGAATTAAGCAAGTATGTAAGTCTTGAAAGTTCATGAAATGGGCACTTGGAGAGGAGAGAGGGAAGAAATTTTAGGGTTTGAATTCCAGATTTTCCCTTTCTCATTTTCTCTCCACTTCATCTTATTCACCCCATCATTTTACATGTAAGGAATCAAGCTAATCTTAGGTGGAAATTAAGTTAAAAGTTAGTGGGTTTCTCTTCATCTTTATATTTTCTTGCTTTGCTTAGGACAAATTGGAATTATAAGGTTGGAATTGGGATTGAAATATGTATTTCGGTGTTTCTAGTTGGTGAATCAATCAAAGCCAAAGAAAAAGGGAAGGAAAGACATTAGAAGAACTACTTGGCTAATTTTAAGGTTTAAAACTACACTTAGTTTAATTTCTATTTGTGTATATGTTTGAATAGATACAAAGATTCATTTGGATATGTAATGGTCACTGGGATGGTATGTTGGTGTTATTTTAGTGTTACCTTATATGGAATGAGTTGCATATGACAAGAGAGTATCGTGTAGTAGAATTCTGTCTTAGGTTTATTTGAACCAGTCACATTTTTGGGTCATAAATCAACCTAAAGACCTATAAATATGAAACCTAAGACGTAGGAATAGAAATCTTTAGAAGAGGTCTCTGACTTAATTATGGATTTATGGCATTGGAAATTGAGATCAAAATTGGTGACCTGATTCTGGCCCTATTTTGGACCAGCTTGTGATTTTTAGTCTATATCTCATGATTTAGAAGTTCAAATGACTTGATATTTAGTTCTTTGGAAAATAAGATATAGGGGAACAAATGTATAGAGGAACTCAAAACCTAATTCAAAAGTTTTCTATATAAATATTACGAAACAAGTAGAGGTATGAAAGGTGAGTATGTGTCACGGTTGTGGCACAGCATTAGCATCTTCTGTCACGAGCATGACATGGGTCACGATCCAATAAGAAAATCTTCTATCATGATCGTGACACTCCAAACATGATCGTGACCTTAGAGAAGTGTCTTTTGAAATAACCGTGACCTTGATTTCAATTCTGATTTTTATTACTGCATCTTATCCGAACCTTTTTGTGTGTGTGTGAAACTTTTCAAACACCTAGAAATAAATGAAATAGTACTTACCACATGTGAATTTATATGTACATAGATGATTTGTACACAAATTTATTGCTCATATGTGTGTAGTATGCACTTCAATACATTTTATGACTTCAAGTGAATATCATATGATGAATTATGAAATGGGAAAATGGTTAAAGGAAATGTTACAGTACCTACTCTATTGTCTTGATGGTGGATATATGGGCATGCCTGGTGGATAGATGGGCATGCCTATAGGGTTATAATGTAACTGCTATAATTTGACACCAATGGTTTCTTCATTTCGAGACTATTGTGTCGCCATAGTTTAATGCTTTCGGGTATCCACAATTTTGATATCTTTAGATATCCCCAGCTCCCATTATCCACACCCATGAGAATGTGGCTTAACACAAAAAGTAGTAAATGTTTATAAATAAAAAATACAATATGACACATAAATAATTGGCATTGATGAGCATTTGCATTTGTAGAGATAATTTGTATCAATGAGTGTTGAATATCAGTGTTTGGCTTATGAATGTGAATTTAAGGTATATGAATAACATATCGAAGCATGTTTACATTATTTACCTTGATTAAGTATGCCATCACTATTTATATAAGTTATGATGTTTATGAATGTGTGTGCTTAGCGGATGATTGCTGTGAGTGCTCATCCAAACTAAGTGTTTCCCACTATGCTTTCAAAGTTAGTATGGGTGTCAATCCATGTAGGTTCAAGAATTAGGAATGAGGTATAGGGAACATCTGTAAGGGCCAAGGCCAATCATTAGCAGTAAAAGTGTCTTTAGAATGTGTTTTTTTGTTAAAGATGAGTGTACATGTAATGAAGGACATTGTAATGCTTTCTTTTGGATTATCATGTAAATGTAAAGATATAATACTACTTCTAAATGATAATGTTAAGTGAGGTGAAATTTTGTAATGTACATACGTATAACATTAAATAGAAATGTATGCCACAAATGTATGTATAGGAAATTAGTTTCCATTGTAGTTTCGATATAGAGAGTGTTACATTTTGTGGTATCAGAGCATAATTTAGGCAGTTTTAACCAATAAAACTCTAGTAATGTGTGATATGGTTTGGTGTTTGTGTTGGCCCAATGTAGATGGCCATGTTCTCTTATAGATAGTAGAGATGGAAAGACCTCACGAAGATAAAGAAGAGTCAGCTAATAGTGTGATAGGGAGAGATCAATCCGTTTCGAGTCCTCCTAAGCCTCCAATGGATAAATGCTGATACCGTCGGTACCTAGGGAGATGTTTTTAAAGCTCTCCCATAATATGCTGAGATTGATGGATAGAATGCCAGCGCTTAAAGCCCCTATAAAAAATTTGAGAAAGCATGGAGTGGAAGAATTTGTGGTCATGACTCTAGAAGAACAAAATAAAGCAAAATACTAGTTAGAGTGGACACAGAGCATAGTCTAGGCAATCCTAACTAATAAAAATCTAGAAATGTATGATATGGTTTGGTGTTTGTGTTGTCCTAATGCAGATGTCTATGTTTTCTTATAGATAGTAGAGATGGAAAGACCTCGTGAAGATAAGGAAGAATTAGCTGATAGTGTGGTAGGGAGAGATCAATTCGTTTCGTGTCCTCCTAAGCCTCTAAGGGATTAAATACTACCATCAGTACTTAGGGAGATGTTTCTAAAACTCTCCTATGATATGCTGAGATTGGTGGATAGAATAATCACGCCTAAAGCCCTATAGAAGCTTTAAGAAGGCATGGGGTGGAAGAATTTGTGGTCGTGACTCTAGAACAACAATATAAAGAAAAATACTAGTTAGAGCAGACATAGAGGGTTCTAAATGAGATCAAGTGTCCACCCAAAGAAATTGTTACCTGTGTTGTCTCTCTCCTACAAGGGGCAGCCTATGATTGGTAGAAATTAGTCCTACTGCATCCTCAACTACGTAAACCTCTGACTTGGGAGTTCTTTACCCAAAAATTCCGAAATAAGTACGTTACAAAAGCTTATAAAGTAGCTCAATGGAAGCAGTTTCTAAATCTGAGACAAAGAAACCTATCTATGGTTGAGTATGAAAAGGAGTTCAGTGAGCTTAACAAGTACACACTAGAGCCTGTTCTGACAGAGGCCTTCTAATGTCGATAATTTGAGGATGGATTAAATGATAGTCAATGAGTATTTAGTGGCAGTAACTCATCTACAATAGGTGAACTACTGCCAGCTAGTTAAAGCAGCTATCAGAGTAAAGAAGTAAGAGACAACCAAGAGAAAAGGAGAAGTTTATCTAGAGGTCGCTTATTTTGGTAAGAGAACCTGAGACTTGTAGGTTACATCCCTAGCAGAGTCAGTCAATAGCCTAGCCACCAAAGGAAGACGTCAGGGCAGTTCGCAACATCTAATATTATTAGAGGCTTTTTAGCAAGACAGGGAGATGGACCATTAGAGTGCCCATACTATACCAGGAGACATTGGGGCACATGTAGGTGATTGATTGGGGTATGTTTTAAATGTAGGGGTACGGATCACTGATGGCTAATTATCCATAAGACTCGGGAAAAATTAGAGCATCTCCTATTGCATCTAGAGGACGAGGTAGAGGCAAAGGTGGACCAGGCCAGCCTAGGTCCACTCTGAGCACAACATATGAGTATGTTGATCATCCTGTGGCATTAGCCGGTTAAGCACAGGCATACGCTTCATGAGGAACAAGATGTCCTAGAAGTTATAGCTAGTACCTTTCCTCTCTTTGATCTTGATATGCATACATTGATAGATCCCGATTCCAGTTATTCATACCTTTGCACTAGGGGAGTGTATGATAGGATGTTATTAGTATATTGACTAGCTGATGATGTACATGTGACTAGTCTATTGGGCCATAACGTAATAGAGTGTATAGAGATTGCCCTATTATGATCTATAGGAAACAGTTTGTTGCAAATCTGATAGAGCTACCTTCCATGAATTTGAATTGATCTTAGGCATGGATTGGTTGTCCAAACACCAAGCTATAGTTTAATATTGGTTAAAAATAGTTGTGCTCAAAGATTATGATGGTTCAGAGATAGTGGTGCTTGGTATTCGGTCTAGTCCTTTGACTAATGTGATAGCAACTATGCAAGTAAGATGACTTCTTAGAAAAGGTTGTAAGGCATATTTATCTTTATTAATTAATCCAAAAAGGGAGAAGGTGAACTTACAAGACATACCAGTAGTAAATGAGTTTTCTTACATGTTTCCCAAAGAGTTATCAGGTTTGCCACCTGAGAGAGAGGTAAAATTATCTATTGAAATTGTATCTGGTATTGCTCCTATTTCTAGGGCACCTTACAAAATGGCTCCTACAAAGTTAAAAGAGAGACTCAGTTATAGGAGCTTTTAGACAAGGGTTTCATCTGGCCCAATTTGTCATCATAGGGAGCACCTGTGGAACCCCTGAACTTGGGCCACCTGGCCCAAGTTCAGGGGTCCCACAACACCAATCCTTTTTTATCAAAAAGGAGGATGAGACCCTAGGAATATGTGACTATAGATAGCCGAACAAGATGACTGTAAAGAATAAATATCCATTGCCCAGAATAAAAGATTTGTTTGATTAGTTGAAAGGTGCAAGAGTTTTCTCCAAGATTGATTTGCGATTGGGTTACTATCAGCTCCAGGTAAAAGATGTAGATGTTCCAAAGACTGCATTCAAGACCTGATATGGCCATTATGAATGCCTAGTGATGCCTTTCGGGCTAACTAATGCCCCAGCTGCTTTCATGGATTTGATGAATAGGGTGTTTTGACCCTATTTACACTAATTTGTTGTAATGTTTATAGATGATATATTGGTCTATTTGAGGAATGAAGAGGAACATGCTCAATATTTAAGAATTATACTACAGGCTTTGAGATATAAGTATTATTTGCCAAATTGAGCAAGTGTGATTTTTGGATAAAGGAACTTTCTTTCCTCAGGCACATCATATCTTTATAAGGCATCAGGGTAGATCCCAGTAAAATTGAGGTAATTGTTAATTGAAAGCTACCTCAAAATGTGGCAAAAGTGAGAAGTTTTCTTAGCTTAGCTAGTCATTATCTGCGCTTTATTAATTGCTTCTCCAATCATAAAGTTACTTCAGAAAGCTGCAAAATTTGAATGGAATGATAGATGCCAAGCTAGTTTTGGGCAGTTAAAGAAGGTGCTTATTAAAGCTCCAGCGTTGACAGAACCAACTCCAGGAAAAGAGTATGTTATATACAGTGATGCTTCTAGGAATGGTCTAGGTTGCGTACTGATACAAGATGGAAAAGTGGTGGCTTATGCCTTGAGATAGTTAAAGTCACATGAATAAAAATGCCCTACATATGATTTAAAATTGGCAGCAGTGGTGTTTGCCTTGAAAATTTAGTAGCACTACTTATATGGGAAAGATGTAGAGTATACATAGATCACAAGAGTCTGAAATACCTGCTTACATAAAAGAAGCTAAATTTGAGGCAATGGCATTGGCTAGAATTGTTTAAAGACTATGATTGCATAGTTGACTACCACCTGGGAAACAATAACGTGGTAGTAGATGATTTGAGTATAGGAAGTTTATTTCAGCTCTGTCATTACAACGTAGTAGATGGAGATTTGTGCTAGATGGAGCTTTGATAACTCAATTAAAAGCGAGTCCTAACTTGAGACAGATGATGGTAAATACACAAAAAGATGGTGCCAAGTTGCAATAAATTGTACAAGCAGTGCAAGAAGGGAAACAAAATGATTTTGTGATGAAAAATGATGGAAGTACGTACTTTAAGAGTAGATTATATGTAGCGACAATACAGGACTTAAAGAAGAAGTTATTGCATGAAGTATATAATATTGTGTTTACCATGCATCCTAGGGGTAACAAGACGTAGCAGGACTTAGAACAATACTACTGGTGTCCAGGAATGAAGCATGATGTAATGGACTATGTGTCCAAATGCTTAACTTGTTAATAGGTGAAAGTTGAACATCAGATCCCGTCTAGCCTATTGAATCTCATTCCCATTCTATAGTGAAAATGGGATAATATCACTATGCACTGTGTAACAGGTCTACCCCTTGCACAGAAAAAGCAAGATGTGGTATGGGTTATAGTGGACAGGCTTACCAAATCAACTCACTTTATACCGGTCCAACCTGATTGTTCTATAGATGAGTTAGCTGAGTTGTATGTGAGTAAGATTGCTTAGCTATATGGAGTGCCATTCTCAATTTTTTCTGATCGAGATCCACGATTTGCATCAAGATTTTGAAAAGGTCTACAAGCAGCTTTGGGTACTCAACTGAGCTATAGCATAGCCTTTCACCCACAAACTGATGGACAATCTAAGATGGTTATATAAGTGCTAGAAGACATACCTAGATCATATCTTATGGAATTTACAAGTAGTTAGGATAGGTACATTCCTTTGATGGAATTTGACTACAACAATAGTTATCAGTCCAGTAGAGGCATAGCAACATATGAAGCATTATATCGAAGAATATGTAGAACTCCGATTAGTTGGAAAGAACTAACTGAGAACAAGATGATTGGGCCTAACATAGTCAAAGAAACAGGAGAGAAGGTGAAAGTTATTCAACAAATATTGAAGGTTGCAAGTGATAGACATAAATCATATACTAATTTGAGGAGGAAAGATATTGAATATGCTATAGCGCCCCTTTACCGCATAGTACACACCGGGACACCCAAAGGTTATTCCGGTACATATCCTACGATAAAGGCGAGTTACGTTCACTTTATATGGCATCATATCAATTTTCTCTTATAAAGCATTATAAGAAAACCACAATATTTTTTAAACTTACTTTTCCTCATTTCATTTCTCAAAATTGAAAGGCACAATGTATACTACAGGAGAGTCAAAACTTACTTGAATAAGCTTCAAACTCTCACAAAACCCTAGTTCCCAAGCATCCCATGTTCTTCATCTTCAGAGTGGCGTAGCGGAAGCGTGGTGGGCCCATAACCCACAAGTCATAGGATCAAAACCTGACTCTGATACCACATAAATGTAGCACCCCACTCTCGAAAAACCTGAACCTGACATCGATGGTGATATCCGAGTCCGTGCCCCGCGAGGGTGGCATGTTACTCACTCAATTAGTCAAAACTCAGTACAAATTTTTTTTGTTACAAAATAACAATATAAGCATATGCGGAAATCAATTACCAATTGGGCCACTTTCATTTCATAATATCTTCAATCACACACTACATTCAATAGAATTTCAATAGCTCATTTGGGGCCCACTATAATTACAAAACACTATTTTACAGAAATTGCGAAATATAAATTTACACAAAATAATAAAACACTGAATGCAGACGCAAACTGATTCCCACCTCTTTCTTCACTCACATGCAGTATGTATACTCCCGTTTGCCTAACGGGGTATTCTTTTGAGTCCTGAAAATTAGTTACAAATTTTGGGTGAGTTTTGCGAACTCAATAAGTGACCATCATCGATGGCTCACCCAATCACATAACACATAATTCACATCATTACACATTTTACATGTCACATTCAATTCAATTTAATCACTCATTTTATGCATATGCAGTGCACATGAGACCCACTTTTCATTTGTTATTTTGTTGTGACCAAGTGCCTAAATTGTCCCATATAGGGCTCATTAATAATTGTCCCATATAGGGCTCATTAAACATTGAGCCTGAGGCTTTAATTCACTTTTGAGCTCGAAGCTTATTTTCACTCGTTGAGCTTTAAGCTATGATCAGTGGCTACTCTGGTCACAACAGCCATTATATGACATGCATTCATGAAATGGAATGCATCACTCACAATTGCATAAACCCATTCATTCCCATATCATCGGACCTTAGTCCGGCATTCAACCTTAATGTTGAGAATTCGAATTTTCATTCATATGTAAATGCACAGTCAGAATACATTTAGCAATTGCACTAAGTGCGCTTAGTTCATCCAATTCACATTTAATGAGCGCTTCAATATCCCAATCAAATATCACATCATCGGACCTTCTGTCCAGAACCCAACATAAGCAAACACGTTCATAAAATTAGTCAATAGTTAATCAATACAAGAATCCAAATAAAAACAACTATAAAATGAGACCGTCTCGGTCTACTCACAGTACGCTCTAGATTAGCATTTGCTTCTAATTTCTGGGAACACCTGAATGCAGGCGCTTATCCTGCACATCAACATTATGTCATACATACATTGCATGTACATTAATAATTGCACAATTCTAACCATTTATGTAATGCACACATGTGTATATACAATATGTACAATGCATGTTCATGACAATCCCGGGTATCTTTCCTTTAATACTCTTCAAAGTCATTCTTATATGAAAACTTATCTAAGTATAATGCATACTTAGGTTTATGCCTCACTAAACCCATTAAAATCTCCGTTCCTGTCTCATTGACTCACTTCAGAAATTTTCCAAATCCCATTTTTGGGTCTACCATTCACATCCAATTAGAAAGCGAAACTGATGTAATTTGATCAAATGCTCTTCTAGAAAAGTGTTCCTCTATGTCTTATGTTTCCATTGACACCAAAATCACTCAATTCGGTTCAATACTTTGGAAAATATGCCTTAATCATTTTTAGACTGCTCTTATCCAAAAATAGTTCACGATGTACAATTTCCATTCAAAAATTGAATATCTTCAAGACTGAATCATAATTAGACTCTTTCACATGAATTGTATCCCTATTTCTCTAATTTACTCCGAAACAAAAATCATCTCATTTGAACTCCTATAAATCAAAATATAATCAAAATACTGAAGTAGGCTCAGTAAGAATAATCCCATTTACACTGTTCCAATAGATTCCCACACTTTCATTTGATCAATATTTTTCAATTCAACACCAATTAATACATATTTTTATGGAGATGTAGTAAAATGTGTTAGGAGCTTATTGCTTCAAGAACCAAGTCATTTGGAGGTCTAGAGAAGGAGTTATCGTCAAAAGAAGCACCCAAGTTTAAGACCTCAATCAAACTGAACCTATTTTGACGCAATTGCCATAACTCTTGCTACAAATTTCCGATTCATTTCGTTTTTGGACCATTTAAAAGAGGACATCGAGACCTACAACTTTCTTGAAGATCACAAGTCAGATTCAACCTCCAAAATGGTCAAAAATTGTTATTTCCAAAGCTATCCCCTGAAAGTCCGTTAAACGGACATCAAGTCCGTTAAACAGACATGAGCGATGCAAGGGGTCCTTTTTGACCCGAAAAGGTCCGTTAAACAAACCTAAAGTCTGTTAAATGAACATGTGGGTTCTCAAAACCCCTCCAAACCCTCTCCAGTGGTTCCAACACTCATTCTAACATCATATACACCTATACACTTCTCACATTCACATCTTTTAGCACAAAACCACTTCATATCAACTCACATACCAATTAGATTTCATTAAACTCTCCAATTCCAACTCATTTCATTCATCATACTCAACTACATCTTATCATTCAAACATTCCTATTCTTCTTCCAAAACCTATCTTATTCCTAAATATCAAACACTTCATATTCCAAATTCCAACATCTCAAGTTGATGACTTCATGATGCATCCCTCAAGCTTAAGTCAACAACATCCTTACCTAATTTCATTTTTTCTGTTTGCTCATAGTCACCCAATTCACAACATAAACATATACATTCATCCAAGTTTTTGCAACATTCAGTTCTCATTTTCACATCAAATTTTGAGACTCTTAAAAGCACAATTTATAATTGATGTCTTCATAAGAAAGATAGTCATATGTCTCTAGTTTAATCCAAATTAAGAATCAACTCAATTGGATAACTACATATCAAGTTATGGCTAACACAAAGGTATATTAGTAACATTTTTCCTGTTACAATTTTCTAGATTTTTCCAACTTCCAACAATCTACCTCTAACTCATCTTATACCTAGCTTATCTCTTCCATTTCATTTCCTCATCATTCTCTACCCAATTCAACTTAATAAACCACTCCCAAATAATTCATGATCTATAATTGATCATTAACCAAAACAGAGCATCACACATGTACCTATTCATTAAGAATTTTCTGCACTCACCCTAATACCATTATATGAAACATCAAACTTCTAAAGCATCTCTATAACACATTATGCATCATTAATCATCATATACAAAATTAATCGTCCATAAACAACTCCTAACCCATTATTTCGAATTTACAAGAACAAACATCAATATATACATATAGCATATATAAAACTCCTTATCATGATTATCCAACCTCCATAACATTTCTGTAAATCATTAATCATCAAGCCTATATAAGCAAGAAATTTACACACTCTCACCATACATGATACCCATATACCCAAAACCCTATCTCATGAAATTAACCTCTAAAAATCATCACAATTTCTTCATTTAACCAAACCCAAGATATTTGACAAGATACTTACTTGATTTAGCTCCCAAATCTTCAAACCCTCTCTCAACCCTAGCTCCCAAGCATCACTTGTTCATCATCTTTAAGGAGGCAAAGGTAGGTTTTTCTTGTGACAAAGAAGAAGATGATATGGTGAGAGTAGCAAGTGAAAGATGGAAGCAAGATGTAACTTGATGGACTTTGGGTGAGTCAAAATCGTGAAGGAGAAGAAGGGAAGAAGAGGGAGCCACGAAAATAAGAAGAAAGCAAGAGATAAAATGAAGACAAAACAATTTAATGGGTCTTACAAGTGATTGTCATGAATGGGGGTGTGTGGTGAGTGGTAGTGACACTTGT
>JANVCL010000004.1:22332616-22362891 GCA_026546855.1 Erythroxylum incrassatum
CTAAACCCTAGTTCCCAAGCATCCCATGTTCTTCATCTTGAAAGAGGTAAAACTAGGTTTTCTTATGGCAACTTAAAGAATCAACAAGATGGAAGTAGAAAGTGAAAGATGGAGCAAGGTTTCAAGTAGGTAACTCAACAAATCATGAAGGAGATGAAGAGAGGGAGATGAAGCCACGAAATTGGGAGGACAAAATCACCAAAACAAAGCTCCCAATGCTTTAAGAGAGAGTGTATCATGAGAGAGCAAGAATGGACTTGAAAATGCAATTAAATGTTTAGTAAAAAGGCATGGCTTAACAAGTGACACTTGTCACTTGCCACATGTCCAAAATCCAACCATTCCACCTTACTCCTCTTATTAATTAATCCATTCAACCCAATTTCCAATGAATGACACTTGTCAATAATTCCTAAAGCCAAGTGTTCAAACTTTCAATGCAATTTGACAGTAAATTCTACTACCATTTATCAATTAGTCTGCCACCGGGTATTTTTCCTAGTCCAAAAATTACCCCGAAAAATTTTTAGAAAAATGTCATAAAATTTTCCAAAAATTCTAAAATAACAATTTCACTCTCCAAATAAATTTCCAAATACAAACAAACCAAAATTCACAATAACAATCACATTTATTCACAATTATACCTGGAATGTCGATGAATGCATGTACAATTAGTATTATGTGCAAAGACTCACTATTCATGTGCGCATGCACCTTATGTAATGCATGAGCATGAGACATGTTGTCCCAATTTCTTTGATTAATCTCTCATGTATCAACTTTCTAGGGTTCTAACCCTTTGTATGGAAACGGAATGTTACATATGCGGTAAGAGACAAAGTTTTCTTAAAAGCTTTGCCTTAGAGAAAGGTGTTAAGATTCGAGAAAAAGGGAAAAACTAGCCATAGATATATAGGCCTATTGAAATCCTTGAAAGTATTTGACTAGTGGGAGGTTTGCTCTTCTTATGAAACTATCCAAGGTACACAATGAATTTCATGTCTCAATGCTACGGAGATACTAATCGGATGATTCACATATGTTATCGGTTCAAAAGATAAATATCCAACTAGACTTTTCATATGATGAACCAAAGAAATCTTGGCTAGAGAAGTGAGACAATTAAGGAATAAGCAAATTTCTCTTGTAAAGGTGCTCTAGCAACATTATGGCATTAAAGAGGCAACTTTGAAACTCAAATCAACGATGAAAATTTAGTACCTGTAGCTATTCAATACATGTATGAATTTTGAGGAGGAAATTATTTTTAAAGGGGGAGAGAAATGTAAGGCCCCAACATATATTTTAGAAGTATTATAACATGTCTAGGGTGTATTAAGGAATGAACATAACAAATTAAGAGCTTCTAAGCATAGTATGAGACATGATGGTACTTAATGTAAAAGATATGGGTAAATTGGTAATTTGTTCATTTCGGCATGGACATACATACTTAGACGTGAAATATTAATGAGAATGAAACTAATTGAAGAGATTATAAGTCAATGTGGGAATTAAAGGAAGAAGAAGGACAAATGTGCAATTTTCCTAAACTCAACACGTTAACCAATTAGATTAAAGCATGTGTGAACAATAAGAATAAAAAATGTGTGTCCAATAGGAATTAAGCATGTGTGCAAGTCTTGAAAGTTCATGACATAGGCATATGGAGAGGAGAGAGGGGTGAAATTTTAGGGCTTGAATTCCAAATTTTTCCTCTCTCATTTTCTTTCCACTTCGTCTTCTTTATCCCATCATTTTGCAAGGAATCAAGCTAATCTTAAGTGGAAATCAAGGTAAAAGTTTTTTCTCTTCATCGCTATATTTTTTGCTTTGCTTATAAAGAATTGGAATTATAAGGTTGGAATTGGGATTGAGATATGTATTTGTGGTATTTCTAGTTGGTGAGTCAAGCAAAGCCAAAGAAGAAGGGAAGAAAAGGCATTAGAAGAACTACTTGTTCAATTTTAAGATTTGGGACTACACTTAGTTCAATTTCTTTTTGTGTATATGTTTGAATAGAAGCAAAGATTCATTTGGATATGTAATGGTTGCTAGGATGGTACGTTGGTGTTATTTTGGTGTTACCTTACATGGAATGGGTTAAATATGACAAGAGATTATCGTGTAGTGGAATTTTGTCTTAGGTTTGTTTGAACCAGTAACATTGTTTAATCATAACTCAGTTTACAAACCTCTAATTTGGGTGATTTTAGTTGCATATGAAACCTAAGACATAGAAATAGAAATATCTAGTGGAGACTCTGACTTAATTCTGGCTTTATAATATTGGAAATTGAGATCGAAATTGGTAAACTGATTCTGCCTCTATTTTGGAGCAACTTGTGATGTTTAATCTATATCTCATGATTCAGAAGTCCAAATGGCTTGATATTTAGTTCTTTGGAAACTAAAGACATAGGGAAATAAAATTTTAGAAGACTATAAAACCTAATTAAAACGTTTTTAAAATGAATATTACGGAAAAAGTAGAGGTATGAATTTCAAGTGTCTGTCACGATCATGATAGGAGTGTCACGATCGTAACAACATCAAGATCTTCTATCACGATGTATGAATTTTAAGTGTCTGTCACAATCTTGATAGGAGTGTCACGATCGTGAAACAACATCAAGATCTTTTGTCACGAGCGTGACATGGGTATCATGATCTTGACCTCGTAGAAAACTCTTATGTCTCAACCATGACACTTCAGACATGATGATGACCTTAAAGAAGGGTCTTCTATCGCAATCGTGACCTTGTTTTCATTTTTGTTTTTTTTACATCATCTTATCCGAAACTTTTCGAATGTGTATGAAACTTTTCAAAGAACTAGAAATAAATAAAATAAGACTTACCACATGTGAAGTGGGTGATTAAACATTGGAATTTAAGAGTGAGTATAATGCATGCTAAAGGCAATTTAAATGTATATAGATGATTTATATGCATATTTATTCCTCATATATGTGTAGCACACACTTTGATACAGATTTTATGATTGTAAGTGAATATCATATGGTGAATTATAAAATGGGAAAATGATTAAAGGAAATGTTACGGTGCTTGCTCTATTGTCTTGGTGGTGGATAGATCGGCATGCCTATAGGGTTACAGTGCAGTTGCTACAGTTTGACACCAATGGTGTCTTCATTTGAGACTATTATGTCTCCACGGTTTGATGCCTTTAGGTATCCACAATTTGATACTTTTAGATATCCACAATTTTGATATCTTTGGATATCCTCAGTTCCTATTATCTATACCCACGAGAATGTGCAGGCCTAACACAAAAAATAAAGTAAATGGTTATAAATAAGAAATACAACATGACAATATAAATATTTGGTATTAATAAGCATTTGCATTTGTATTGATAATTTGTATCAATGAGCGTTGAATATCAATGTTTGGCTTATGAATGTGAATTAAAGGTATATAAATAACATATTGAAGCATGTTTGCATTATATACCTTGATTACGTGTGTCATCACTATTTATATGAGTTATGATGTTTATGAATGTGTGTGCTCGGTGGATAACTATTGTGAGTTGTCATCCAAATTAAGTGTTTTACCACTATGCTTTCAAAATTAGCATGGATGTTAATTTGTGTAGGTCCAAATATTAGGAGTGAGGTACATGAAATATCTGTAAGGAACAAAGCCAATAGTTAGGAGTAAAGGTATCTTTGGAAAGTGTTTTTTTTTGTTAAAGATAAGTGTATATGTAATGAAGGACATTGAAATGTTTTCTTTTGGATTATCATATAAATGTAAAGATGTAATACTACTTTTAAATGGTAATGTTAAGTGATGTGAAATTTTGTAACGTGCATATGTATAGCATTGAATAGAAATGTATGCCATGAATGTATATATAAGAAACTGGTTGTCATTTTAGGTTTGATATGGGGGTGTTACAAATTTGCAAGGAATCTTTGAAATAGAATTCATTTATCCAGTTGCTCTAAAGTGATTCTTTACCCTTGAATAGCCTCTAAGTCCTTTTAGCCACTTACATTGCCTGGAAAGTTTGGATAGAGGTGAGACCAAGTCCTCCTTCCTGCTTCTTCCATAAAGCTAATCCCATTTGACTTTAGTTCTTGTGGAATTGTTACTCTTTCTTAACCAAAGAAAGTAAGAACTCAATTATCTTTAAATGATTCTACCACGTGATCTTTATTTTAGAGTTAATATATATTTACTATGATCTAGTCAACTGTTAAATTATTCACTTTCAGAAATTTCCAACCTTATTTATCATAATTCTAGATCCTTGGATCAACTTCTTCTCATTTTTAGAAATCTTTCTGAGTTAGGCGTGCAAATTACATAATTTCAGCAGGTTATTTCAATTATTCAACAATTTCTTTGATTTTTTTGTCAAATTAATGTGGTTTGAGATGCAACTTCTAGGAAAAAGAATTATGTTTTCCAGGTCAACGAAAGCAGGTCGTGATTGCTTCTCTGTGGCAAAGTCAGATTTTGTGGTCATCGCTAAATCTGTAATCATACAGCAATCACAACAAAAGACAAGGAAAAGAGTAAATCGTGAGAGAAAAGCTTAAACCTTTGATGGGTATTTGGTGTAGTTGTCTTGCTTCCAAATCAAACTCGGTCACAGCACAGGCAGACCAAGTTCAAGGTTTTGTCCCAACCTCGCCACCATCCCCAGATCCGGCTCCTAGCATCATTGGCAATCTGACTGATGGTAAGTTTCTACCACATCTTAGTAATGATCTTCCACTTTTGTGCTTTTACAGGGAAAACAGGGAACAAAATTTCTAATCCTGATTGCCTAAACAAAGATGTGATGCTGCTTATGTTCAGAGTATTTCTTTTGGGACATAAGACGGCATACGCTGGCAAAGAAATTGAATCTTTCTTAGATGTCAGTCGACTCCTCTGCTCGTCTTAAAATGAAGCTGTAAATAAGCCATTATCTATGAATGCTTTCAATTTTCGCTGAAACCAGTATTTTTGGCGCATTGGTATTAGGGGACACTTCTTTTGTGGGCAGCAATGTCTCTGGCACCAGTTGGGTCTCTATGGCAACCTCCAACATAACAACATGGCTAGTTCAGGCAAGTGGTACGATTGGAGCTTTCTGGCTGAACAACAACGATAATGAATTCCCAGTTGCAATAGATGATGAAGAACTTCCAGATGTGGGAACTGTTAATGAGTCGAAATTAAGAGTTTTTACTTATGCAGAACTAAAGGCAGTGACCTTTAATTTTAGAAGTGACATGGTGCTGGGGAAGGGCGGCTTTGGCAGTGTCTATAAGGGTTGGCTCAAGGAGAAGCTGCCATCCCGGGGAACAAAGAAATTGGCCGTTGCTGTCAAGAAACTGGATTCAAGTAGCAAGCAAGGGCTTCGACAGTGGCGGGTAATTATGACTTGTAACTACTGTTACCTTGGCAATTGTTGTTAATCATGTAATGTTATTATTTAATACTGTACACTAAGGACGTAAACATTACTTTTCGGGTGGGTTTCCGTGATACAGACAGAGGTTGGCTTCTTAAGGAGGCTTTCTCACCCCAACATCATTAAGCTTTTGGGCTACTGCCAAGAAAATGGAGAGCTTCTCATAGTCTATGAATTCATGCAAAAGGGCAGCTTAAACTACCATCTGTTTGGAAGTATGAACTAATATATATACATACATATATTATATATATATTAAAGTTACCAATGAATTTGGGTGAATGACATCAATTCTATTTTTTCAGAGGGGTCAAGAGGAGTATTGTCATGGGAAGTAAGGATTCAAATTGCCAAAGGAATTGCTCAAGGCCTTTGTTACTTGCACACAATGGAGAAGCCGATAATTTATCGAGATTTCAAATCTTCCAATATCTTGCTTGATGTGGTTAGTCACTGTTGAATTTTGCATGAAGGGATACCAGATACCCTATTGACATAGCGAATGCCTGCAAACCATTATACCCCTCCCAGGCTCCCACCTGGGATGAGATTCTGTGCCAGTATACAAATTTATGGATGAGATCTTTGACATAGGGTAGAAACTGAAAAACTAAACAGAAGATCTCACCCCTTTTTCACCGTGGTTCTCACTTTCTGAAACTATTAACATATCCTCTCTTCTTTTCTTTTCTTTTAATCTTTCCAGTCCTACGGTGCTAAAATATCAGATTTTGGATTGGCAAAATGGGGACCCAGACCCACGGATGGCAATCAATCTATATCGGGACACGTCATGGGAACAATTGGGTATGCCGCCCCTGAGTATGTACAGGCAGGTAATATTTAAGTAACTATGAGGATTACAAATGACGTGTGCCAGCTTTTTAACTTTTCCATGACAATTTTATTGATTTTAGGACATTTGTATGTAAAAAGCGACGTGTATAGCTTCGGGGTTGTTTTGGTGGAGATGCTAACGGGGTTGCGGGCCATTGACAAAAAACGTCCAGCTGGACAACATAACCTCCTGGACTGGACTAAACCACTTCTATCGGTTAAAGGAAAGTTGAAAGGAATAATGGATCCCAAGTTGGCAGGTAAATACTCGGTGAGACAGGCTACAGAAGTAGCTCATCTTGCTATCAAGTGTGTCAATGCTAATCCTAAATGCCGTCCATCAATGAAAGAAGTTGCTGATACGCTACAAAAGATTGGAGCTCGATGTGAAGCTGATTGAGAAACAAAAACATTCATCCTCAATCAACATGCAAAACTTGTATCTGTCATTCATCAATAAAATTGTGATTTAGAAAGAATTTGGCTGAGTACTAGTCATGTCGACGGCTCCGATTCGGTAGGAACATCTGCTCCTTTGGAAGTATTGATGAACTGCTCCTTCTATGGCACTCATTTACTGCCCAACTATCTTCTGTTTCCCTATGATTGTTATTGTTTTTGCAACTATATGCTAAATATAATGTCCCAAGTGCTGCTGCAGCTTTTGGGCTTATAGTGGAATTATTAGAAACGAGGCCCTCACGAGTCTTCATTTTTCGATACTGAACACGTACATAGAACCATGCTTAGTTTACTGATAATCAGCATCTATTTGTGTCCTGTACTAGTTTTTGTGTCCTGGTTCATACAGTTTTCATTCTTACTAGTGACGTGGCTATACTTTGATATAAGCGAAATATATAGCAATTACCCTAATGATTATACAATTAAATTAATAAAAATATCATATTCCAGATTAATTGAAATATCAGAGAAGGTCTACCTAGCTGCAAATATTGCTTGCTGTGTATACACATTTGTCAAAGGGATGTTGACGTAGTTGCATTACAAAAGGCAGGGTGGCATTATGACTTACAAGTTGTATAAACGAGATTAATGGACAGTCAACGATACTCATACAAATTTCTTGATCATTTCTCTCACTTCCTCTATAACAAGCCATGCCTTGTGTCCCCCAATCACTTCTGCTTTCATCTCTCCATCTCTCCAGAGCTGCAATTCTCCCATTTCATCATGTAACTTTTAGCCTTATCAACTAACTCAAGTTCTTTCTATACTAAATTTAAAAAGACAAAGGTCTATAGGTGGACTCACCTGTATTGTTGGCATTTTCTGCGGGGGAAAGGAAAAGTACAATAGTTATTGTCATGAAGATATTTCCATCGAAAGATAAAAAGCAAAAGCAAGCCAGTAGGATAACCAATACATACAGAGATGTTGCTACGTTTGACTAGAGATTGAGGCACTTTGTTAACATCCACGCAATAGAATTTGATTCTGGTTTTATGATGAAGCAGAGACGCAGGTTGTCAATTAGTTATTGATACTATCAGTATTAATCAATTTCAAAGGGGAGAGTTACTTGGTATTGTATTCTGCGGCCATCTTCTCCAACTTGGGCTTTAAATAGATGCATTTCCGGCACCAAGAAGCCATCCTATTCAATCAAAAACCAATAACTTTACCATTTTTTTTTCATCAAAGAGATTAAAGAGATTGATATACCAGTCAATGAGAATGGGTTGGGAGAGCTCTTGAGCGTGGAGAAGAATCTGATCCAAATGCTCAGAGTCCTTGATTGATTCCATCTCTAGAACGGAAGGTCTTGTCTCAGGCCAGAAGGCTTCTACTCTCAAGTCTCTTTTCACAATTCTTTTGGAATCTCCATTCCTACGATCGAACAATGAACACCCAGAAGTTCTTTGCAGCAGAAAACAGGTACCACCACCCCATAATTGTTGTTGTTGCTCTCTGTGATAAACTTTATCTCTGCACATAATACGAGTACTTGCTCCTAAAGCAGACATCTCTAGGTAAAATTTTCACTTATTCACTAGCAAAGCAGTAGTCCTACAAGAAATTCATTCTCTTCCCAATAGATGCACGAGTATTAAAGATGGCGATTTTGGGAATTGGGAATTTTGGGAGTAAAGATGGGTTTGAGGTTGCTTTCTAGGTTGAGCTTAATCTTGTATTCACAAAATATTAAAAATTTTCCCGTAATGAAGGAGAGAAAGGGGAATTGTTTGTTTGATTCGAAAATGGAGAAAAGGCTTATCCGAAAGGTGAGTTGGGTGTCGGAGAAGAACAAGAGATGGGGCCCAGCAAGTAAAACGACCACGTTGATTAATTAAAATCTTCACGATCGGCATTTTATCAACCATTCAGAGGCCCAACCCCGTAGGAGACGCGCAACGCTTCCTCAAAATTGTAAATGACTTGAAATTCAAACCTTTTTTTTTTTTGAAATTCATATTTATTAAACAATTGGAGATGCTCATTATATTATCATTAGGTATTTTCTAACATTACAAAAATTCCTTCAAAATACAATAAATGAGTTTTTTTTCACTAATGTGCCAACTTTACCCAACTCATAGCTAGATCCTTTTTGGTTCTAATGTGATTTTAATTTTTTGTTTTTCTTTTAAAATTTTGTGAAAAATTATGTTTGATTGATTTTATTATTTTTCTTGTTTGTATATTTTCCTCATATTTTCATTTTTTTAAAATTAAAATTTTCTTTTAATTTTTAATTTTTATAATTTGAATTATCATTAAATAAATATATACTATATAGTTATTTAATTAATATTAATTACTATTAATAATTATGACTAATACAATATAATTATTTAATGTCAAAAAAATACAATATAATTATTCAATTTTTATTTCTAAATCCTATATTATTATTATTATTAAATATAAAACTATATTAATATTAACAAATAAATAATTTTAGGATAAATTATAACAAAAATTTGAATTTTACTCAATTTTATAATACTAACCAAAATTAATAAAAGTAATAACAAAATTTTTGAATTTTTAATTTCTCACATAAATAATGTCATTTACTCCACAATTAACAGTGTTGACGCAGTTTGCCACATTAATATATCTATTTGACACGTGATAGGCACATGAATACTAAAACTCTTGTTAAATTATCAAAAAAAAACAATAAAATTTGTTAACCCCAATTTTCTTCTCTTATATGAAACCTACAATTAAACTTTCTTAAGCTTGTTTTTCTATAATTTATTCTGAAAACACAACTCTTTAGTGTCTGTTATAACTTTCGTTGTCAGCATCTCATTCTCTTTAAACTTTACTGACATTTACATAGAATCCTTTTAAATTCCTCCAGTAGTCACTTGACTATACTAGCATACTTCCACCTTATTTTCCTCAAAGCTTCTTTTGCATAGATGGCTCGCTGTTCTTGCTCAATCTTAGCATTTTTTTAACGACAGCTTCTCTAACTCTTTCTCTAATACTTTAACCTGTTTGTCAAGTTCATTATGGAAATGAAGGATTCTGATCATTCTTGTGTCTATTTCTTGAACTTTATTATAACCCTTGCAAATGTAACTCTAGTTCTATGATTTTGTCTGTAGATAGAGCATTCATGTTGTCTCCTCAGTTTTTATACCTGGTTCTACTTTAATGTGGAAGATATAACATAGTTTTCCTATTTTAAGTCCTTGTGGTTTTGGATGAGTTGTTCAATAGAACTGCCCAATTTTTGCCTATCTTTTTTATACATCACAATTTTATCACTGTTAGAGTTACGTAAATATAATACCTTGAAAAGCAAGTGTAATTTTTTTTTAATAAAATATCATATATTATATCAAAATAAACTCTATAATTTTAAAGGTCAAGATTTTATGTTATTAAAACAATTTTAATAACATTAATGATCATATCATTTTTTATTATTTTCTGATAACAATTAGCAAAAAAATTAAAATTTTATCAAAAGCTTTTCATTTGCATTTAGAACTGTTTATGTGTGATAACAAGGGTCAAAAGTTTTTCACCAAAAGCCAATTTTCTATTAAAATATCACATCCGGAAAATTTACGCACACAGCATATATAGTTCAGACCATAACTTGCATTAACCATCATGCAACGTTCATTAAACAAAAGGGTTTGTACATGTAACAAATGCATTCTGTGAAACCAATTTCACAACCATGTGAAACAACCTTGGCTTTTAACCATACGTACAACATCAATAAATGCATTCAATGAGTTTGTCATAAACAACACCAGATCAATCTTTGCATTAAATATTCGTATAACATTCATTAAATGCATTTACTGTACATATCTTTAAACACCAACGTGAATATATCAAACGCCATGCAGTTTACGATAGCAATTATCAACAAATACAACACGGTTTTAATTTGCCCGACGCAATCGTAAATTTTTAGTATGATATTAACGCAAAAAATTTGGCTATGATATTAATTGAAGGATCGCAACATACAGCAAAATTAAAAATTATAATCATATATTATTTATTGCGTTTAACAACATACTAATAATAAGAATAGATAAATGATAAATACTTGAAATTTGTGAATTAAAAAATGCAAAACTTTAAAAATACGAAGTCTTTATATGCTTCACACTGAAAAATACGTCTCATTTTCAACATTTGATATGGCTATGGTTAATTTGAAGCACCGTTCTTCAAATATCTATTTTCTCTTGTCTTTGATTTTATTCAAGTAAACAATAACGAAAACAAAATCAATGTTTTCTCTTCACTGTTTCTAAAAACATAATCTCCTCTACGGTGTTTTCTTATCCTCGTCCACTTTACAAAAAAGAAACTGAAAGCAAATATGAGCGTTACTCTTCTCTGTGTAAATTTCTTTCTATCTTTTTTTTTGGTAAGTCAGAAAAATTAATTAATAAAACCAAGATATGTACATAAAGTTCTAACACAAGTGTCTCAGAGGACAAAAACTGGTTCAAAGCAACAAGTCACACCCAAACTAATATCTACTTGTGACTCTGCCTACCTCAAATAAGACGCAAACAGACTCAAACCAAAGTGGAAATAATAGGGGTGACTAAGCTAGCTGACTCTCAATCCACAATGATCGCTCAGTGATGTAAGTACTTGATGCATTCTGAACCCTTTAGCCGGTCTTCCTCGGATACGACTGAAGGCGCCTATGATAGCTCAATGTTGATTGCCATGAGGAGTAAACCGTGTTGATCCTTCGAATTGTCCGCATATAGACTGGGAATCTAACGTGCAAGTTAGTGAAAACCAACAATAAAATAAAATAGTTACCTCATCTCAGTAAATAGGCTAAGAGACTCCCTAACATGGGAGATTACCGGAGATAAACCCGCTCCACATCCATGGCTTCATTCTTGAAGGTTCTAGCATTACGCTCAGTCCATATGAGGTATACGGTAATGGAGAGAATGAGACGAAAATAAGGTAATGCCGACTGCCCAATACTAGAAGTCGTGCTATACCAAGAGAGGATTGTTGAAAGTGTAGGCTGGTTAAGGATGGGCAAATGGAAGTAAGTAAGGCATTGGTCCCAAATAGTTTTAAAAAATGGGCATTCAAAGAATAAGTGATCTATGGATTCATTAGCGATGCACAGAGAACAGTGATTGGGGTGAATAGGTAGGGTAGTTTGTCCCTAGTTTGCAATTTTTGTAGGAATGCTAGCCATAAGGTAAAAGAGCAACGAGGTTGGTAGTATTTAGACTAGACCAGCTTATACCAAGAAACATTCGATAAGGGGGGTGCAAAATTTCTTTCTATCTTTTCACTTCACTGTTTTTCACACAATAATAAAAATCAAAACAACGTAACCATCTCATTTATCTTATTAACATTTCTTTGTTTTAAACTTGAAACGATCACAACGTTTCCTTTTTTAATTAATAATTATTATTATTCATAAATGACATAAAATAAAACTATTTTATTTTATTCATTTATTTTATTTTAATAATTATTATTATTTATAAATGAAATAAAATAAAACTATTTTATTTTATTCATTTATTTTATACAAGAGAATTTCCGATATTAATTATATTTTCCGTGCTAGCAAAAAAATATAATAATATGCCATATAGATTATTTAATAAATTATCTCATAATAAATTAAATAATCATAAACGAAAAATATTACACTCGTAAGTGTGTGACTATATAGGTTCATCACTAAGCCGGTAGTAATTAATCTAAATAATTACTAATCAAGGATAGTGTCTAGCAACACCTCTCAACAACCGGATAATATGAAGTAACAATCTTACAAAGACAGAACCTTAGTTTAAGGATAATGTGTTATTACCTTTCATCATTACAACTACGGATTATCCTAAGTTATGGTTTAACTGTCAAACCTTATTATATAACCAACTATGTTACATGTCGATCATTAATGATTGGTGAATGACTTAGAAAATTCCTTTTTCTCACTCATTCAATCGCCCTGGCCAAGGTCTTGAAACAATCATTAAGATCAATGACAACATAAAGTTAAAATTCATTACCTAGAGTCGATGGATCCCATCTTGACTTACCACTAAGAAGATAGGTATTTAATTATATCCAATGATCAATCAACAAGCATTTTTACATATTAGGTTTCCGACATCAAAACATAATAAGTGACCTATTGATTACTATGATGATCTCAAGTCAAAGGAAAAATATACATTTAAATCCTTATGAGAATATCCCACTTGACAGTTCATAGGTAATATTAACCATTGAGAATTTTCAATTTGGTCAATTCAATGATCATATCTCTGTATGCATCATCTATATATGTAACTTAGTAAATGAGATCTACTAATATCCATCCAATAGATACTATTACATATATATTGATCTAACTAGATCATTACAGTCCTTATTTGATGATCCTATGATCAAGAACATTTTTAGATTAAACCCTCAACACTTGACTCTCATTATCATAATTTCCATTATGATGACAAGTGTATAAATTTAATCAATGACTTATCATATTAGAATAATAAACGATAAACGTAATATGATAATAAAATCATTTTCCATGTTATTAATCAAAATTAATAATAACAAAATCAAAGTGTTCAATCTATTACATAACGATTGGGTTATGGGCATAATTCCAACAATTATACACTTTTCTTTTTAACTTTATTTGAATCTACACGTAATCTACAGCATAAGAATTATAATCTACAGCATATGAAATAAGTCAGTATAAAATATAAAATTATGATCATCGACTCAACTATGAACATAATTTAATAATCTCAGTTGTAGTTATATTCAATAATCTTGAACTATTACTATGTTGCAAAAAATTTAACTTTCTTCTATTGCATATCAAATAAAGTTGGGTCATCTGGAATACTATGTTAGGTATTTCTTCCTCTTTTAGTTGGACTCTCATTCTTGACCAATTTGGTTTTTTTCTTCCTCTCTCTGCTAAAGCACCAATTACTTTAGTTCCTCCACCTCCACCTTAGCTTTCTAATCCCTTCACAATTCTTCCTTTTGTCCCTTTTTGTTTTTCGATTTTGTTTTATCCGCCTCCTTTTTGATCCTTAGAAAGGAAGGGCCCAAAAATGTTAATGTATGCCTCACGAACTAATTATAGAATGTACTCTAATTGATTAGTTGTAATTCAGATAATGTCGTATTCTGACTTTATTAAATATTGGGTAGTTATAATGTCTTGCTAGAGACCGCTTATAACTTGTGGGCCTAAAAGATGTTTGGGTCTATTGCTAATATTACATAAGCCTACAGGGTCGCACACCAAGCTGACTGAACATTCAGTGGGCTTAAATCGGATTTGGGCTTTGGGCCTTAGGGTTTGAGCTTAAGGCTTTTCCTATATATATGGATATATGGGATGATTAACAAACTGAAGAGTTTCAACTTATCAAAACCTTAAAGGAGATTGTCCTCTGCTAGAGAGAGACAGAGAGAGAGGAAAGAGTCCGGTGCTAGCACATCAAAAAGTGGTGTTTCAATCTTGGGAGAATGTGGATATCGGTAGAGGTGCAACATTTGACGTGCTCTTCTCGACTAAACCAATTCCGCTGGATATTTTCGCTACACGAAAGGAATAATCTCATCTGAATTTGGTTTCGATATTCAAATGACACTTGGTGTTTCAGATACTCAACCGATAAGTGTATTACCGCTGACAATCTGAAAGTTCTATCAGCGGTATTAGAACCATTTGTGTTTATTGAAATTGAATTCAGTTTAATCGCATGAAATTAAGGTTTTTCTTTATTTCAATGTGATTGAATAAGGGGTTCTTTCGTTAGTTCAATGTGATTGAACCGGGGGGGTTCTTTCGATAATTCAATGTGATTGAATAAGTGGTTTTAGATAAATAAGATTAATTCACAAATAGAATTGTGAATTCAAAATTTTCTAATGAGGGACCTCGTAGGGAGGGCAAACCCCTGACCCCATCAAGTTTCACATTTTATTTCAATCACTTGTTTTCTTATGATTAGTGTTTGATAAGATCTTATCTTGACTTGATATTATCTCCTTTGTTTTGAATTTATTTTAGTGCTTAAATATTAGAATTAATGTTTGTTTTGTTTTAGGAGATAAAAAGTGGAGATTGCATCAAATTGAGACTCTACTAATGATAATCACGAATTTTGGATGACGTGAAGAGATTGTTGCAATGGATAAGGTTGATCACTTGAAAAGTTAGAATTTAACTGGGAAACTTCCTTCTATCCTTATCATGTAGGAATTTAAATTTGAATTTAGATAAACATCTTTGAAAATTAGAATTAGATTAGGATTCGACCAAAAACCCCTATAAAAGGGACATTCCTCACCACAGAAAAAGGTTCTCTGTTCTTACATTTTCTGTAATTCTTTATCTTTTTTTATTATTGGAGCAGAATCCATGTGTGGCTAAATTCAATTGTTCCGATTCAAAGGGATTCGAAACTCTGGTTGTAACCTTGTAAGGTTTTGTGCTCCAAATCTTTTATTAATGTTTTAATTCAAGTATTTCTTGCTTTGAGTCCTTATATTTCATGAATGATTAATATTCAATTAATCTGACAATTTAATTTAATATTGATTATTCTATGGCTATCCAGGAATTCAATGATCCATATTTGTCATGAAAGATTGGTACAAGTAGCAAATAAGTTATTTATGAAATTGTATATTTAACTTATGATAAATAAGAAAACTAAGTAGAATAATTGCGGCTATCTTGATTATTTAATTTAGGGTTAGTCTTTTTCACTAAGCTTATTGCTATCATTTATTTAATATGGAATGCTATGACACCTAGTCAATGGATGATAAGTTTTGGTTTAAATGCTAGGTTTAAACCAATTAATTTAGGAAAATTTGAGACTTATTACGACTATCCTAATGTGTTTCAAACTAACTGCTTAAATTGTGAAAATATTCTATTTAAACTAATGATCAATGATACACTTAGATGAGATATTTCCCTTGAATTGGAGTTTTGTAATCTTGAATTTTTCATATTTAAATTCATTTGATTTAATTTTTTTGTATTAATTTTAGTTAATCAGTTATTTAATCAAAAAACCCAACCCCGTTTACTTTTATTAATTGAAATTAAGAAGCTAGTGTTTAGTTCTCTAAGGATTTGATCTGGTTCTACAACTACTACAAAAGTTTAAAGAATCAAAACTATTTTGGAGGCTTCGCTAACTCGAACAAAATTTAGCGCTGTTGTAGGGAAATTATTTCGAGTTTCTTAGTTTCTTTGCATTTTTATTTTTTCAATTACTGCTAACCTCTTGGCTTGTATGACTTGTATCTTTCACACAGGTCAATTAAAATATAATCTAGAATTGAGAGGATAGTATGTTGTCTAAGAAAAGAGACTAAGCAAGGAAGCGATCACTCACCTTTAGACGTGAAAGTTGAAGTAGATCTAACAATTAGTGAAGACTCTAATTTTTAAAAAGTGGACGAAAAGATGGGAATCCTAGAATGTTGATGGAGTTAGTGGCACCAAATTTGAATCAACAATATTTTGGTGGTCTTATAGGTGGAGATTCACATAAACACCTGAAGGAATTTCATGTTGTCTGCTTTGGAATGAATCCATAAGGGGTGACAGAAGAGCAAATTAATCTCAGGGCTTTTTTGTTCTTATTGAAAGATAAGACAAAGGATTGGTTATATTATCTTCCACCTGGCTTAGTGACAACATGAAACGAGATGAAAAGAATATTTTTAGAGAAGTTTTTTCCCGCATCATGAGCAGCGAATATCATAAAGGAGATATGTAGGATTAGAAAAATTATGAGAGAAACATTATATGAATATTGGGAAAGGTTTAAGGAGTTATGTGTCTGTTGCCCAAATCACCAAATTCCTCATCGACTTCTGATTCAATACTTTTATGAAGGACTATTACCAATGGATCGAAGTGTGGATGATGTAGTTAGTAGAGGAGCTTTAGTAAACAAAACACCTGAGGTGGCCAAACAATTGATATCAATTATGACCGAAAATTCTCAAAAAGTTATGACAAGGATGGATGGAACTGTTAAGCACGTAAATGAGGTAAGTAACACACACACCTTGAGGATAAAATTTCAGATTTAATTGCTCTAGTTTGTCAATTGGCTATAAGTCAATTGCAATCTATAAGAGTGTGCAGAATATGCTCATTCTCTAGACATCCTACAGATATGTGCCCTACATTGCAATAAGACTCTCTTCAAGAAACTAACACAATAGGGAAATTTCCTTGCCAACCTCAATGAAAGTATGATCCATATTCCAATCACTATAGTCCACGATGGAGGGATCATCCAAACTTGAACTATGGAAATCAAGAAGGGCAACAACGATATCAATCTCACAATTTTAAACAACCTCAAATCCCTATATATGCTCAACCTATATTTTAAATTTAGGTATGCCTTTAGATGAAATTGTTAAGGCATTGGCTAATAATACTTAACAATTTCAACAGGAAACAAGGGCAAGCCTTCAAAACTTAGGAAACCAAATCACTCAATTAGCCACCTTGGTAAGTAAATTGGAAGCGTAAACATTAGGAAAATTACCTTCCCAAATGGTGGTGAATCCTAAAGAGAATGTGAGTGCAATGACTTTGAGAAATCATAAGGAATTAAATCTGGAACTTCTTTACCAATGGAGATAGAAAAGCAAGATGATGGAGAAAAGAAGGAAAAACTTCTAACTCAAGAATCAACAAAGGTAAAAAAAATATTCATCTTCATCAATATAAATTAGTGCACGTTTACCTCCTTTTCCTAGTAGGTTGGTTAAACCAAAAGATGATGAATATGAAAGAGAGATCTTAGAAACTTTAAAAAAGGTGGAAATCAATATACCACTTCTAGAAGCAATCAAGCAAGTTTCAAAATATGCAAAATTCTTAAAAATTTATGCACAAATAAAAGGAAGCTGAAGGACAATGAGAGAATAATTTTGGGTAAGATTGTATCAGCTGTGATAAATAGGAAAATACTAAAAAAAAGCAAAGATTCAGGTGTGTTTACACTTCCATGTGTTTTTGGTAATAAGAAAATTGAGTTTGCCATGCTAGGCTTAGCTGCATCTATTAATGTCATGCCATACTCAATTTAGTGAGATTTAAATCTGAATTCTTTCCAAACTAATGTGATTATTTAACTAGCTGATCGTTTGCATTTGCATACTATTGGTGTTATAAAAAATGTTTTAGTCCAAGTTAATGGTTTGGTAAATTCAGTGGATTTTTATATCTTGAAAATGGATGGAGATAGTGTTGAACATTCAGCTTTGATTTTGTTGGGTAGGTCATTTATGAAGATGACTAAGACAAAAATCGATATGGATCAGGGTACTCTTTTCATTGAATTTGATGGAGAGTTAGTAAAGGTTAATATTTTTGAAGCAATGAAGCACCCGAATGATTTTCAATCCATCTATCATATGGATATTATGGATTCATTTATATAGGATCTGTTTAAGGAAGAAAGTGATGAAGATGAGTTAGAGTTTAAAGCTAAATCGGAAGTGAACAAGAAAGTTGATGAAACTTGTTAAGTTATAGAACCATTGTCAGCAATGCTAATAGATTCGGAAACTTTAAATAATGAACTTACTATAACTCACAAGAAAGCCTTATCTTCTGTTTTACAGGCTGAGAAGATATAATTAAAGGCTTTACCTAATCACCTAAAGTATGTCTATTTAGGTGATGGAAAGTCATTACCTATAATCATTTCAAAAACCAATTTGAGCCTTACCCTTTCTTTTCTTGCATAATAGCCTTGTTATAAGCCAAATTTACCCTTTTTTGTTTAATATCCTTAATGATTTTGAATCCCTAAATTGAAGGAATTGTAATAAGCTTATTTGCATAGGATTTTGACTATTTCCATGAAAAGTAAATTAGATGATTCAAGTTGCATTTTTATAGAATAAGGAAGAAGTAAAAAGAAAAAAATAAAATCTCCTATTTGATATTTTTGTTTAAAAAATAAAAGAAAAAAGAGAGAAAGAAAGGGAAAAAATAAGAAGAAAGGAAGAAGAGAAGAAAAGAACAGAAAAGAAAAGTGATTGAAAGAGATGCTATTTGAATCAAGTGAATTTTAATTTAAGTTGAAACTTGTGTGGATAAGTTTGTATGATTCACTTCAATTTATTTAGCCAAAAAACTTCTTCTTATCATACCTTACTTAAACCATGTTACAACCCTTATTAAGTCCTTTTGATTTATACATTAGGTTCATTTTGTTTAGTGGTGGAGATATGATTCTTGAGCTAGCTTATGGAAATAACTTGCTATGTTTTGATTTGAGTGCTTAATGAAACCTAAACACTTTGAGCGTGTAGAGTGAAATCCTTGTGAGGGTGCCAAGTCTTATTCATTTGATTTTGATGGAATTGACGAGATGCCATGTTTTAACAATGTGTCCTATGAATGTTTATTCTCTCACTTATTATTTTATCTTAACCCTTAAATGTGAATTAGCTTATTTCTGGATGACATGAAAGGAGATGAGAAGTTGTTATAAAGATGATTAATAAATTGAATTGATGTATGCTTGAGGACAAGCACGAATCCCACGTGGGGGAATTTGATAAGATCTTATCTTGACATATTATTTGATATTATCTCCTTTGTTTTAAATTTACTTTCATGCTTAAATATTAAAATTATTGTTTGATTTGTTTTAAGAGATGAAAAGTGGGCGAGCCTAAAGGAGGGACGAGCCTGAACCCAAAGGAGATCTTCCTCTGCTTGAGAGAGAGAGAGAGAGGGACGAGCCTAATGCTAGCACATCAAAAAGTAGTGTTTCAATCTCGTGATAGTGTGGATACCAGTAGAGGAGCAACATTTTGATGTTCTCTTCCCAAAACTACCAATTTTCTTACATATTTTTGTTGCATGAAAGGTATAATCTCATCTGGATTTGGTTTCGATATTCCATGGAACTTTGTGTTTCAGATACTTAGCTGATAAGTGTATTGCTGTTGACAATCTGAAAGTTCTACCAAAAATTTTGCTCCCACTAAAAATGTATGGAGCCAGGTTAGTAGTGATCTGTTTGTTAACACCTCTCTTTAGTTTAGTCCTCCTACTGATAAGGATAGTCATTTGATTGTTGCTCATGTTGAGCAAATTTTACTATAATAAAACCCCCAATATCCGTAAGTATATAGTTCGTAACTTATAGTATCAAAGACATCGATCCCATAAGGAAATAGATAGACTAAGTGAACCTAAATTTGTCTAAGGAGGTAAAATATGATTTTAATAAAATAATAATAGAAAATTAAAACAATTAAATTGAGCAATCAAATAGCTAATATCAAGTGAGCTATTAATTTAAAGTTAGGTTGATCAAGGCTCAATAACTTAGGATAATTTTGTCATTATTTTATTTTGAAACCCCTATTAATTCAATTGTATGTTAATTCTAGATCTTCTAAGGGATTGACTACTCTCTTTCAAGACCTAATTAATTAATCCTAATTGAATTTGAAAAACTCATAATTGTAATATCTCAATTCACAATTCTTTCCTTAATGTTTTAAATTAGTTCTGACGTGATTTATCAAATAACCAAGTTCTCACACAAGATCTTCTTTGAACGATGGTTGATTTGTTAATCTTGTGACATATTAAATCACTAACTCTCCTTGTACAATTTAATTATATTTCTTTTGACTTACTCTCTCGATTTATTGTCAAAGTATATGTATGCATCATTAACATAATACAAATTATGTATTGAATCAACAAAATAAAGTGACATTTTAGACTGAAATAACTCATGTGCTGGAAAAGCTAAAACTTGTTGGAATTGATATTTCAGAGATACATGGTTTGATACACAGTCGTATATCAAATCGTGTATAACTCAAAAAGTCTACAAAATTGTGATTCTACATGGGCTAAGAGATATAGACGGTCATAAACACAGTTGTGTATCCATAATTTGCTTCAAATCTTCCTTATTCTTCAATTATCTGATTTCCAACACTCTCAAACAAATCAAACACTTCATGAAACATAAAATTAAGATCCAAATCATGCTCTAAACCACAAAAATACTTAGAATATAAACAGACATTATCAATAACATAATTTTAAGCCTATACACATAATAATCATCTAATAAACACTTGTAAACACACTAAAGCACCTATCAAAACATAGTATAAACTACACTTATCAGCATCCCTACACTTAAACTTTTGCTTGTCCTCAAATTAAAACAAAACACAAACCAAACATAAAAACATAGATTCATGCAACATGCATTCATGAGACAATGACATTTAACTTCAAAAAACCAATTTAACCATACACAACAATCATTCAAAGTTGTGTCAACATATTAACCTATTTATTTCATGTCTAAGCACTTAGATTGAATATACATACTAATCAAAATATTAAAATCATATTCATCCACCTAAAGCATTTGTATACATATATTTACAATTAGTAATCAACAAAAATTACAACTAAGTATCTCTTCATGAAAATTTTTGCTATTTTCAAATATCAATAGGATTTATTTATCGAAACACCACTTTTTATTTTCTATAACATTAACCTAGTTTTTTTATACGAAGGCAAACATCTTGTCATGAATGTCCCCCAGTTACTTAACTAGGCCACGTTTTATTAATTAGTTTGGTTAGAATGTCATTCTAGCCTTTTGACGCGAAAACAAACATTTTGTCATGAATGCCCCCAGTTACTCAGCTATATCACATTTTCAACTGGCTACTAGCTCTATTTGTAACCCAATATTTATTTCAAAAAAGACAGCGCAATAGTTATTCATTTAGGACACTTTTCTTTTTCTTTTTCTTTTTTTAACACATTTCACATAGCCTGTATTATTTTCTTTTAGTCAATCATCCTTATGAATAATTACTAATTATGCTAACTCATTCAATTGACTTATAATTATAAATGTATATAACAAATTTCCTAAGATGAACAAACTGACATCATTTCCTAATTAACATGCATATTTAACCAAAGATACTTAAAACATAAATTTCACAAGCCAATATCCCTTTACAAATTCAAAGACTATGTTCTTTCAAGTTATTGCCATTGACACATTTACACAATTCACACATATGCTCACACCTTGTCAACCTAATAAAAAAATAACAATATGGTACGCAAAATTCACATTTATGACATGCCAATGTAGAATCCTCCCCACACTTAGACAACACATTGTCCTCAGTGTGAGAAAAACAAACAACACATAATAGGAAATAAAAAATGACAAGAAAAATAAAAATAAACGGTTAGAGTTAGAAAACTTATTATGTTTCGATGATGATGGTGCCAGAGTTGGAACTTCGAGATACTTCCGATCATGAAATTCTAGCAATTCATTCCCTTCAAAATAAACATGAAAATAGAAATAACAAAATACAAATAAAATAGAGTAAAAAATAAAAATAAAAATAATCTTAATTATTGGATTGCCTCCTAAGTAACGCTTAGTTAACGTCATTAGTTTAACGTATTCTTCCTTTTATGCTTAACTTGGTTCTATTATAAGTGGATTGCGTGTCACCTAATTTAAATTTCGTAACCTATAAATAATCTACATATTGCAAGATAATAATAAGGACATAATTAATCAAATTAAGAAAACCTAGTAAGTTCAGTAATGTCCTTTTCGGTAACAAACTATCAACAAAATAGGGAATAACAAAACTTTCTAAATCTTCTATCGAATCTAGTAGTTTGTCCTTTAAGAAGGTGGATTGTTTTCTTTATTCCTCAATTACCCTCGTCTCCTTTTCATCTTCTGGTTCGTGAACAGAGACTTCCATATATTCTTCAAATTTAATATCCGCTATCATATATTCTTGTTCCTCTTGCGTTTTTAAAGATTCGACTACATCTATTCTCATAAATGAGTCATCCTCCTTTATATTCTTTAATACCTTCTTCATATTGAATTTCACTTGCTCATCACCGATCTGAAGGATGATGTTGTCTTCATGGACATCTACCAAAGCTTTTTCGGTGTTAAAAAATGGTACATCAAGAATTATTGGATAATTTTGATCCTCTTCAAAGTCTAACACAACGAAATCCACAGGAATGATAAACTTGTCCACTTTTATAAACACATCTTCTGACAAGCTTAACAGTTTCTTTGTCAATTGATCTGTTAAATGAGTATGCATAGGCATTGGCTTCACATCGCTTAGCCCTATTTTCCTAAAAATCAACAAAGGCATAAGATTTATACTTACACCTAAGCCACATAAAAATTTTGATATCTCTAAATTACCAATTACAAATTATATATTAAAACTCTCTATATTTGTCAATTGTGAGGGCAAGTAGTTAGTAATTAAGGCGTTGGACGTTTATCATGTCTACCATTTGATTGTCATCCTAAGTCTGTTTGTTTAAGAATATGTCTTTGAGAAACTCCGCATACGTGGGTGCGCTCTTCAAAGCAAGATAATTTGCAATTTATTCAACTTTTCTCTAAACTATGCAAATTGTGTATCCAATATATTCTTCTGAAGTATTTATGGGAATGGTATTTTTGGTGGGTAAGGTGGAGGAGGAATGTATGGAGGGTCTCCATTCTTCTCTTCATCCTCTTTCTTCTTCTCTTGGTCTTCTACAAGGTGGAAGTACAAGAAGTTAATGGAACAATAGAGTGTATTATGGATAAACATGAAGTATACCTAGTAAGAATCATCTTCCTAACAAAAAGAGGAAAAGTAAAGTTGGAGGTGAATCTCAAGGAAGCTCATACCCCACTAGTAACAAGTGGTCATTGGGAGGAAACCTAATGCTTTTTACCTTTGATGTTTTTAGGCTTTAATCCATTTAGTTGTTTGAATTGTTAGTAGCTACTTTTCTTAGTATCCACACTATATTATTAGACTTATTTTGTTAAGTTTTAATTGAAATCTTGTACTATATGTTTAGAGTTAGTGTATTTTTTTAACTTTTTTTTACTTTTCCAAGTTTTTAAGTCACAATAGGCTCAAACGTGTGATAATGTTAAGCCTCATGTTTGAGTCTTCAACAAAACGGAATGTTAAACTCTTAAACATTGAACCTATTTGATACCATACAGAGACTATGTTACTATACATACTCCTATGTTTCTTTAAGGGTAGACCTATATTCACTTATAGAAGAGTACACGGTTGGGCGTCCATCTCTGTGTTAAGAATAAAGCCCTAAAGTAAGTATACATGGCCCTATATGACAGCTCGTGTATAGGAGTAGGAAAGAAATATAATGTGCCATCTTTAAAAATGGCACCTACATAAACTCGTATAGGCCTCGCGTTCCTTCACCTATCTTTTCTCCTTCATTATGCATTTAATTCAACTAACAAGCCTTCGAGTTTATCTTCATATACCTGTGTTCCTTTAATACACAACGCCAATATGGTACCATTTAAGTGTTGTGTAGAGCACTATAAATCGCGTACAAATCCTATGTCTTCTCATTTCTAATCATGTTTCCTCTCACTTTCCTTTGAAATTTCAGTTTCTCTTTTATATCTTAGAGAGATAAACCACCCCTAAGCTTCCTCAATCCTTCTTAGAATAACCTAATACACACTAATTTTTCTTCACCAATTTTTTCGCTTTATCCAGTTATTTTTCTATAACACCTTTATTCTCATTATTTTGATGCATCTTAGGTTACTTAATATTATGAATTATTGTTTATGCATACTTGATGATTAGATATCGATTATGCATGGTCTTTATGGTGCTAGAAAAAAGAATTAAATAAACTAGGACTTATATGTGCTTTATCTGGTTAGAGATTCTCAATATGTCTTATAAGGCTACTTTAGTACCATTAGTTTTCGACATAGGTGGTTTAGAATCTAGAATAGACTAGAATATATGGTAATTAAAATTTGGGCAATATGGGATGTAGGTGACGATTACAATATACATGAATAATGAAAACACAAATATGGGAGAATTTAAGCCATTGATATTTTATTTAGTGGTTCATTATTTCGTTTTGTATTTTATTACACTATTCTTTGCACTTATACATTTGTGTGATATAGCTTATTTTTTAAGATCTTATTTATGTTTTTTCTTTAGATATCATACTATAGAGAGGACTTGGGGACCATCGAAAGCACCTAGGAGACTCGCTTAGCCGCCACCAGACAAGAGTGTTATAGTGGACACCACCATCTCTGAATCATACACCACTGTCTCGAGGACACAACCATTGAAGAGGTAGTGGATGATGGAGTAGGCAACCTGGTGCTTCTACTACCACCTCTATTAGAGCCACAGGCTCCTACAGATACTCATTGACAACTATGGAAGAGATATTAAGGCCTTTTGCACCAAGCAGTTTGAGCACCTTGATTAATCAATAGGGACGTTTTAAGATAGGTGAAACTCACTAATGGGGTGCACGAGATCATTTCTTTCGATGGGTGGTAGATATCTTCGGCTGCAAAGACCTAGTCTACTGAGAGTTCACCCTAAAGTTCATATGGACGTTAGAGGTAGACGACATGAAGACGTTATGTGTAGATCCATCAATCCTCATGTTTAGACTGAAAGCTATAGACCACAGTCTGAGCTACAATTATGTGGTCCATACCAAGTTCTACATAAAGGAGCATATGGAGACATTGATACTAAGTAAGATCTACCTTGACCAGGACTTTTAAGATATGGAATCATAGAACTTCTGATGGGTGATAATGAATGTGCACCCCTATGATTCCAGAAAATCCAAGGTACGTATAAAAGTTTAGAATCTCAATGATGTAATTCGTGCACAAGCTCTTGGTGAGTTTATTATAAGCAATAAGGGAGAGCATAAATGTTAATAGGAGGTGGGATCTATTTTGATCTACTATATATGTCGGAGGTAGAGGACACACTTCAATATCATCTTCATATAGTTGGTTCAAAGGTATCCCAACCGGGCCAACTTTAGTTGACTAAGGTTTGGTTATTATACGATTAATGCGTGGGCTAGGAATGCCTATAGATGATATGGACCTCGATGTGGTGGCTAATCCTATGCCTATGACCTTGGAGATTCTCAAGGCAACAAGGATGGCCACGTTCTGGATAGGAAACCGAGGGTAATATTTTTTGGTAGTCACTGCATTACCACGAGTAAATAAGGAGGCACTAACTCAGGAGAACTAGACTGTAGGTCTCGAGAGAGCTTCAACTTCACATCCACCATCACCACTTATATTATCAGCTCAGCTAACCTACCTTACCTACATGGAGGCTTAGATGCATCTTCAAGACAACACCATAGTACAGATCATGCAATACCTAGTAGTAGAGATTCTCTCCGTCTATGTAAACAAAGGAAGATAACTACAGGGGGAGATGGAGCACAAGCCAGTAGTTCTAAAGGAGTAAGAAGGTGTGCCTAATGACCTTAGGAAGGCTAATGAGCCCGAGGATCATCCAGAGAGGAGGATGTTGAGGATACCAATTCTAGAGAGTCAGAGGAGACTATCTCACCGGAAACAGAGGAGAATGCTACCCCCAATGATGATACCAGGATATCCTCTATAAAGAGCCTTTTGAAGATGATATCGTTTGATGACCTAGAAGACCAATAGGCAATAGTCCCTTATAAGCCACGTTGGACACCCCAGGACCTTTTATCTATCCTTTGTATTTTGTTTTCCTTCGTGTTTTGTGCATGTTCTAGATCATGTATATATATATATATATACACGTACATGTATATTGATAATACTTTTTTATTTTGACCTACTTTTTGTTAAAGCTCTTTTTTTATTCTATTTAACACTTAAATGCCAAATTAGTGGAATGGATTTACATATCGACTTGACGATGTGACTTAAAAATCAGGAAGTTCAGGTCCTCTACTCCACTCACACCCCCTTATTATTGTATTTTTATGTTTGGAAACATTAAGGACAATGTTTATTTTAAGTTTGTGAGAGAAATTATTCGATATACTTAAAATATCAATCATTTTCATGATTTCTCAATAGGAAGTTACTTTTGGATCTTTTTCTTTAAAAGCATGTTATTGGAGATAATCATTATAAATTTGAATATTTTGGTGAATTAGATTGTTTATGTAATTAGTTACTGAGTGTTGATGAATAAGCAAGTTTAATTTGCTTTATGAATTTAGAGAATGAATACTTGATAATCATTATGATATTCCTTATTAAAAATGTACATATATAACTAATTGTGACTTCTTTTGAGCAATTTTATTATCTAAAAATACATAATTAAATAAGTGAGCATAATAATTTCACTTTACTGGTTCGTACGAATAAAAAGGTTGAAATTAAAGAGTGGTTTTATTAGCCATTTGAGATAGTGACCTAGTTAAGTAACTGAAAGTATTCATGACAAGGTGCTTCCTCTTGTGTAAAAGGCTAGGCAACTTTTCAAACAAACTTCTAAGTAATAAAAAGATGTGAATATGCTTGAAAGTTGGACCATTTTATCTTATATATGTTTATTTTATGCATGGAATTGAGTTTTATATTTCAGGTTGAAGTTTGAAATATCATGAAATGAATTGAATCAACTTGTGAATTGATGTAAGTGGTTAGTTAAATAAAATTTTGACGATCTTTTATGTTTGAATGAGTGATGGAAAATCTTCATTAGTATGCTTTATTTTTTTAGCAATTTTCCAAAATTGTTTTCTATTTAAGATTGAATGATGGATTGGTTTGCTTAAGGATAATCAATTACTTAAGTATGGGGAAGTTTGATGTATCCTAGACACATTATTTTTAGCAATTTTTTCATGGTATATTGATTGTATTTTGGATGGATTTAAAGGGTCTAATACTTAATTCAATAATTATTATCATTTTGGATCTTAGTTCTACCAATAAAAGGGAAAGAAGCAAAATTAGAGAAGAATTAGATCAAATTGGAGCAATTTTGGAAGAATTAAAGACGGATCACAGAACATAACACCTTACATGCCACCTTATTGAGGGTCATGTTTAAAGGTGGTCACTTATGCCTTTTCTATTCACCTTATGCACCCCTATGTTGATGTTTGAATAAAGAACACCTATATTGGCATTGATCTCTTTTAGATAATTTTTCATAGAACACATCCAGCTACATAAAACCGTATTTGGGATCATGTAGCATATTAAAAGTTAGGGTTTCAAATTTTAAAGAAAAGAAGAGGCAAAATGGAGGGAGTTCTTTGGTCAATAAATATTATGAAGTCGTTTTGAAGCTTTTCTACATTAGTTTTGATCAAGAATACATCATTCTTTGATTATAGATGAAGATTTCAACAATAATTCTTTGAAGATTTTAGATTTAAGAATAGTCAATTCTTTATCTTTTTATTGTTTTTGTGTTCTTTGTGTAATTAATATCTAACTTGGGATATAGATTTACATATGATGAACTTAAGATGTAATATACTTTGATTGATCTTTGGTTTAATGAATTTCTAGTTTTCTTAGGATTTATCCATGTTTTTATATTGATAAATCTAAGAAGAAAAATTAGAAGATTTCATATTTGATTCATGCATCTAAATTCGAGAGATGAGGTATATATTTAGGTCTAAACAGGAATAAAGAAGATTAAGCATGAGCTATTTGAGAGAAAGCCATAAGATCTTCTTAGGTTAGGGTAAAAACTATCAAGATAGTTCATAGGAAAAATTAAAGTATTCTTAGGTTATTTATATTCAAAAGGGATTTCAATTAATTAACCTACGAATAGGGATTGTAAGTCTTAAGAGAGAATATGGCCTAAATTAGGTACTCTTGCTGGTCTAAGAAATTATTGTAATTCATTAAGTTAGGGTGAAATTGAATATAGTAAAGTCTTGGGGATTTTTTTTACCTAAATCTAGTTAATTCATTAATTGGTACATTCTTAATCATTGCTCTGTTTAGTGTTTATATTTTTATTTATTTTATTTTCTTATTCAATCATCTATAATCATTAGTCCTATGCTAGTTACAACTATATTGTTCACTTGTGGTTATACATAATCATTGTGCTTTCTTTAAGATTCCATAAGAATTTTGTTATTAATGCCATGATCTATTGATATAATTTTTAAATATCTATATATGAAATCTAAAATTGAATAAAATAGCTAGCTCATTTGAACATAATCATAATAAGCAATCATAAACAATTCACAATTAAATTTGAGTCTTTCACTAAACCAAAGAATTAGTCCAAAATAATAGTTATAAGGTTCATCCCACCTTGATATGTGTAGTTTCAACTAAGAATAAGAAATCCAATAATAGTCAAAATTGAAAATAAGAAAAAAGAAATCAAGATCATGGATCTTGATGTTCTTTGATTGAATCTTTATTGAATCCCCTTCTTTACCTCTAAAGTTGTTTCATTCTTATGTCAAAAATCTCCTGTTCGGCCCCTTCTAACTGCTCTCTCTTCTCCCTAGTTTAATTTCCAAAAGTTTCTTCTATTCTCATGAAATCCAACAAAAACCTATATTAGCCTCATATTCATCACAACTATAAAAACCTTAATTTACATAAAAATTAATACCTTTATGTGTTTGCGCCCATGTTATCTTATTAACTCTTCACTTATCATCTAAGAGTTCGAATTAGGAAAACAAGTTTGAAGGCCATGAACATATGTCCATGTTTAGGTTATGTTCCTTTATATGGAAAATTCTCAAAGAAACATAACGAACAAATAGGCTACACAAGTTGTTCATAGATTTGTGTTTGACCTATGTTCTAAATATGGGTCCATATTTAACCCATGTTCATATATAATCATGCTAAAACTTTTCTAACTTGACTCTAGCTTGTTCGAATTTGTCCTTCTTCATTGAGAGCTAAAACAAATCTTGTAAACAAAATTATAAGCCACATTAAGTACAAAATGATATAACATAAGTAAAATGCTTTCAAAATCATGCTAAAAATATAGCCTATTTAGCACTTATGAAATTCTCCCATACTTAAGCAATCAAATCAATTTCCTTACTTTTCACTTAAATAGATGGCAACTATGGGACATAATTTAACAAATAAAGTATATCATTGAAGACTCTTCATTATTTATTTAATTAAAAAGTTCATCAATTTGTTAGGCATTTAGCCACTCACATTAAGTCATAATTCAAAAACTCCACAATCCTTCAAATTTTAACTCAATCTATAAAATTTAACCTAATGCATAAAGTGAATGTATATAAGAAACGAGAGTAAATTTAAATGAGGAAATGAAAGGAAAGGAAAAGAAGTGAAATTTAATTTCCTTCGTTTGGATTAGAGTTTCTTAAAATAAGTGAGAGGAAATAGAATTTCCATTGTTTGGATATATAGATGGAAAAGAATGGAAATTAGGTAATAATATATAAATTTGACAAATCTGCCCATGCATATAACTGTTTGTAAAAATCCATATTTTTCGACACGTATGTGATTTTTGGTTAGAACATCCAAAGTCTTCAAGAGCATGCAAATCCAGTTCGCTA
>JANVCL010000004.1:22382308-22401571 GCA_026546855.1 Erythroxylum incrassatum
ATTTCATAAGCATGGCATATTTCATATGCATTTCTATCATCATTTCACAATTCATCAACCAAAATCCCATACCAATCTTATAACCATTTCTCAAATCATCTAAAAGGCACAAATACAACAATTATGGAACAATTTGAAATTATTGCTATATCACTCAAAAATTCTTTCACAAAATTCATATACAAAAATATATGGAACATTCTCAAACCATCTTAAAGAACAATAAATGCACATTTTCAAGGTAGTTGGAAATCATTTAATTTCATTTATTTGAAAGAAATTTTAATAGCTTATTTACTCAATTATAAAAATGTCACCCACTTTGATTTCCTTGCTTGAAAACTTGTTCAATGATGTCTCTCTTCTTGCTCCTCTTGCCTCTCTCGCCTCCTTTTAACAATGACAAAAATTCTCAATTCAATATAATTCAAATTGGAAAACCCAAAGAACCAAATGCATGAAATTGATCCTAAAATAACTAAACCCATACATTTCCTAAGCTCTTTGAGCCAAAAAACACTCCAAAATTCCAAAAGATTAAAAATCAACTTACTTTGAATCTTCACCCAACAATGATTTTCTTGGTTCTAATGGAAGCTAACCTTCCTCTTCCTTTTTCCCTTCTTGATCACTCTCAAAATCTCTCTTGAAGGTTAAGAAAAATCAAAACCTAACATCACTCTTCTTTTTCTCCCCTCTTTTCTCCTTATACGACACTCTCTCCCTCTTCTCTCCCTATTTTCGTTTTTATGCTTCTTCTAATTGAAAGACACCCAATTTTCTTCCTTTTTAAACCCTTAATGATTGCACAAAGTCCATTTTGCCCCTCCTTCTAAGCCTTAAGACTTTACAACTTAAGTGATCTTCCCACAATACCTCTTATGCAACCTATCACTTTAAACTTTAGTTCAATTCCCCTACATCACATAATCTCATTCACATTAACATGCTAATTAACTCTAATATACGTTAATCTAGCAAGACCTCAAAATTAATCTAATCATGCTTAATCAACTAAATAAATTTCAGGGGCTAACAAATTCGGTGATGCTAACTTCCTCAACATTCTATGGTTGAGAATTGCCATCATTTTGTCCACTTCTTGAAAATTAGAGCCTTCATCAATTGTTAGATCTACTTCAACTTTCACGTATGTAGGTAAATGACTGCTTCCTTACTTAGTCTCTTTTCTCAAATGACACGCTATCTTTACAATTTTGAGATTATATTTCAATTTACATGTCTAAGAAACACGAGCCATACAAGAAAAGAGATTAGCAGTAACCATAAAAATAAAAAATGCATAGAAATTAAGAAACTTGAAATAGTTCCCCAGCAACGGTGCCAAATTTTGGTCGAGTTGTCAAAGCCCCCAAAATAATTTTGATTTTTCAAACTTTTTATAGTAGTCTTGGAACTAGGTCGAATCCCTAGAGAACTAAAGACTAGTTTTTTAATTTCAAGTAATAAAATAAAAAAGGGGTTTTTATTAAGAAACTGATTAACTGAAATTAATACAAAAATAAATTAATTCAACTGAATTTAAATATGAGAAAGTCAAGATTACCACACTCTGATTCAAGGGAAAGATCTCATCTAATTGTAACATTGATCATTAGTCTAAAAAGAATATTTTCACAATTCAAGAAGTTAGTTCGAAGCATATTAGGATAGTCATACTAAGTCTCCAATTTTCCTAATTTAATTGGTACAAACCTAGCATCCAAACCAAAACTTATCATCTATTAACTGGGTGTGATAGCATTCCATATCAAATAAACAATAGCAATAAGCTTCGTGAAAAATTAAACCATAAATTAAATAATCGAGATACCTGCAACTATTCAGTTTAGTTTTCTTATTTATCATAAGTTAAATATCAAAAATCATAAATAACCTATTTTCTACTTGTACCAATCCTTCATGACAATTACCGATCACTGAATTCCTGGATAGAAATAGAATAATCAATATTAAATTAAATTGTCAGATTAATCGAATATTAATCATTCATTAAGTACAAGAACTAAAAACAAGAAATACTTTAATTAAAATGTGAATAAAAGCCTGAAAAACAAAACCTTACAAAGTTACAATCAGAGTATTGAATCCCCTTAAATCAAAACGATTAAGTTTAACTACACATGACTTTTGCTCCAATAACAAAAAGATAAAAGAAAGATAAGAATTGCAAAAAATGTAAGAATTGAGAACCTCTTTCTGTTGTGAGGAATGTCCTTTTATAGGATTTTCTAATCTAATCCTAATCTAACTCTAACTTGTAAAGATGTCTATCTAAAACAAATTTAATTTCCAACTCCTACATGATAGGGATAAGAAAAAGTTTCCCAGTTAAACTCCAACTCTTAAAGTGATCAGTATTATCCACTACATCAATCTCTTCACTTTATCCAAAATTTGTGGTTATTAGCAATAGAGTCCCAATTTGATGCAATCTCTACTTTTCATCTTCTAAAATAAAATAATCATTAATTTCCATATTTAAGCATCAAAATAAATCCAAAACAAAGGAGATCTTACCTTATAATCTCTTAATTTTCCTTTCCAATTGGTGCTCAACCTCAGTTTTGTATTTCAACACTTCCTCTGCATCACTTTTATTTTCAATAAGTAAACCTTAGTAAATCGAGAATAATTATCTACAAAAGTAATATAATATCTCATTCCTCCTTTACTCACACAATTTTTGAAATCACCCAAATATACATACACCAAGTCTAACAACTGTGACTCTCTCAGTCACCGACTTAAAAGGTTTCTTAGAGTGTTTAGCCTTAACACAAATTTAACATTTTTCATTTCATTGGTGATCTGGTTAGGCATCAAATTTAGGCTTTGCATTCTCTTAATTAACATCACACTCACATGCCCAAGTCTAGAGTGTCATATGTCTATAGACTCAAAAATATATGCAGAAGAAGTGTATGCATTCATTTCAACATTAAGTACAAACAAGCCCCCATTACAAAACCCTTTACCAACAAAGTTCTCATTCTTAGTAAGAACTAGTTTATCATAATCAAAAGTAAGTTTAACACTAGTCTTGTTAAGCAATGCACTAGAAATCAAGTTTCTATGTACATCAGGAAAAGAATAAAACATTTTCTAACACCAAAACTTTTCCAAAAGTAAGTTTGAGAGTGACCTTCCTAACTCTTTGGACAAGAACTTTGTTATAGTTGCCCATGTACACGAATTCACCATTAGTAACATCATTCAACTTTGTGAATAGGTTCTTATTGTACAGATGTGGTGTGTGACTCCTATGTCAACGATCCACTTAACTAAGTTTCTAGTAAGGTTGACTTCGGACACCACAACAGTAATGATCTCCTTGTCATCATCACCAACTTCGACCATATTAGCTTGAGGCATACCAAAGCTCTTCTGGTTACCTCATTGGTACCCCTTTTGGTTTCCTTTCCCAAACTGTCGTGGCTTTTGTCCTTATTCCTTCTTTCCATGGTTGATTCTATCTTGGAAAAAAGCAGCAAGATGGCTTGGCTCGTGACACCACCAACAATCACCATCAATCCTTTTGCGTTTGAACTAACTATGCTTGTTGTTTTTAAAAGACCTATTATGTCAACCATTCTTATTGGAGTTACCCACATTTTTATGTTCAATGATGTTAGCCTTCATAGTAGGAGCAGGTGTGAATGATTTGGGCTTGTCCTTACGGTTGGCATCTTCAATCTTTATATGCCCTATTAACTCTTGTAGCTTTATGTCTTTCTTCTTATGCCTCAACTGGTTTTTATACTCATTCCATAAGGTAGGCAGCTTCTTAATAAGGGCATTAGCTTGAAACAACTCACACATGTTCATATCCTTAGTAAGGATTTTGACAACTAGGTTTTCTTAGCATGTAATTGGTTCATAATGGGCTTATCATCAACAACAGTAAACTTTAACCACCTAGCAACTGCATATTTCTTAGTACCAGCATCATCCATCCCATATTTCAGTTCTAAAGCATCCCAAATTTCTTTTACAATTTTGTACTTGCAATATATATCAAACAATGGGTTTATCATATGGATGAGTAACAATCCCCTAACGGTATAATTCTTGAAACAATACATAATCAATTTCGTATTGTTGAAAGTAAAATAGAATTTTCTTAAACCATTTTTAGAAATTTCTCCCATCTAGAGAGTCTAATGTCATTAGGTCAGGTATAATTCTTTGGGCTACAGTGATAGGGGCAGAACCTATGTGAGAAATAGTATAGGGAGAACCTTCATTAGTTTCATTCGTAGATGGCTTATTGAATCTGAAAACCAAGATTTCTCGCACGAAATAATCAAATAGCAGTAAGAACAAAACAATACTCCAAAATAAACAAGCGGTAGCACAACCAAAATAATTGCCGATAAACAATATGAAGAACGCAACAATTTTTTAGAAACAGTAGCAATGCAACAAAAGTTTCTAACTTAGATTGTTAGTGAAATAATGAAATAGCACCAAATAAAATATGAGCAACCTATCTGAAAATACAAGGCATCATAAAAATCACTCCCTAAGTCAGAAAATTTCTCCTCTACAGTACAGTAGGACAACAAGATCTGACCCTAGAGTTAATGCCTCCACCAGGTTCGGTGCACTCCAAAAGACTGAGAAGGATTTGTCTCAGTGACTGAAGAAAAAAACAAAAACAAAAACAGAAGAAGCAGAATGCAGCAGATAGATGTGCGTCTTATGGAGCAAGGTAGATGCGTGTGTGAGAAGCAAGAGAAACATGACAAAGAAAAACCAAAAAAATAAACGATTGTATTATATATATAGAAGGAGCGGAGAGCTTCATATATTGACTGGTAATAAAGAAATATTAAAATACATTAACGTTATAAGCGTTATCGGCCATAATGTGATGAACGTTGCATAATAATGGAGGTAATAACAAACGTTATGAACGTTATTGATAATAAAGGTAAAAATTTACGAACGTTAATAATACTAAAGGGGTGAACGATATGGTAACTGACAAACAAATGTTCCAAATTTTGAAACAATACTAACATTGGTGACGATTCTTTTCATAGTCAAGTGTCGCTTTTGTTGTAGTGTCAGTAGCTTAGAATATCTTGAAAAAAGAATACTCGTACGTAGTGGTCACAGACAAATTGAAGGTTTAGCTATATTTCCTCCTTGGTTAACTGTTGACGTCGTGTCTTCGTTTAAAATTAAGTTGCGACAAACCACAAATTTAACGACGAACATTTGACGGAGAATAATTAATATGCTAAGTTGTAATATGTGAGAATATTGATAAAGGGAACCAATCAAGTTAACCTGTTCTTGAACTTGTAATATAGTCGCTTGAACTATGGGAAGAAGAAACAGATAAACTCGACGGGCTTGAACAATAGGCCATCTGTCCGGCCTCGACTAGATTCTTGCATAACTACTGCCACTACCTCACTCCACTGATAAGAGGAGGGACAGTTCTTCCACGCATTACTCACTCCTCAGGGCCTCCTTGTCCAGTCCCTTACAGATGATTAAGCCCATGACTATTCTGGTGTACCAAAACTAACTATAAATTATCTGTTAATGACTAGTGATTTATCATCGAAGTGGATGCAAGGATTTAGTCCATAATAATAAATATATAAATACATATGGTCCAGGCCATTAATTCCTTCTGGTTGGTTGACCAACATCCTTCCCCAGCCATACAATTCAAAAAACATTCTGCTTGCTCACATTGCTTCAGACTTCGTCTTGTCGTCTTCTCTGTTCAGATTGCAATGCATGGGGCTTGCGCAGTAGGACGGACCAGCCAGAACTTTTTTTGGGGAGGAACCCGACCAGACAAGGAACATATACATATTAACTTCCGAAGCCAAAGTATATACAGCTACTTTCCTCTTAAACACTGAAGCTAAACCATAGGCGCGCTTATTGTTGCTTGTTATTTATGATCCATCTGTTACTCCATCAACCGTCTCTGGTTTTTGATAGAGCTACAAAGCCATCTAATATGGTTTGCGGATGAGAAGGAAAAAAGGTCACTCCTGTAATGAGCGTCCATGCATGTCAGAGCCTTCGTGGTAGGAAGTCCCTATCTTCATTACTGCCATTAATGGTTTTACGGTCATTACTTACGACTAGGTTCTTCGTAGGCTTAAAGGACAGATTCTTCTTTCCCTCCAAGATACGTTTATAAGAACGGGGATTTCAATGCCCTAGTCTGCAAGGAGCTAGTATCCTACCTCAGTAATATTGTCATCGATTGGAAAATTAAGCTAGAAAATTAGGTCCAATCTTGCGAGATTTTTGGAAAGCAGCTGGTATGTGATATGTTGTAGACTATAGACCAGAATCTGTCAAAAATTTTGGAAAATGACATTTGAAGTAGTTGTTGAACAATCATTTTTTTCAACAAGGTAGGCTAACCAGAAAAATCAACCGAGGATCATTTCTACTTTGAATAAAGCTCCCAGCCATCAAATGATTGGTTCTTGGTCATGCTTGATAAAACTTGACTTTCCAGTTTCCGTTTGCCCGGTAAACATAACATATCAGTCAATTAAACGACGGTGACTTGCAAAGTACAATAATGTGTGATTTTCATTTGCTTGGTGCAATGCTTTGTGCCCGTACAGTTAAGATACTTACAGCCGAGGTTGATATCGCCCACTGTCCTTGTTATGCACGAGATGTAAATAAAAAAGAACATCACCAAACAAATGTAACAAATTGGAATGATTAAGGAACAAATATTGGTAATAATAAACATCCAAACTGTATTCGAATATCAAACTCAATTAAATACATACATTAGTAGCTACTAATAATTTCTAACTAACCACAAAAGCGACGAAAATCTAACAAAATCCCATCAACAATTCTTTCAAACTCTACCTTCTCCATCCTACTAGAGGCAAAAATCAAAGACCAAAAACAAAAGACAAGTGATCAAGAACATCATCCCTTCCAACATGTATTTACAAATGGCTGAAGGGACCCTTTTTCTCTCCTTCACTTTCTTGTCAGTATTCTTCTTTCTTTCTTTCTTTTTTCTCTATGGATGCTTTTCTATGATGAATGGTGAGGCTGACCTTTTGGCATATGAACTTGGGAATTAGACAATGGATATACCCTAGGCTTAGCCAGTGTCAATGCTGTAGTGGTGGTGGCTGTTGTCGTGTTGCCGGAGGACGAAGTGGTGGTGGTCGTGGCCACGCGCTCACAAGAGGGGCACATGGTGAGAGTGGTGGCAGGAAGCTGCATGTAGAAAGGCTGGGAAGCTTTTAACGCTCTCAATTCTTGCAGTTCTTTTTGTAGTCTCCTGTTCTCTTCCGTCAGTGTCTCACAGCATCTCTTTAAATACTCACAGTCTACTTCCGTCTGTTTCAACTTTGTCCTATACATTATTCATTCCCAGACACGACGAAAGACGCATAATTTCATTAGAAACAACAATCATCTGGACCGGATAAAATTCAATCTTTTGAAGCCAATCAAATATTTATGAGAATGGGTGCACACCTTGCTCTTCTATTCTGAAACCACACTTCCACTTGACGAGGTCGAAGATTCAACTGCTTTGCTAAAGCAAGCTTCTGTTTCTGCAAATTTTCAACAAATCGTTGCATTATATGCAACCCAACAAACTGGTGAATCAATTCACTGAAAAAAGAAGTGTCTTTTAGAGAACTTGTATTACTTTTCTAAGTTTTGACTTACGGGATTGAGGGTATTGTGCTCTTTGAAGCTTTCTTCCAAAAATGCTGACTGCTCCTTCGAGAGTCTAAGTTTCTTCCGATTCAACCCGTTATCTTCATCATCACTCGCTCTCGAACTCGCTCTATCAGTTTCAATAACCTCCAAATCTCTCTTATGGCTCCGACCACCTCCGCTGCTTCTGATAACAAAGTCCATCTGAAACGACGACGCTGCGCTGTTCGGCGATGATAACGCCGCCGTATCTTCTGCTTCCTCGGTTGATAAACGGTTCACATCAAACCCTCTACTAGTTCCATCTGTTGACCGCGGTTCAGACACCACTGTGACATTTGAAGACAAATAACCAAAAATCAGAAAACAAACAAAGCCCATATCCTAAAATCCGCGACAAAAGTAGACGAATTTTCAGGAAAAGTCGTGTTCTTGGAAAACAAACAGTGAAAGCAAAAAAAAAAAAAGAAAGAGAAGAAATTTTCAAGGATTACAGTTATCGGTAAGCCACGGGAAGCGAATCTGTGAGGGAGGCTGTCTGCGAGGAACAGGAGAGAAAGGCAAAAGATCAAGCTGAACGGGTGGATCCTGCGAGACTCTTCGCTGGTCCCTTTCATTTCGGGCGCTGTCTATTTTCTCCTGGGACGACCTTGAACCAAACCCAGAGCCTAAACCCATGCAGAACCCTAAATCTTTACCGGACAACTTGGGAGCTTTGTCAAGAAACTTGAAGGGTTTAGAAGCATCACCTAAGCTCAAAGCAAGTTCCATGGTGGCGATGAAGAGCAGTGAGGAAAAGCAAAGGCCGAGAAGAAAAGCAACTTTTGAGAGGTTATTTTGGTTGGTTGGCTGATGCTAAAGAGAGAATAAAATCTAGGAGAGTTATAAAAGGATTGCCTATCCCATGCTCTCCTTTTGAAGTGGAAATACAAAAACCATTATATAAAAGTCTGCTCTTTGAAGTTGAACGTACGTCCAATGTTCCAATGTCTCTCTTTGTCTTTTATTTTTTTTACTTTAAATTTCTTTTCTTCCTTATGCAAGCGAAGAACGACCGACAACAATGCCAGGGTTGACAATCACACGTGAAACTGTCCTAAATCCTAGCACGAGATGAAGATAATATACCACCTCGTTGTCTAAAAACATCACATTATGGAGTATATAAATATTCTTAACTAAGAATTCAATGCATGTTGAATTCCAGCTATGTACTACACAGATGTATGTAATAATAAAATCATTCAAGTATCTGAAATACTAAGCATAAAAAGGGAATTTACATAAAGCAAGTCTCGTGGTAACATTAAAATCAAAGCCAATCTTCATCTTGTAGTTAAAGATATGTGATTATTTACATGTCTTAAGATTATTAACCGTTGCCTCCTCTGAATGTTGAAAGCTGAATTATTGTGTTTACACCAAACAAAGGGCCCAGTCCTAGTCTTACACTATAATCAAACCGTGAGAGGAATTATGGCATAACAAATCAAAAGGCCGCCTGCGAATGCGATCATGTTGACATGTCGTTTATGTTGACTTTTTCTTGACTAATTATATGTTATGATCAACATCACCATCATGATTGTTATCATACTATATTATGATCAATGTATTCGCGTCGCCAACAAGGAGAGGGGAGTGCTTCATGCTTCCATATGTTCAAAAGAACACATGAACCCCACTCATACTGATACAGATACAGATATTGATACCAAGAAAGCGTGATGCGTCAACAGAGGAAAACATTGGGAAACTAGAGTCAGTCAGCACCAGATTTGACCATGAACTCCATATTTTAATTAAAATGATTTGTGCTAGATGAGGCAGACAAAGAGATCAATCTTTTACTTCTCCGAGAAAAGTTTCAACACATAATTTAATGGGACTGCGTTCTTTTGTGTCTTTTAAGCCCTTTTTTATCAATTTCTTGAAAGTTGAAACTCATGATAAAGATAGGTATCCAATGACTTCCCATCCCAGGTCTACTCAATTACAAGAATTTAAGTTAATTTTATTGGATAAAAAGAAAGAGACGGGGAGAAAAAGTGGTCGCGCGTGGGAAGGCTTTTTGACGAGGGTCGGAATTAAAAAGAACACGTCTAGAGGATGTGAGCAGGTCAGATATGTCATGCTTTTGGGATCCTTGCAATTATTGAAGTCATGCAGGCTTTAATGATATGTTTGTAATATGTCAGTTGAATTATTGGGTGGGTCCTTCTTGGAGGAATGAAGCATCAAGCATTAGATCAAATGAGACCCACCACTATCCAACCAACTAATTTACTAATACTGCGTCTGTGACTCCGTGCCCTCCTCTTATCTGGCCTGAAGCTGCTTTTCTGTATCCTGAACTTAATAAATTACTAGTATTCACGTTATCGCTGTGTAGTTTACATAATCAAATGTTGGTTTGTTTGATAATTTACGAGAGCGAATTGCTTTGTTTTAACATTTTTATTTTGTGTTCCGTTTTCCCTTTCAAACACCAAATAAATAATAAATAATTTCAACAACAATAATAATAAAACTTAGTGAAAATCTTGTTAAAGTGTGGAAAGGTCTAGTAGTACACAATCTTATCCTTAACTAGTAAAGAAATTATTTCTAAATAACTCATATGAAAATAATTAATTTGGCTAATGAGAATTTCATTTTTAGACTCTCATTTAAGTCCATACCTTTAAATTTATAACTTACCAACTTTAGCTTATGAAGATAATTGTATGAACATCCTTGCCAGACTGTGCCTATAAAAAGGAAATCCTTGTTATTTATCAACTGTTTCAAGTTTTATCGTCAAAATGGCTTACAATCACATAAATTATTGTTCACTTAAGATGTTAAACACAAACAAATAAGTGGTAGAAATTTAATGGATACTGTTTTTCAAAAATCAAGTAGGTTAAAGTGTCTTTATGCTTGACAAGTGATCAGTAACATATTTCTTACTTCTTGATATGCATAACACAAATATACATAATACGGGAAAGAGATCTCGAATGGCACTGCATGGCATTTCGTGCAGCAGCACTGGTAAGCTCCTTGCAACTCCTTCCTCTCCTCGAAACTCTAATCCTTTTTTGCTCATCTTCAACCATATTTCTCCTTTCTATTTGCTGTCTTTTTTCTCGAACACCTACTTCCAAGGGAACTCTAGTCCCAATACAATTTTTGTTTTCTCCCACCCCTTCCCTTTTCTTTTTTGCTCCCTTCTTTTACAGCTATTCTTCCCTGCAAAAGCAACTTTTTACCTTTCCTAATTCTAATTTTTGATCATGCCGACTTTAACCAACCCCCCCATGAGAAATTCCCAACTTTACCCTCCTCCAATTCCTCTCCACCACTCATCACCCAACCTCAAACGGAACCCATCACCACCACGACACCATCTAAAACCTTTGCCCCATGAAGGAGTTAGAAGCAAGTTGTTGGAGACAACTAAACTTCGAGCTTAACTTTTAAACCTCCTATGGAAAAGGATGGCAAATTGATAGTCTATATAGAGATAGAAATCCTTGAAGAAGGAGCGCGTCGTTCGGAAGCTACCCTCGTTGGTTTCTTCTTTGACCAATGTTCCCCCCTTCCTAGTCATCTAGAAATGAGCTCATCATGCCTGGAATAACAAAGGACTGGCTATTATGCTCCTCACTGAAGACAACCTCATTCTGTTCACTTTCCACTCAACCTCACGAGCTCATAAATTACTTGAGGAAGGCCCTTGGCACCTTGGAAATCAACCATTGTTCTTACAATTTTGGCAACCGAGTTTGAAGTTAGAATATGTTAAGATGCAAAACATCCCTTGTGGATCCACTTTTACAATATCCCTCTTTAATACTGGACAACTAAAGGCTTGAGTGCTCTTGCTAGTTATATAGGAAAACCCTTATGCATTGATGAAACTACTACCATGAAAAAAAGAGTAGGATACGCCTGCTTCTGTGTTAGTGTTGACATCTGTAAAGAGCTTCCAATAAACATTCCTATAATGAGACTAGGTGAGGAACATACTCTATGGGAGGATAGTATTGAGGTCTCCTATCAATGGAAGCCTCTCCCTCTACACTAGGGGAAAATTTAGAAAGCAACTGGAAAGAAGTTTCATATTGGCAGCTACTCTGAACTGATGGGACCTTCAGTTGTTGATGATGATATACCAAATTTAATTGCAGAGGCTACAGAAAATATACTAGATATTGAGCATGCCCCTAATACTACTCCTTGCACTCCTATTGAGACATCTGTTATGAACCAAGTACTTCCCTAAGATAATCCACCCTTAACACCCATCTTCTTCACCTGGCAATACCAGCTAGTAAAACCAATAACATAACCCCTCCTTCAACTACTCACAGTGTCAACAGTTTAGGGTTAGCAGAAACTCACTCATCCAGCCCTCAAACTAGTAATGTTGCAGATCATAAACAAGGAGACTCGAACAATCCATTTCAAAATGTGGGAAGGAGAAAATCTCAGCGAAGCAAGAGTAAATGCTGCAAAAACCAACTTATTTAATATGTCCATCATCATGTGGAATGTCAGAGGATTGAATTGCCTTAAAAAGCAAGCAGCTTTAAGGGATTTTGTCAAGAGGGAGAAGCCTCGAATTATAGCTTTACTTGAAATAAAAATAAAAATAGTAAACTTCAATAGGATCTCTATTATGGGATATGGTGGCAGCAGATATCAAACCACTTACAAAATTTAAATGGTCGAATCATATATGTTATAGGATTTATCAGCTTTGAGTGGAGCTGCTCAAATCTACATATCAATTTATGCATCTTATACTCCTATTTCTATAGGAGAATGTCGATCTTCTTGTCTCCTTATTTATGAATTAATTTTGGTTTTCCGAGAACTACTTTGTGGAATAATCTCCTAGACTATAACAAAACTTCCACCTTGCCTTGGCTCATTTACGGAGACTTCAACTCTATATTATATCGATCTAAGGTTCAAGGAATTTGTAATATTCGAAATTACTCATATGATTTCAAGCACTGTGCAAACAATCTCGAGGTAACAGAGTTGAACTCTCTTGCCCACAAATTTACTTGGTCAAATAAACAATCTTCCCACTAGTTTATTCAAGAGAAGTTAGATCAAGCATTGACTAATGCTTAGTGGCTTACTCAATTTCCCAACAGTTATCCTATCTTTCAGGACCCCTATTCTTTGACCATACACCTTTAAAAATCATGAACATTTTTTAGAAGGCTACATATCATCATTCGTTTCGTTTTAACAAATACTTGATCCATGCATTAGGTTTTATTGATGCTTGCAAAGTAGGAATTCTTCTATTTTTTAATGGAACCAAGCAATCCATATGTGTACAGAAACTAAAAGCCATCAATTAAGAGCTTAAACTTCTTCACGCCTCATATGGCCCTATTGAAGAAACTTTATCGAAAGCAAGAAGAGAACTTGTTAACCTCCAGCAACTCCTTATTATCTCCCCACAAGATCCTTCACCTATTGCCAAAGAAAAATAAGCTCTCTCGTATTATTTGCTTTCAGTTAGCCATTATAGCTCCTTGCTCCAACAAAGATCTTGTATAAATTGGCTCAATGAAGGGGATAAATATGCAAAATTTTTCTTTAACTCCGTCTTAACTTGCAAGAACAAAAACTGAATCTCATCTATCACCAATTATGAGGGGTTAACCCTTTAAAATTTGGAGGATATCAAAGAAGAAGTTGTATTTTACTTCAGCAAGCTACTTGGAACTCCAGCCTCTGCTTCTGCTCCAACTACAAACCTCAACAATCTCAATCTGGCATAAATTAACCCGATAGACTACAACATACTTACCAAACAAGTGGAGGACAAGGAAAAAAGGGAAGTGGTTTCTAAATTCGGAGGCACAAAAGCAACTGACCCTAATGGATTGAATGGCCTCTTCTTTAAAAAAGACATGGGATATCATAGGTGCCTCTTTCAAGTTGCAGTAAAAGAATTTTTTTCCAAAAGGTCCTACTTAAGGAAATAAATATAATCTTCCTATGTCTTATACCAAAAACATCCTCTCCAAATGACTTCCATGACTTCCGACCTAAAGCTTGTACAAAATTCCTTTATAAAATCATCTCAAAGATCCTTGCCACAAGAATGAAGATAGCTATAGCTCCACTCATCAGTGACAATCAAGGAGCATTCATAAGCAATCGACAAATAGGTGATAATATTCTAATTGTGCAGGAGCTCCTTAAAGGCTACTCAAGAACACACTCCACCCCTAATTGCAATATCAAGGTTGATTTCTATAAGGTGTTCGATGGTATAAGCTGGGATTTTAGTTTGAAGGTGATGGAGGCTTACAAATTTCCTTAAACCTATTTCAATTGGATTAAGGAATTCTTGACAATTGCTAGCTACTCGATCTTGATCAATGGCAGCCCCTCATCATACTTCAAAGCAAAAAAAAGGAGGGGCTTAGACAGGGAGGCTCGCTCTCACCCTTCCTCTTCATCTTATGCATAGAAGTTCTTAATTCCATGATCCATCTTGAAGTGCACTTAGATAATGGATTTAAATATCACATAAAATGTAAGAAAATTAGGTTAACCAACCTATCTTTTACTTACTTCTTTTTTGCAGAGAAAACATGGAGTCAATTAACACCTACTTGCAAGCTTTTCATAAATTCAAAACAACTTTTGGATTGAAGATAAAATTCAGCAAAAGTCAATTTACTCTATCCAAAAGAGCATTTACTATGTCCTCCCATATTGCTTCAGCTACGAGAATGCAGGAGAAGTGTCCACCTCTATAATATCTAGGGTTTTCTATTTCCGCAAAGAGACTTACCTTCCTTGAATGCATACCACTTATAGAGAAAATACAGCGTTGAATTAGCAATTAGAGAAACAAATTCTTATCCTTTGCAGGAAAACTCCAACTTATTAAATCAATTATGAACTCTCTCTATATTTACTGGAGCTCACACATTTTGCTTTCCAAAGGTGTCATTAGCCAAACAATTATTATGAAGAGGCTTTGGTGGATTCTAGAAGCTAGAAAATCAATTTGGCTTAGGTGGCTCCACTCTTACTTTCTCAAGATTCGTAACATATGGGCAGTAAATAAGAAACCTTCACATTCTTACTTCCTTAATCAATTGTTAAACTTAGCCCAGATGGTTAAAGAGGATATTTCCTATCATGTTGGCATTGAAAAACTGATCTCATTCTGGTATGATAAATGAACTAGCCACGGTGCTCTTATAAATTCTACAATCTTGCAGAGGAGTTCTCTCAATATCCCACTTCATACTAGTTTAGACTCCTTCATCATAGGAAGCACCTAGAACTTCCCTGAATCTCTACATCATTTGCTGCCCAATTATGTTCCCAACCCATTTACCCAAAACACCTTCTTCTAGAATGCTCAACCTACACACCATCTCTCAAACAGACTAATGCGAGATATATTATGAATGAAGAAATCAATGTTGGAGTGGTCTCGTATTATATGGCATAAGCGACTCCCTCCTAAAACCTCATTTCTCTTATGACTGATACAAGAAACTGTCTCAAATTTTTAAATATTAACATGTCTTGTCCGTTTTGTTTAATAACAGAAGAAACCAGGGACCATCTTTTCTTTCGATGTTAAACAACATACCAAATCTGGGAATCAATCAAGTTGAACCACATATGGAATGCTAAAGTTGATATACTTTCTAATACCATCCACAGGTTAACTTCTCAGCGTCCTCTCCCTAAATTCATCCGCATTGTTGATGTTTGCATGATAATGCAAACCATATGGAAAGAAACAAACAATCGAAGATTCAAATCCAGGCAAAAGGCAACCCCACTCCTCATCTAGGAAACATTGGCAATGATTTAAAAGATTGTAATGCTAGAAGACACCACCTGACTACTCGAGCTCCCCCTCTTATTTCATAGGACTAACTACTTCAATAGATGTTTTCTAAACACATTTTGCCTTATAGCCTGTCTTGAGTAGACAATTTCTTTAGATCCTTATATGTTAAAGGGTACCCCCTGTGTTAAGCTTTACCTGTGTCTTTATTCTTTATTAATGAATTTTTATCTTTTCATTTTTCAAAAATAAATTAATATGAGTAAATTAACATCGTACTATATATACATATATGTGTGTATATGTGATTATTTTAAATATATAACTAAATAAAAAATGAAGAAAGAGGTAGATTAAGAAAACAATTTAAATTGGTTCAATTTTTTTAACAATCATTTAAATTGTTCGTTCAAAATTTACAACTATTGTTTTTAGTATTGTTAATAGGCATAACAACACCTCTATGTTTCATAGCAATTATTCTCACCTCTAACTTTACCATTCTATTTTTCGCCAAATTGATAAATATAAGAAATAAAGAGTTAGCTTGATTTTTTCTTTTTATGATTTTTTATACATTGTTTAAAAAATTTTGAGTAGAAGCACTGCTAAAGAAATTATTTTTTACTGAAAAGAGTTTGATTTTCATCCATTATAAAAACTTGTTGATTTTATTAGTTTTAGAAAAAGAAATTGAACAATTCCAATACTAACTTCCAATATTGACTGGTTTTTATAGAAAATGTCAATTAAAAGAGTAACTATCAATTCTAACTACAAAGGTGATCAATGATTTTGATCATTTTCTTTAAAAAAATCACAAAGATTCAATGATACACCAACAATTTCTGTTTTATGAAAAAAAATCCCAAACAAAGATTTACTCTAATTTGATTGCTTTCTTGAAGCAATATTTTAAAAATTAGAGTTTAATTTCTCGTTAAAAGGAGGAAAATATTTAATATAAAATTTCTAAAAATGTTCTTTTGATCTAATTTAATATTCACCTAAAAGATATTTTTTAATAACTAAAAGATTATAATAAAATTAAATTGGAAAAATTCCTATTTATTTTTTCTTATCAATTACTCTAAATATTTATATTAAAATTTCATGTAGTTTTCGTAGATAAATTTCATATATCTTAAAATGATTATTTTTTTCTTGATCTTTTAAGAACTAACAAAATGAATTGTAAGGCTAACATGATTCCTTTTACAAATACTAATATAAACATCATCACATTCAATTCAAGGAAAGAATTATTGAAAATTGGAAGTTTGATTGCATAATATGTAAACAAGTTTGAATTATTGAAGTAAATTCAACAAAAGAAATTATGACAGTAATATAAACTAGTTCAATTTTAAAATTTAAGACATAAATCATTGATTATTCATGAACTTATGGTTTTGATCCAACGAAATGTATTAGTTGTACATGAAGAGACTACTTATTTCTTTATAATTAATGGAGTACAAAGGTGTTGTATATATAAGGTGCAGAGATTATAACAAAGTGTAATAGTTTGTTATAATAGATATGTACAGATGATAACAATAGATTTATTAGAGTGATTTTGTTGGCCTATACTTATCTGTATCACCCTCCTCCAAACAGAGCATCTCTGATGCGCAACTTATCTCAAAATCCTACAAACTTTTTGGTGGACAGTGGTTTAGTGAAGACGTCGGCTATTTGTAAATAGGTAGTAGATTTTTAACTTGTCGTTCTTGACTTTGAGACAAATATGGTCTAAGTCAATTTTTAAGTGCTTGGACCAGTTGTGGAAGATCAAATTGGTGGGGAGATAGGTAGTGAAAATGTGGTCACGCAATAAGATTGGTGAGTCTTGATGTGGAAGTCCAATTTCAACTAGCAAAGATTGAAGCTATTCAATTTTAGGTGACGCAAAAACCTAAGGCAGTATACTCTGCTTCTATTGAATAACGAGAAAATGTTCTTTGTTTTCTTGACTTCCTACATATTAAATTACCACTAAAATAAATAGCATATCCGTCATGCTTTTCCTATCGTCTTCATCATTTGCCCAGTCTTAATCATTATACGCACTTGAATTATCATGGAGTTGGAGAAGATGCAGACCATATGTTTTAGTGCCCTGAAGGGGACTATGCACTTAAGGGTTGTTCAATGTTCTTCCTTTAGAATTTGTATGAACTAAGCTACTTTGTGAATTGCGTACGCAATGTTTGGACTTATGATACCCAAATATTGTGGTTCGCCAATAATACTCTGAAGTAGGCGAGGATCATAAAAATTCATGACTTTTTGTCCTGTTAACTTCAAAGCAGGGGAGGCGGAAGTAAAGACTAGCTTATGTAGGAGTTCTACAACATACTTTTCTTAGGTTAGTAGCAGTCCTTGGGCTGTGGGTTTAACTTCAACGCCTAAGAAGTAGTATAAAGGATGCAAGTGTTTGAGAGCCAAATTGGCTTTAAGAGCAAATATGGTAGCTACAACTTGGCATTGATTGCAAAATTGGCTTTAAGAGCAAATATGGTAGCTACAACGTGGCATTGATTACTTCCTATAATGATCAAACCATCAACATAAATGAGACAAAAAAAATCATATCATCATCAACCTTTTTAAAATATAAAGAAACATCTGTTTTGAAACCTATAAATCCCATAGCAAGAAGTTGATCAATGAGATAACGAAACTACTATCTTTGAGCTTGTTTGAGATTGTAGGGTGACTTATATAATTTCCACACATATGTGGGATAATTAGGATTGGCATGCGTTTAAGATGTTGAGTTGTTCTATCTACCAACCTTTGGTTACTGTCAAGAGAGAATTAATTTGATCACTGTTAGATTTATGACTGGATTGTAAATGTCTTAACAATCGAGGCCTAGTTGTTGGTGATAGCCCTTAATTATGATCCACACTACCATTTTTCTTTTTCTTAATACAATATACCCATTTGTTACTAATTACAATATAATGAGGTTGTCTTGTAACTAATTACCAAGATCCATTTATGAATAAGGCTAGTATTTCATCAACCATTGCTTGATGCCATAATGAATTTGATGATGTTTCATTATACGTGCGTGGCTCAGTAGTAATTATTGAACTTCAGAAGGTTTTAGGATTCAAATTGCTAATTTTGGCTCTATTCACCATTGAATGTGTTGGTGTAGTGACTTTAGGTGGTAATTATGGAGCCTGTGATATTGTCCAATTATATTCAAACAAATCCACTTGAATATTAATTGGAATTAAGTGAGAGATGGAAGTAGGTTGTGTTTAGTGTGGCGTCAGATTTAAAGGATGAGACAAGGTTTGGTGAAGTAGTAAGGTTAGGTGAGTTAAGAGGCTTTGGGGAGCTGGGTTGATAAGGAGATCAACCTATTGATAAATGATTGAGATGAGTTAGGGAAGAGGACAAGGGCACTGATTTTTTTGAGGGAGTGACAGTGTTTGTGTAAGGATAGGTCATGTGTATAAATGGGATTGTCATTGGTGGTTGATGAGTAGAAGGAGACTCATGTACTAATGACATTGGGTTGTCTATTAGAAAATAAAATGGTAGCAGTGGTGGATTAGTGATCGCGGCTCTGTCGTTCGATTTAAATTAATCGACCTAGGAAATCGTTCAAAACAAATAATTCCAAGATTGCAGCAAGCTGAACCTCGGGTCGTCTCTCTCGATGGAACCGTTATGCAATTGATCCTAAGACTAGC
>JANVCL010000004.1:22442126-22454377 GCA_026546855.1 Erythroxylum incrassatum
GAAATTGTATGGTTTTGTTTTGATTTTTGAATAAGAGGGAGTAAAGATGAAGGATAAGAAAAAGAGAAAAAAAAATTTAGACCGGTTTTCGGATGGTTTAGTCCATAGGTTTCTAACGCGATAGTTTTCTTATTCACTTCGGATGTCGGATCCGTTTATTTTTGCACTTCGCTTTTGGTTTCCGTTTGCCTTTCATTTGATTGCGCGTTCGTTTTCTACCTCCGCTTTTCATTGCATCCGTTCTTTTGTTGCTGTTCTTTGTGCTTCCGCTTTTCGTTTCCGAAGTTTCCGTTCAGTTTCGCTTTTGATTCCGTTTTTTCGGTTGGGATCCGGTTTCGAGAACGGGTTCTAACATGCCATCCCTTTATGACCTAATTTGGTAAGTATTTAAAGAACTGGGGTTGGGTCAGGTCGGAACAATGAGAGGATTTTTCATTTAAGGTCCGGTATCCGTATGCACGTCGCGATGTGTGGATTAATTGACGGCGCGATGTGCTATTCTAGCTTACTCGCCGCGACGTTTCGATTTTCAGACGTTGCGACGTGCTGCTCTTGTGTACTCGCCACAACGTGGGAATCGGCACACGTCGCGACGTGTCTTCTGTTGAATGCGTTGCGACGTGCTGCTAGGCTCACTTCCTGTTGACTCCTTCTTTTCCTACAAAATAAAATAGCAATTTGTAGTATCAATTGTCCTTCGAAAAATTATAATGCAATTTATATCAAGTTGCAACAATTTTACTAACAAATTGCAAATAATATGAGCTTACTATAAGGAACTAATTTAAGCACAAAAGTCACAATTAGGAGTCAAAAAATGCATTAACAGTTATGAAAATGCAGCTAATTAATAATATAAACTTGGGCTCAATCAGCGTCTTCCGTCTGCTTTTTATTTTGCTTCTGCCTGCTTTTCATTTTTGCTTCCGTCTGCTTTTCATTTTTGCTTCCGTTTACTTTTCATTTTTGCTTCTGTTATTATTTGTTCCTCATCAAAATCATTAACGTAAAGTCATTTTGACTTAACAGCACCATCGTGTATAAGCACGACAGTGAATTTTGGGTTAAGTGAAATTGCACTGTCGTGCTTAACCACGATCGTGCATTTGAGATTTTTCCCTTTTACTGAACAATCTTGCTTATTTTGATCATAACTTCTTCTCTAGACATCCAAATGACTAGATTCTTAAACTAATAGATTCCTGACACATTATTCTATCCCTCTACAAAAATTGGTATCATTCTGAATTGATTTGAAAAAGATTGATCAAATGAAAGTGTGGGAATCTGTTGGAACAGTATAAATAGGAATATCTTATTGAACACACTTTGGTATTTTGATTATATCTGAATCTTTAGGATTCCAAAAGAGATTATTTTTAATTTGGAGTAGACTAGAGATATAGTCTTACAAAATATCTGAAGAAGTCAAATTGTGATTCAATCTCTATGATATTTAATTTTTGGATGGAAGTTGTGCATAGTATACTATTTTTGAATAAGAATAGTCCGAAAATGTTTAAGATATATCTTCCAAATTACTGAACCAAATTGAATGATCTTAGTGTCTTTAGAAACATAAACAATGGGGAACATTTTTTTAGAAGAACGAGTTGCCAAATTTCTCCATTTTCGTTGTCATAATGTTCATGGAAAATAGACCAGGATATTTGGAATTTTGGAGATGTATATGAAGAAATGAGAGTTTGGATATTGTTTGATTTTATAATGTTAGAATAACACTAATGAGTGAATTGTTGGCATTAAAGCACTAATGACATGTGTATAATAGAGATGAAGTGGTTCGTATGATTAAAGTTGTGATTCAAAAAGAGATGTAAAGTGTATATAGTAAAAGTGAATGTGAAATTTGATAATATACCCGGGATTGTCATAAACTTGCATAATACATATTCCACATATACACCCGTGCATAAATGAATGCTTAAAATTGTGCAAAGTTATAAATGTGTGTGTGTAACGTGCGTATTACATAATTGTGATGTGTAGGTTAAATGTTTGCATTCAAGCGCTTCCAGATTATGGAAGCTAATGCTAATCTGGAGTGTACTGTGAGTAGACCTAGATGGTTTCATTTCATTGTTTGCTTTGTTTGAATTTTTGTATTGATTGACTACTGAATGCTCATATGAACGTGATTGATTGTGTTAGTTTCCAGACAGAAGGTCCAATAATTGTGAGGTATGAATGAAATATTGAAGTGCTCATTGAATGTGAATTAGACGAAATAAGTGTCTTCTCAATCTTAAATGTTGAATGCCGGACTAAAGTCCAATGACAATTTGATAGTGAATATGATTGTGTGATATTGAGCACTTTCAATTGATTGAAAATATGTGAGGCATTCCATTTCATGAATTCCTGAAACATAATAGCAGTTATGACCTAAGTAGCCACTGAAAAATAGCTTAAAGCTCAAAGTGTGAAAAAGAGTATCAAGCACAGAAAGTGATTAAGAGCTTAAGGCTCACTATATAAAATGAGACTTGTTTCCCCATCAAATAAGGGACAGTTAGGGATGAGCCCGGTATCTAAAATAGATATGAGACAGTTTAGGCACTTTGTCACAACAAAGTAACAAATCGAAAATAGATCTCATGTGCACTGCATATTCATAATATGAATGATGTAAGTGTATTGAATGTGAAATGTCAAACGATGTGAATTAAATGTTATGTGACTGGGTAAGCCATTTATGATGGTCGCTCACCGAGTTCACAAAACTCACCCAAAATTTGCAATTATTTTTCAAGCTCAAACGAGGACCCCATTAGACAAATGAGAGTATATCCACTGCAAATAAGTAAGAGGTAGAGGTCAGGATCAGTTTGCATCTGCATTTGTACTTTCTTATTTCTGTACAATATGTATTTGAATATTTCTGTATGTAATAACGGGTGAAATTTGGAAATGTTTGTAAATGATTTTACAACGTAATGAGATTATGACAAGCATTTTGTTTTTGTGATGGGGCCAAATGGCTATTGAAATTTCTGATGATTGTATTGTTGCGAAAAAAACTTGTATTTAATTTCGAATGTCTGATCGATTGACTGTTCTCGCATGCCACCCTTACGGGATTCGCTCTTGAACATCACTCAAAATATCGGATACGTGTCTCGAGAGGTGGGGTGTTACATGTTATCACTTTTGGTCAATGTCAATTAGTTATGAAAATTTTAAAGAGGATCGAGATGCCTCTTAACAACATCATAGAGGTTAAGATTTTTTTTAAAAGAAAAGACTTCATGGGCCTTGTTTTATCATAACGTGGCAATAAGTACATTTATATTATGTGTCTAAATGGGTAGAAATAGTGTTATCCTTAACTAATCTTGTTAAAGTAGTGTTGATGATATATGAATTTTTGTTTTAGGAGGTAGGCATAGATGGTGCAAAGATTTGTAATCACTTAATTTCACATAATGATAATTGCATAGATGCTTCTAAATATTGACCGAATCCTTTCACTATAGGTCATTTGCATCAGTAACAATAGATTATCTATTCTTGGGTGTTATAATATATAAACATGAATGTACTATAATAAATGACCTACGAGGTTAGTCTCTAGACAAAAATTAGTAACATAGGTAAATCCCAAAGTTGTCACTTTTTTTATCAATAAACATATATAATCAAAATGTTAGTTAATTTCTATAATTCAACCCAATACCAGTGTATAATAAAGATTTCTTTTTGCATTAAACAAAGATATAAATATAATTATTTTGTTGCTTTTTTTACAATGAAACTATCTTTTGCATAATTAATAAAATATGTAGACCACAAAATCGTATCATCAAATTCCAAACCTATGTACACAAACACTTGCCGTAAGACATATTCCTATTGCCCCAAATCAATATTTTCTTATGTTATGCAATAAAATAATAGGATTGTGACATACAATTCAAACAATATGTCACAAATCATTAGTGTTATATATAGGTTCTTTTAATCACCATCCTCCCTCTGGTCAGAGTCAAATATCATAATCTCCACTACTTCAATCAAAGTGTAGCATTATCACCATTGCTTGTTCTGAAGTATTGGGAAATACAACTACAAACATAAAAATATTCAACTCAAAGTCATTATCTAAATCATTATTTCATGCATAAATTCCAATATAACTCGTAAGAAAGTGGGAATGTAAAAACAATAATCTTTGGAGATTTTTTACTGGTATTGATACCAAATAAAAATAGTCCCCTAGTTTAAAAATTGATAGCTTTTTATGTTCTATAGATTTATTTTTTGTTACTCTAGCAGCTCTCAATATTTGTTTTCCTTATTTCCTTTCCTTTGGAAGCATAATTGAACTTTTTATCCCTATTACAACCTTATTCAAGACTTTTTTTTTCTTTCTTGTTTGTTTATATCTATTTTAGTAGTAGAGCTTTCTTGTGAGGACATATTTTGGCATCTTTATAGCAAATTATATATAAATAATATTATGTTTTCTATGTTTAATTCATTGCGTTGTATGTGAGGAATTTGAAGCGATAAAATGAGATTTAGTGCAATTTTCTTTATAATAATCCAATTTAGGATTTTTTAGATTTATTGGAAAGATAAGATGGGAAAACAACTATATAGAAGACAAAGTGAGCTAATTATGACTCAAATATTCTGAAAAGTGAAGAAGTTGGTGGATCAAAACAGAGAAAAAATGCCAAACTTGCACGTAGAAAAGGCATCTATATTCAACGAAGGTCTAAGAGCTAAGAAACAGAGCAAGAGCAGGGTAAGAGTTAATCTTAGATCCTTGCTAAACTCGTGTTGAATTTACAGGGAGAAATAATACAAAATTGATATCAATTACAACTTGGTGTTAGGTACTGGTCACATCTTGTCCCATGAAGAGCATAAGTTTTTGAACAAGATGAGTGCTAGTATCACCTTCTCGTTGATTCTCTTCCCTACTTCTCCTCACTCCTAATTTCACTCCTATAATATGAAGAAGAGGTTTAATGCAAATATTAGCCCAATAATTTGCAAGAGACCATGCATAAAACCAACAATCAGTGCTATTGATGCTGAGCCTAATTTCTTCATGTTATCTTTCCCAGCACCAACATTCGAAGACTTGCATGTAGTTGTCTTAAAATATGAAAACAATCTGTTGCTTACAAACGCTCTTGATAAGATTACAATAAAATTTTCTGATATGGTACGAGAATTAAACCATTTTTTGCTTCTGGGTATGAATTCTTCTTTCCACTATGTTAAAAAAAAACAATTAACATCCTCAGGTGGTACTTGGTAGCTCTTTTGTTAACTGGTTTTGACTAAACCATTCTCATGTATTTAGTTTCGTTGCTTGGCTATTAACCTGCCATCTTCGAATTTTTCAGGCCTAGTTTGACTCGATCAAATTTTAAAACGCAAAAATATGATCGAAAATCGAGTTCACCTTGAACTCGACTTATTGCCATCGTACTGTGAAGGAGAATGATTAACACACAACACAACCCAACAGCTCAACTTATTACCACCGTACTGTGAAGGAGAACGATTAACACAACCCAACCCAACAACACAACTTACGATTAAGTGGCCCGGTGAGGAGTCGAAACTACTTGGGAATTCCTACTTCACTTTCACCAGATATATCCCCCAACTGACCTTGTTAAAACGGGTTTTAGTAAGGGTGGAATAATTGTTACGATCGAAGGAGAAAGACCCCAAAGACAAATCATTACACGTCGTTAGTCAATCCGTTTAAATACTTCTGTTATGAGTAATTAAGATACTAGCGGCACGCGGCTGCATATTACTGCTCAATCCCAAATGTCTGACATGATGCCCTATTTTCATCAGGCAATGAATATCAGAAACCTTGACCTTTCTCTCTCGTGTAATTCTTCCGTCTTCTCTCTTGTTCTAACTGCTTTACACATACAAACAACATTACAGAATTTCGGAATGTGGGTTCCGGGGCTTTAATTTGGGTGCCGACAGAGTGCAATCATAATAATTTCAGTAGGCTTTGGGTCGAGGTCAGGTCACTATTATTCATTTTTTCGAGTAACGAATTAGTCATTACCTGTACGCCAGAATTGACCAAGTTAATGATCGAGTGTACGCGTTATTCGGTCATGTAGATACTTTACCCTTCACTCGTCCATATGATTTTCACCCCCAAACTACTAAAAATCAACTCGACGCATAGGATGAAGACCATAACCTAGTAACTTCAATTCACCGTAACCTAGTACATCCTAACTACTTCACTAATATATACTTTTTACCATCCATCCTAAGTATACCCATAAGATCTTTCAATGTGTAGACTTCAAAGGCCTTGAGTTCATTGCCTTCTCTCACAACCTCTCTTAAATCTATGGAAATCCAGCCACAAGTATCACCTTACACACCAACATTGTCCTCCCCTCCACAAATATTCTTTTTGCACCCACAACCCATTTGTTCGATGCCACAAGTGAAAAACACGCACCACATATGTACTAGCAGTTGGCCTTGGTGACCCTTCAACAAGAACCACCCTCAGATGCATCATGCGGTTAACCACCCACAAACAGAAGAAAACTAAAAAATCGACCCAAACGGCAAATAGTATACAAGAAAGAGACCAGAATGTAAATAGAAACGGGGAATTAAAAGAATTACCACCACTAAATCTGACCATCATCACTGTTACCACCAATTATTTCCTTCCATTATCATATCCTATTTAGAATAACTAAAGAATATGGAATTAAGAGCTGGAAAAGATCTTATCTTGCTTACCAATAATTGGCAAAATAGCTGACAGTAAGCAATTCAATCTGGTTCTCAATTTCAGTAGTAAAGAGACTTGCAAAAAGAGACAGACAAGGAGATCACAAACATCTAGATATGGAATAGGAATTATATTGGAAACTAGGGAACTACAACTAAATCAGTCACAGATCTAATAACTATAATGAATATACAAAAAGAAGATCGTAAGAAGAAGAATGTTCAAAGATTTATGGCCAATGAAGTAAGCAGAAAAATACGAAAAGAACATTATGATAAAGGGCAGCAAAAAAGTAACACGTGACTTTGGGCAAAAACTTTGAACTTAATAATATGTTATCCCTCTAAGTAAGTGAAAAATAGAAAGGCCAAAGCAATATGTCAGCTTTGCAAACTCGTTCAGGGACATAGCTAAAACAAAACAAATGAGACTAATAACTTATCATGTAATCCATTTCATGACTAAAACAAAATAAATGGGACTAATAACTTATTATGTAATCCATTTCTTAAATTACCGTAAGTCAAATAAGAATCAAACAGTTTTTCCATAGAAGCTGGAAAGATGCGTTATGTACAGAGAGGCAATCAATTGCCTACTTGCTTCACTACAAATCTAACTTCCATATATAAAAAACATAATCTCCTGATGGCATACAATAATATCCCCAATAACATGTGATAAGCAGTATTTAAAAGATTATAATCACCTCGTATAGCTGAGAATGTGGCAGATGACAAAACTCCAAAGCGCAAAGCACCATAAATGCAGGTAATACTTGCACAGAATTTCAAATGTCATAATTAGGATATCTCCAGGAAAAGAGAACATCTACAAGTTCGCTTCCCTAATTCAATCTCCTCCTCCTAGGTGCACGAGAATCACCGCTGTCGACATCTGTGACTCTTGAAGCATCGTTTCTCCTTCGGGAAGAAGTTGAAAGGGAGACAAGAGAATCAATTTCCATGGCCGTGTCCATTTGACTCTCTGAGTTTACTGCAGCAATGCTTGAAAAAGAATCTCTATCATCTACAGGTTGAGGCTGCTCTCTGTTCCTCCCAACATAATGATTCCTAGCATATGCCTCAACTATCCCTTCTGCAGAACTCAATGCATTGGGAAATGAAGAGAGAATTGAAGATCTTTGCGAGTGTGACTGCATTCTCCGAAGTAGAAGTGGGTGAAGCCTGCGGGTAGGCCCTGTCTCAGCGTTAGTTGTGCTGCTAGGAATTAACTCTGATATGTCATCAGAAGGCGTACTTGGATTTTGCTCAGCACGTATTCCCCTCAATGTCATTATCCTATTTAGAAAGTTATTAGTCCTATCTGCAGTTTCACGGGCACCATTTAGATCCTGCAAAGTAGTTAAATCCCGAATCATATCAAACCTACTTCCAAGACGCCGAATCATCTCTTCTACTGGGAAGTTAAAAGAACTTTGAATGCTTTGCCTAAAGCTCTCAACTCGCCTAGCATGGGGCCTAATAGGGATCTCAAGAGTTGGATCCTCCTCACGTTGGCGAGTGTTACTCCCACGGCCATAAATAGGAGTAACATTCTTGACGGTTACTTCTCCCTTGCAGACTGGGCATTCCTTTGCATCTGAATACATATGTAACCATCGATACAGGCATGCCCAACAAAACAAGTGACCACAACAAGTGACAACAGGATCTGTAGCCAAATCCAAACAGATATTACAATCAAAGAAGCTCCCATCATTGCCAATTCCCTTTTCAACATCAGTCTTTTTCTCCAATACCTGATTTTCCAAATATCCATTGTTATTTTCACACATTTTGGAGACCTCATCCCTTCTTCCTTCAGCAGCAACACTACCCTCACCAGTCTGCAATGTGCTCATATTGCCAGAATTGCCTAACAATTGATTCAATTCCACTGAAAGAGTTTGTGTTTCATGTGGAATTTGAACTTGCCGCTGTCTCCACCGCTGTTGTTGAGCTCTAATTCTAACAGCTTCCGTTATTCTCACGATAGGGTCATCAACAGCTGCCCTAATTCTCTCAATAGGATTATCAACAGCTGCCCTAATTCTCTCCATAGGGCGATCAACAGCTTCCCTAATTCTCTCAATAGGGTCATTAGCCCAATCGTCCAAATTCACCACTTCACTTGGCACTGATCCTGATGCTATCTCAGGACCAGGCCCCAGGTTCAAATCAAGGTTCATGATATCAGATGTTGCATCACCCATGAGACCACAGAATTTCAGATCAGAAAACCTGAAATTAAACAAATGGAGCAAATTCATATAAAAATTCAAGCCCTCTCACGAATGCAAAACTCTCAGACAGAAACCTTACTTAATAGCACTCCCAACAAATCCTAGATACGCAGCCCTAACCTAACCACAAGAAGAAGGAACCAACTTTGCGATAAAATTCAAGGCCAATAACATAAACCAACCTTTTTCGCAAACAACAGAAACCCAGATGAGAAAACCCCCACAATCACCTATAAGTTATCAAATGAAATGGAATACCATCACTTTATAATCAATTGAACATTCCCCAAATTACCGGTATGATTAAACCCTTTATCTTTGGTCACCAAGATGACAACTTTAAAGTCAATGATTTTACAACAGATACTACAAATGGGATAAAAGTCTAAAAATTCATAAAATGAAAGTGGCGAATATTGTAAAAAATCAGACTCCAAAAGAGGCATCATAATAACAGACCTTGAACAATAACAAACGACGGCTACAATCAGCTTGCAACGCGCTTCAGACTTTGAGTCCAGTTGGCTCCGAGTTGACTCACCATTCCCTGTTCCATCCTCTTATTATCAATCTCATCTATCTATCTGAACACACACACACACACAGGGTGAGAGGGACAGAGAGCGACGAAGCGCGAGAGACAGAAACAGAAAACGATTTGTGTAAATTGTGAACAGAAATCTCTAACCAAGACTCCAGAGAGAGAGAGAGAGAGAGAGAGACTTATCTACAACACTGCGTAGATTTACTTTTTGGTTTTAGACGACGATGAAATTGAACCATGGAGATGATAGTATGGCCCATCGCGTTTACCATACCTTAATGATTAGAATAAGCTTAACGGTTCAGATTGACTTGATAAAGGGCACCAAGATAAGTTGAGTGGAGGATGCGACAAGATGCCTCATTGGCTGATGATATTTTGCTTTATCGTAAGATTCATACGACACCAAATTGGAAACTGGTTCAACAATAATATTAACGTATTTCTAAACAGTTTCGAAAGAAAATAAAATAAAATCAAGCATGTGATATAATTTTAGAATAATATAATGGGATAGGATGACTTGAAATGATACAATAATGGAATAGGATGATTTCAAAGGGTAATATAATGGGAGAGAATGATTTCAAATTGATCATATTTATATTATAAAATTGACTAATTAAAAAGATATTTTAAATTTTAATTTAATTTTTTAGTTTAACTTAAGACTAAAGAATTATTATTTTATAAAGATTATCAATTTATCAAATATTCACTCTTAAAATTTTTATTTATAATTAATAAAATAATTGACTAACAAAATTACTTTCTTTATTTATCACGTCGTCTAATATAATGTTAAACCCGTAATCAAGATTTTCTATTAAATTAATTAAAATTTTCACTGCATTCTCGTGATCCTTTTTCCCCTCTCCTGTTATCTTCCTCCGCCATCTTTCCTTCCTTTTCAAACATCTTTACCAAGACTCTCAATTAGCCAAGTTTGATCTATTCACTTCAGCTCCCCTCGTTACTCATCAAACATCTTCACTAGCTTCTTTCAACGAGGCATAAAGTTATATAAACCTACTTGGTGTTAGGTTATGGGACACCCTTAACGGATAGACTTGAATTCTTACCCTATTAAATTGATGTTCTGTCTAATTTCTATCAAGTTTGCAAGTTTTTATTTTTTATTTTGGTTACAAATTCTTGTGTTTTAATACAAAGTTGAATGGATTGAGCGAAAATGATGTGAATATTGCGTGAATATTGAATGGAGAATTTTGTGAATGTTGCATGAAAACAAAAAACATTGCATGAAAATGGTGTGACAAATTGTCACACCCATGACTTCCACAGACACAAGCATGACAATGGATCGTTCGTGACAATTCTCTTTCACTCACTTTTATGGTCACGTGTGCATGTAGGTGATGGCAGACGAAAATAAAACCTAAACTAAAACCTAGACTCTTGGATAAATAGAAAGCCAAGAGAAGAAAAAAGGGGCAGAAAAAATAGGACAAAATTGAGAGGTGGAGGCTAAGAAAAGAACAAAGAGAGCAAGAGAGCAGAGGCAGAGAAAGGAAAAAAAACCATACTAGAGAGCAGTCGCAAAAGGAATGGAGCAGAGGCAAAAAGTGAGAGCTGACGCCAGAAAGTTAAGCTGGGTAGAAAATTCATAACCAGCTTCCTCATATGAGAGTTCATTTCTTGTTTGATCATTCTTGTTTCATCTTTGCTACTGTTATTAAACTCCTTTATCTTTTGTTTGTTGAACCTACTTTCATTTATTAGAGTTTGATAGTCCATTTCGGTTACTTACTCTATTTATTACTTTAAGACCTATTACTGTTAACTATGAGATTGAAGTATATGAAGATGATGAACTTTGTTTATTCCATGATGGGCTGATTATTCAATCTTGAGAATTAATGTAGCTAATTTAGTTGATTATGCATGATGAAGAGATTGTTTTGTTGTCTTATTCTTTGTTATAGTTTCTAAGCTTATTAGATGTGATAGTGTGACCAACCTTTACATAATTTTGGAATTAAAAGAATGATTGGGGGAAGAAGTTTAATATTAGAACGAGAAACAATAGACGCTTAAGTTATGAATTAGAAATATATTACCTTAAGTGGGTAATTAGTAGCGTTTCATAACACTATCAAAATAACAAGACTAAACTATAGCTAGCATCAAGTCTAGGTTGATTCCACAGATATTAATTTCAATTACTTTCCTAAATTATCTGTATAACCAAAACAATGGGTTTTTGGTTTGAAGCAAATTAGAAGACAAAGTAAAATTAAATATATAAAAACAAATCAAATTAAATAGTAAAAAAGTAATAAAGTTGATGAATGAGTTGAATTTTGGTTCTTTGGTTTAATTTCAGCCTAAGCACAATTTGGTAGATGTTGAATTTTTATGTTTACACCTCTCTTAAGACTATTGATCGTGAACTAACAATAAGCTTTGTTAATTCTAGTTTTTCCTTAGATCTTAGTTAATTAAGAGGTGCTCATTAATTAACCTTAACTATCAGGAAACCTAGAACAAGCTCTCTAAGTTTATTGGGATAGCTACATTACAAGTGAGAAAAACAAACTAATTTAAGTAACAATCACATTAGCTCGTATTATTTAACTTATGTTATGTTATCTCTGATAGTGTAAGTCGACTTGTACTCTTCTGTAACTCGACTTACGCCTGTACAGTACCAATAAGTCGAGTTGTACATC
>JANVCL010000004.1:22527661-22543871 GCA_026546855.1 Erythroxylum incrassatum
GCACTCGGTCTCAATAAAGTAACAAATGGAAAGTGAGTCTCATATGCATTGCATATGCATAATATGAGGGATTAAGTGTATTGAGTGCGATCAAATGTGAAATGTGAAATAATGTGGAATGTGAAATAAAGTGAGATGTGTGTGAATTATGTGTTATGCGTTGATTGAGCCATCGATGATGGTTACTCATTGAGTTCGCAAAACTCACCCAAAATTTGCAACTATTTTTCAGGATCAGAAAAATACCCCGTTAGGCCAACGGGAGTATACCTACAGCATACAAGTGAAGAATAAAGGTCAGGATCAATTCGCGTCTACATTGCATTTCTCTATTTTATATTGAATTGTATCTTCCGTAACATTTTGTGTAAAATTGTATTTTTGAAATGATTCAAGTGTTTTGTAATTGTGAAAGGGCCCGAATGGCTATTTGAAAATGGTGTTAACTGAAAATGTTTATGAATGAATGTGGGCCCAATTTGGTTATTGACTTCCGCATGTGTGTTTATGTTTTGAAGAAAAAATGTACCGACTTTTGAATGATTAAGTGCTCTAGCACGCTACCCTCACGGGGCACGAACTCGGATATCACCATCGATGTTTGGTTCAGGTCATTGCGGGAGTGAGGTGCTACAAGTCAGGCCTAAGACAAGGAGCCCCTTATCTCCATTCCTCTTTATTATTTGTATGGAAGTTCTTTCAAGGAGTTTGAATGTTTGCATAGATGGTAGTTCTTCTTTTAAATACCACTGGAGGTGCAAAGCCTTTAAACTCACCCATCTCTTATTTGCTGATGACCTTTTGTTGTTTTGCCATGTTGATTTGGTTTCGGCACAAACTTTGCTTGATTGCATGTGCACCTTTTCAAATTTATCTGGTATGGACATGAATCTTTCCAAGACTCAGTTTTTCTTATCTCCTGATATAGACCATTTGGCCCATTAAATGGAAGTTATTTCGGGTCTCAAGAAAGATAATCTTCCCATTCGGTATTTGAAGTACCTCTCTTAACAGGTAGGTTGTCTAGGAGGAATTGTTTACTCTTGTTGGATAAAATTGATGCTATGATTAACAAATGGACTCATAAAAACCTCTTCTATGCTGGTAGACTTCAATTGGTGATTTCTGTCCTCTCTACTTTTCATGTGTATTGGTCAAGTCATTTCATTCTCCCTTCTTCCATCCATAAAGATATAGAGTCTAAACCTAGGAATTTCTTGTGGGCTGGGAAGGTGGCTACTAAATCTCATGCTAAGGTTATATGGAGTGACCTATGTAGACCAAAAAGGGAGGGAGGATTACGTATTAAGCATTTGTCTACTTGGAATAATGTACTAATAGGGAAAAGAATCTGGTTTCTGTTTAATGATAGTGAAGCTATGTGGGTTAAGGTTGGTTCCAACTTAACGTGCTAAATTTTCTAGAGTGCTCAACCTACTAATGATAGTTCATAGAGTTGGAGAAATATCTTATTTGTGAGGGATAAAATTGGGAACCAATTCAGATTTAGGATAGGAAATGGGAATTCTACTTTATTATGGCAGGATCCTTAGCATCCTAGAGGAATCTTGAACGACCTCTTAACACCGAGAGTGATCATTGGTTCAGAGCTACCTATGATTGTAAGAGTGTCCGAAGCAATCAGGAATAATGAGTGGTGCTGGCAAGCGGCAACTGTCGAGAGCATAAGTACCCTAGAGCCTCTACTGTACCAACCGAATTGTTTAAGACCTGATTGTTTGGAATGGTTAGGTAGCTCTTCAAAAAGGTATACAAATGCTTCAACCTACAATTTCATGAGACCCACGATTTAGAGTGTTTCTTGGCATAGACTGGTTTGGTTTAAAAGAAATAGCTCTAGGTGCTCCTTCATACTATGGTTGACATTCCTTAATAAGTTGCAAGCAAGGGATAAACTTCTCTACCTTCACACCGCTAATCATTGCTCCTTGTGTACCTTGGATAATGAGACTATTGAATACTTATTCTTTGAATGTTCCTTCTCTAAAACAGTATGGTTGCATTGCCTCAACCACTTCCAAATACATCTTCCTAATCTAACAAACCTTCACTCCATTCTTATTTGGTTCAACCAACCCTCTAATATTTGAAACTGTGATATTAACATGTTTATCATCCTCCTTTCTGTTACTGTCTAAAACCTTTGGACTGAAGAAATACTCGAACCTTCAAAGATGAAGCCTTGGAAGTGGGAAGCTTAAACACCAGAGTGATTTTCCAAGTTATGGAACAACTTATCTCAAACATCGAGAGAAGTAACTGTTAGAGTGCTTATTTTCCTAATAAAATATCTGAAGGTTTAGATTGCAGGTTAGGAAAAGAGAGGGTATCCAATTCCTCTTCGGTATCTAAAGCATAAAAGAAGTCAGTTTTAGGAAATGATCCAGTCTCAAATTAGCAATAATCTTGGCAATATGGAGTTGGCAGGTCTATGATCCTTTCCCTGTAGTAGATAAGATGACTACAATGAAGGTGATGCAAATCTCTAACAGTAGAAGACCCTTCTCCTACAAATGGTGTCCAGAAGCTCTATTAGTGGTTTATCAATGAAGGTAGGGGAGAGTTGGGCAAACTTCGACAGTGAACAAGGAAGCTAGCAACTAGAGGTGAGCGGCTTCCCCCCCTCCCCCATCACCTTCATCTTTCAAAGCAAAGTAGATCACATATAGTTCTAGAAATTAGAAGGACATCATCTCACTCTTCAACTTATGTTGTGTTGTATTGTTGATATGGTTTTGTAGCGGAATGATGGTCAAATTTGTATTGCTGTAAATTGTTTGCTGGAAAAGTTGTGTTACTGGTAAGATGAGCTAGCTTTATAAGGCCATCTTAGTAGGAAGTTATGTCTAGGCTCATGGTAGTGGTGTTTGTTCGTAAGGAATTTTTTATAGGTTCCTTATGAATTCACTTTAGGCTATTCCTTTTGGTAGGTAAGAGATTTACTGCATAGGAAATCTCTAGTTGTGCACATATGCTTTCTTATGTGTATAAAACTTTATTGATTTACCAAAAAAGAAAATGGAACTTTTAAGATCTTTCTTTAATTAGTATGATTTATGAGGATATACTCAATATAATATGAAATTGTGAATAGTTAAATAATCATTTTTCTTTTTTCTTTACAATAAATTCATTTTTGTAATATGCATTTCCAAAAGAAAGATGTAAGATATAAGAAATTATTTTATGATTTCTCTACAGTATTTATTTAACTTTTTTAAACGTCTAAATCTAAATTATATCTTTTATATTAGTAAAGAATCTATCTAAATATGTTTTAGACATAACGTATAATGTGTTATGAATATGTTAATAACATTTCCAAGGCATTAGCTTTGCAAAATTTGATTTTTAATATGAAGTTTATTAATTTAATTTTGACATATTTTTTTATTTATTTTTATAAATAAATAGAGGAAGTTTAAGTACTCCTGATAATTCAACTTCTTTAGGAAGATTTGAAAATCTAGCTTAAGCTTATGCTAGATTGGTTCCTAGTATGAAGAACCATACTATTTATTTGTATTGTAATAAACATTTGAAAGATAGAAGAATCACTAGATTAAAGAAACATTTAGCTAGGATTAAAGATGATATGGAGCCTTGTAAGAAAGTTAGACATTATGTGAAATCATATACGAAAACTTTGCTTAAAGAGTATCAAAATGAGAAAAAAAGAAGACAAAGACTAAACTATGAAATTAGTAGTAGAAGCTCTTTTTGTAGTGGACAAGATGATACTATTATGTTGAAGGTGATATTATTATCCAGAGAGATTGTTGTAACTGATCTAAGGAAGAGAAGAACAAATATGTCTAACTTTTTTATTCCATAAACAAATGAGAATGATTAGATGGTGGTCAATGCAAGTGTATAATTCAATACTGCTTAATGTTAACAATTTATGGTGGATGCTATTACCTCTTACAGTCTAAGATATAAAGCTCTTTTAATTTATAAATACAAAGCTAAGTAGCTTTACTTGTGAAATAAAAAGTTATTTGGATAAAAGAAGAATGACTTAGGCAACTTATGAGTGTCCATTCATATGTAATGATTGGATAAATAGAAGACAGGAATCTATTTTCAATTTTTGGTTTATTCTGCTAAAAAGGCAACATTTTAAGTCCATTAATGCATTTGACCTTATAAGAAATGTTGATACTATTTTTTAGATATTTGATAAAGTTGTGAATAAAGTCGAACCTAAAAACATTAAACACTTCATCACTGACAATTATATTGCGTACAAAGCATCTGAAAAAAGGTTTAAAAAATATGTATAAGTTTTTCTATTAGAATCTTTATACTACACAATGAATTGACCTAATATTAAATAATATAAAAGATTCTAGATAATTTCCTATCATTATTGAAGCTATGCAAAAATAGAGAAAAGTGACTTAATTCTTATGTGATCATACACGTGTTCTAATTTTGATGAGAAAGCATTTCACCAATGGTCGAAATTTATAACCTTGCCTTCTCAAGATTTACAACTAATTTCTTATTGTTTAAAAGTTTTTTTTTTCAAATGAAGAATGAGTTGATACAAAAGTTTACAAAGTCATAAGTGGGTTGTACTTGAACATACCAAGTCTAATACTGGAATAAAGACTTCCATAATTATACTTAAACATCATAGATTTGGTCTCAATGTCAATTTCTCATCCGAGTTTGTAAGAAGTTGGTGAGATTACTTCATCTAGCTGATAATAATGAGAAAGAAATAATTGATTACGTTTATGATGCCATAGGGAGGATGAAGGAAGCAATCAAGACCAATATGAAAAATAAGTCTTATTTATATACACTTTATTTTATAGTCATCAATAAAAGATATGAAAGACAACTTTAATTTTTGTTGTTTTTTGCTAGGGCATTTATGGATCCCAGTGTCTATCTTAGACCAGGTTTCACAAAGAAAACTAAAGTTAATAATGGAATGATATTACTTTACATATGATGATGTAAGATCTCCTTAGTTCACAAATGGAGGTATACAAAAATGCATGTTAAGATTTTGGGATGCCCATTGTAATACATCAAAGAGACAAACTTTTTTCAAGTATATATTTCTTCACTTTTAGTACTTGTTTAAAATTAATCATTACTTTATTTTATTTATAAGATTACTTCTATTTTCCTATAGTTGCTTGGTGGAAGCAATTTTAAAGTTGGCGTTTCCAAAAATACAAAGGATTGTAATTAAAATTCTAAATCAATGAATAAGTGCAACTGAGTGTAAAAGAAAGTAGAGCATATTTGAATTCTTCTATTATAAAAAAAGAAATAAATTAGAATGTAAAAGATTAAATGATTAGGTCTTTCTTCAATATAACTTAAAAGTTTCGAGAAAGGTATATTATTATCATTATTCAATGAATATGATTTCTTAATAATTTAATATTGTATGTTTACTAGGACTCTTAATCGACTCGTAGTTCCATAGATTCAATTTGCCTTTACCATATCAATTTTTGAGCGAATTGAATTTTTGAAGAACCAAGTTTGATAGATGAAAGTGATATGAAAGAATGGGAATGTATTGACATGTCCCTAACAATTAATTTATTTTAAAGGGAGAGACAATTTAGAAGGGACTTATATTAGGTCATCAATAAATGGTATTTATTAGTGGTCATCATTTGTCATACAAATATTTTTTAATTGTTGGAAAAGTTTAAAGGAGAGGTTTGTAATTTAATATTGTAAAAAGTATTCGAGTAATTTACCAATTACTAGGCTTACTTGAGAAGTCTTAAACTAACTTATGTCGTATAAGTTTTGATTTATCCTATCCATTTCAATCTATTCTTTATCATCTTCTTCTTGCATCACCAACTCTTAAATACAATAACCAAAATAAAGAAACACAATTGTATAATTGCTTTCAACTTATTGTATTTCCAATCTATTGATATACTAACCTAACAACTCATTGACATATATGGTATGCAAATGTTGTTTTCCCCCCTCCCTTTCTTTTTTATGGATGTTATATCTTCATATTTTATATTTCTAATAGATTTTTTTATATATGCATTTAGATATAGTCTTTGGATTTTTAATATACTAATGTATAAAGAGGGAAACAATCACATATTGGTTTATATGTTTTTCATGGTATTGCGTAGAAATACGTATCTTATATCCTGGTGTGGTGTGGATTTTTATAGATATGCTTAAGTTTTTATATTATTATTGTTGTTGTTGTTGTTGTTATTATTATTATTATTAGGGTATTTAGTTTGGTGTGGTTGACATTTATGATATTATTTGTAAAGTCCATGAAAGAAAGTAAAATTTTATTATTTGATCACTATCTCCTTTATAAAAAACAGAGAACGAAAAGGGGGAATGAACAGTAACCATCAAACATATTAAAATTAATATAAGGATGATGAAGTTAAGTTGATTTAAAATTTTAAATTGTGGGTTGAATATGATATTATTTCCTAGAGGATAAGTCAGAGAAGTGGTAGCATAAAGAATAAGGCATGAATTTTGGACCAAATTAAACTAACTTACAAAAGTTTGGTCACAAAGTTTGACTACTATTTGGTTATGAGTATATTATATGAGTATGGATATATGCAAAGTTGTTAAATGTATTGTTATTTAGCAACTAAACTGGGTGACCAATACAAGATTTAATGAACTCAAAAAGACAGAGAAGTTAGGGTGAGGATAAAACTCTATTATTGGATGTATCTTTGCTTTGATATGGATTGGCTATCTTTGAAAATCAAGGTTAACTGGAGAAGATTAGCCTAAATATTTTTAATTGAAACATCGGCTCCTTTAATTATTTTATTTATTTATTTATTTCATATTTTAATTGATTTTTTATTTACTTAATGTTATCTTTCTTATCTATTTATTTATTTACTTACTTTTATCTTTATTTTAATTTTAATTTTTTAATTAGGTAGTTATTTTTTATATTTGGATATTGTTTTCTTCTAGCCATTTTTAAAAGCATTTTTTCCTATAGGTTTATCAAAAATAGTCTTTATATTAATTAGGGGTAAAGTTGCGTACTTCTAGGCCTCCCTAGACCCTACATATAAGTGGGATTCCTACTAGGACATTGTTATTATTGTTGTAGTATGGCCTAGGTTGTGCGCATTCTAAATGGAACCAAACAAGTAGTCATAATAGTCAATAAGGGTAAGGTGTTAAGGCTTTTGGAGGAGTACAAGGTTAATGATCACTAAATAGTGATTAAGTGTGTACTATATAAAGTTAGGAGTACACAGATGGAGGAATATTTTTAGTAAAACTTCCTTTTTTGTGTTATGTGTGTTTTTATACCTAAATGTTGATTAAGATTTCTCTAATATCAGCATATAAATATTAGACATCATAATTAGTGTTGATGATTGTGATTAACTTAGTTGCGAATTTTTCGACCTAAACCATCTTGTAAGTATACTCGCATATTTATTTAAGTTGTAGAGGTAAAAAGTATTACTTTTACATAAGTGGATGCATAACAATGTTGTTGGTAAGTATTGCGTCCTGTAAATTGAAATTTTCACTAAATATGTAAACATGTACATATTGTGTAAGTTATAAAAATGGATTTAATTTATAATTAGTTTGTAGATTTTTTTATCTAGACAAGCTATGAATAGATCATCCCTTCAAGTGAGAAAAAAGGCAAGGATTACAATCTAGGATAATATCCACATCAATGAGAAGTTAGATGATGATAAATTATAAAGCAAGAGTATGAGAAGCTGAACGTAGTGCTATTACTAGCAATTTATTCTGTAACATTTTAAATTAATGTTTGGGAAGATTTTAATTTATTTTTATCTAACTTTTCTTTGATGGATTACACGATGAAGCGTCATAATTGGTGGGAGGCACTGAGGAACATAAGAAAGGTTTTCTAAAGGTAAATGATGAAAAAAATAATGAGTTACTAACTTGTTAGGAGCCTTTTATCCATAACTTTTGGTTTGTGCCTGAATAATTGACATTTTAGTTAAATAATAAGAAAAAATGTCTTAAATTGTGATGATGCACCAACAATGGAGAATATAAGTGAGCAATTGGTTCAAAGATGTAAGGAGAAGCCAACAATATACCTAGGAAAGGAAGAAGACATCCCTTGGCGTGATGAGGCGTTGATGACTAATGAGAATAAGGTTTAAACTATCTCAAAAGGAAAGGTTTAAGACTATCTCAAGGCATAACGAGCTGCCAATGGAGGAGAAAAGTAAGAAGATGAGGTTCAAGAGAGTAGTATATCTTGAAGAACCCTTCGGTATATTCAGATTATTGTTTATAATGATTTCTTATATTCTAGATAAAACATAGGCATTAAGGAATAGTTTGACAGTGAGAAGATGCTAATAATAGATATTGAAGATAATAAACATGAAGAAGTAAAAGAAATAGAAAAAAGGTGTAATTGAGGAGGTATGATTAAATAATTCAAAGCTTGACTAAATAGGTGTATTTATGGAAAGAATTTGATAACACTTATATTGAACTTCAAGGTAATGTGGCAAGCATGTTGATACGTTTGAAGGCGTGCATTGGTGATGCAAGACAATTGAAATTAATGAAAGTTAGGAAGAAATCTTTGTAAGGTTCCGTTCATGCATCTCATACATAATATATCAAATGTATGCAGCAAAATATAAAACGAAACCTCAAAAATTAGATCTACCCATTCATATAGATATAGAAAACAAGAACATGAAATATAAGACGTTTACAAACCTTTCTGACGATCTCCTTCATTCTTTAATCTCCTTCACATTGGGTTATCATAAATCACAACGATTAACATAGACCGTCTTTAATGAAAGTCCACAAGAAGATATAAGGATGAAACCTCATTAGGAGATGGCTATAATTCTTTCTTTGTGCTAACAAAGATAAGAAATCTTGAGAGAGTTAGAGAGAAAAAGAGTGCGTGTGTTATAAATAACCTTTCTTTCGCTTGTGTCTTACACAAGATATACGAAAATCATCTCTATTTTCTACACCATTTGGCCTGCCATAATCCCATCACCAATGGAGAGTCATAAGAAGTTAATTGTCATAAATAACATGCTTTAATGAAAGTTATAGGAAGTTAACGACCATGTATAGCATGAATAAATGGAAGTTTTAGGAACTTAATGACCAAATTGGTAGCCAACAACATTTGTTTCTAATCTATTCCATGCAATATTTTGTAACAGGATCACATCGTGATACAATCTTGAAACACTCTCTCATATCTTGAATCACCATTAAAGACCATTTTACTCATCCTTTGGATCTCTTATGTGTGTGACCCATGAGGTTCTTGGTTATGTTGGCCACTTGAATTAACACTTAATTCAAGTAAGTTAAGAGTGGTGTCTAGCAACACGTCATGATCCCTAATTGATCAAAAAGTCAATGGTTTGACTATGAACCCTTCCATATGCAATGTTGCCATGCAATTCATCCTTTCACTATCTATACCCCACTTAGTACAGAGTATGGTCAAAATGTCAAGTTCCACTAGACTGACTACATCACATCTAGTCCAAGTGATATTAGATCTTGTCCTAAGGATCTCATTACTCTATGTATCATTAAAGACTCTCTTGATGCCACATATCTGCTTTGGCCAGAGACTCCTGAGTAATGACCCCAGCAAGAGGTCATGGGTCTCATCTCCTTTTCTAAGGAGTGGTGAATCCTTTATTGGCTACTCAATTACCTCCGAATACCTCAAGCTGTACCCAATCACCACCCTATGAGTAACCCCTGAAAGGCACCGATGAATGGAATCAAAGCATAGGATCAGTATCCGAGATATCCTTAAGCACCTCAAGTTAAAGGATACTTATACCATTGCTATGATGAGACTATCATTGACACTGGAATAGAATATCCATATGATTGTCTCATAGTAGGTCAATCCAATGTACTTACTAACCTTAGTAAGCATCCATATGTTAACTCTAAACAACTCATGTCTATAGCTTATAAGATCTACAACTTGATCCAATCAAGGAGTATAACATGTGCTAGTCTATCCAGATTGATGATATCTCATATTATTAATCCTATTACTAAGGAAAGTTTAGATACAATATAATTACACAAGATAGGAATCTCATTATCATAATCTCATCGTGGTTTCCTCTATGATATGTTTTGTATCTAGGACTTCATTAAATCAATTTAAGATCAACTTCAAATCCATAAACATATGAACATCAAAATAATGAAAAATGCTTTTATTAATCATAAAATGATTTATATAATAAGTGTTAAAGGTGATTGCCTTTAGAGCACTTCTCTAACAAACTCCCACTTGTACTAAAGCCAATCGTCTTGATATCTAATATCATAGGCATATACATGTGACACAAAACTCTTTTGGGAGATAGGCTTAGTCAATGGATCAACTGTATTCTGATCAATGGGAACTCTCTCTATCTTGACATCATTTCTACCAATGATTTCTCTAATCAAATGTTAGCGTCTGAGTACATGTTTAGAATTCTGATGAGACCTCGGTTCCTTTGCCCATGTCATAGCCCCGTTATTGTCACAATACAACTTCACTAGGTCAATGATGCTTAGTACCACACCAAGTTCCATGATGAACTTCTTGATCCAAACTGCTTCCTTTGCTGCTTCTGAAACTGTAATGTACTCCACCTCTATCGTCGAATTTGCAGTCGTCTCTTGTTTGAAACTTTTCCAACTTAATGTGACACCATTTAGTGTGAATACATATCTGGACTGGGATCTGGAGTCATCCCTATTGGATTGGAAACTAACATCAATATACCCGCTTAACACAAGATCACCTTCTCCATATACCAAGAATACATCCTTAGTTCTTCTCAAGTACTTAAGGATATTCTTGATAGCCACCTAATGACCCTCACCAAGGTCCGACTGGTATCTAGTCGTAACACTTAGAGCGTATGATACATCGATTTTAGTACATAACATAGCGTACATGATTGATCCTATAGCCGAACCATAAGGAATCAAACTCATACGAGTCCTCTCATCTTATTTCTATAGACACATAGATTTAGAGAGTGTAATCCCATATACCATTGGAAGATAATCTCTCTTGGATTGCTTCATGCTAAACCTCTTTAGATCTTGTCTATGTATGTAGACTGAGAAAGACCAAGCAACCTCTTAGATCTATCTCTATAAATCCTTATTCCCAAAATGTAAGTTACTTCTCTAAGGTCTTTCATAGAGAAGTTCTTAGCTAACCAAATTTTGACTGATTGCAAAGCTAAGATATCGTTTCCTATTAGTAATTCATCATCTATAAACAATATAAGGAACACGATTGCACTCCCACTAACCTTCTTATACACACACGAATCATCTAGATTTTGTAAAAACCAAACTCCTTGATTGTCTCATTAAATAGGATATTTCAACTCCTGGATGCTTGTTTTAATCCATAAATGGATTTCTGAAGCTTACATACCTTTTATCAATTTATGGATATGAAACCATCAGGTTGTGTCATATACACATCTTCGATTAGGTTTCCATTAAGGAAAGTCATCTTCACATCTATTTGTCATATCTTATAATCATAATGAGCGGCAATGGCTAGGAGTATTCTAATGGATTTAAGCATAGCTACTGGGCTAAACATTTTGTCATAGTGAACACCTTACCTTTGACGATAACCTTTAGCTACAAGCCTAGCTTCATAGGTAACTACACTACCCTCTATGTTAGTTTTCTTCTTGAAAGCCCATTTGCACCTTATGGGTTTTCTCCCTTGAGATAGGTCAACCAAAGTCCATACTTAGCTTTCATACGTAGAATTCATTTCGTATTTCATAGTTTGAAGCCATTTTTCATATTCTAAACTCTTTAGAACCTCTTCATAGGTAGTAGGCTCATCATCTTCTATGAGCAATACGTCGTTAAGTTCATTTATGAGAAATTCGTATCTCTCGGGAACATGACATATCCTATCTGACCTACGAGCTTCTTGTATGTCAGAAGGTTCAACTACTGTTTCATCTTCATGAACAATAGTCTCATGTCTAGGCAGTTGATTTGTATCTATTTGAGCATCTTGAACTTCCACAAGTTCAATTTTTCTCCCACTATCTTCTCTTAGAAGAAACTCCTTCTCTAAAAAGACAACATGTTTTGAAATAAACAACTTTTGTTCCAAAACATGGTAGAACTGATATCCTATAGTTTCCTTAAGATATCCTACAAACAGACACTTATTAGATTTAACTTCAAGCTTATTTGACTGAATCTACTTCACATAAGTAGGACAACCCCAAACTTTCATATGAGAAAGATAGGGTTTCCTGTTAGTCCATATCTCATATGGAGTAACATCAACTGACTTGGATAAGACTCTATTTAATACATAAACAGAAGTTTTGAGTGCATACCCCCAAAAGGATTTTGGTAAATTTGCTAAACTCATCATAGACCTCACCATTTCTAACAAGGTTTAGTTTCTCCTTTTAGCCAGACCATTGTGTTGTGATGTGTAAGGTAGATTTCACTTGGAAAATATTCCATTATCCCTAAGATAATCCAAAAACTCTTGGCTTAAGTATTCATCACCTTGATCCAATTGAAGTGATTTAATACTTCTCCGAAGTTGTTTCTCAACTTCGTTTCTTAATTCTTTAAACTTGTAAAGGCTTCAGACTTGTATCTCTTAAGATACACATACCCATATTGAGAATGATCATCGATAAAGGTCATAAAGTATACGAAACCACCTTTGGAATATATGGACATCAAACCACATACATCAGTATGTATTAGGTCTAAAAGTCATCAAATGCCTTCTTCTACTTCAAGGACTCTAGAAAGGCCTTACAGTTTCTCTTCCGGTGGCTATCCTTACCACAGAGGAAGAAAGTTCCCTTCGAGGCAGTCTTCTTTGTTTTCTTGACAACTCCCTTAGGCCCTGCGGACTTCTTCTTCTTTTAACTCTTTTTCTTCGAACCAGAAAAGTCAACCAGTATCACAACCTTGTCCTTATAAACAGACGACTCAACTGGCTTGAGCATTTTGACTAGCTCGAGAATTGTATTAGATATATTGTTCATCTGATAATTAAGCACAAATTGTGAGTAACTATTGGTTAAACCAGTCAGAATTAAGTCAATACATAACTCATGATCCAAAACAAAACCTAAGGAGGCCAACCACTCGATGTAGCCATTCAACTTTAGTGCATACTGCACTAAAGATGTCTCCTCAACCATCTTGGATCCAAAGAGCAATTGCGAAGTCTTGAACCTTTCAGACCTTGCTTGCTCATCAAATAGCTCCCTCAAATGATAAACTATGGTATGAGCATCCACAAGAACTAATCATTGGCATATGGAGCTTTGGAAATATTTGTTCGAGTTAACAAATGACCCATAGTACTACGGTATTAAAGATTTAAGTGATCTAAGCAAAATTTGATGATATGTTAAAGGTAAGCGAAAAGTGAGAAGAATAGGTTGAATACGTGAAGAAAAATGGGTAACGCAAGTGAGAAATGAAAGTCAATGTAGTATTAAGGATATCGTATGGATTTGGGGATTTTATAGTATGCCAAGATATTATATAAGAGATTTGGATGAAGTCAATGCAGTAGGATAAAGTGATTTCATATGTATGGAGACAACTAAAGTCCTATGAGTTGACTATTCGATACATGATTGAATATGAAACTGAGAAAATTGATATAAATACCGAAAGACCATGAATGTACAAGTGAGAAATTCCAAGTAAGGCTACAAGTTATATCAGATACCTTAAGCAGAAATTCGATACTGAGGATTATCAAAACTAAAGTAAAAAGAAGCATGAAAAGTGGGACTTGGTTTATCCCAAATTGAGGAATTCAGGAATTTTGAATTCGATTGAGAGACTGAAAATATATTTGAATTTTGGGTTCGAATAGGAAGATGATGCTTTGTGATTGAAATAAGAAGTATGTGTACCCATAAAGATGATTGAACAAAGAGACTGTTAGAGGAGCATAAATAATAACCTACGATATTCATTCTAGTGGGAATACACTGAGATAGTGTTTAATGACTAAGGAAGTGGAAGCAAAAGATAAAATGTTTCAAAGAGTACCACCTTCTCAAGGTGTGCTTAGATGGAGTGCAAATGTGCTTAGGCTAAGATAAAGAATCAACTAAGTTGGAATTGTATTTGTTCAGATAAAGATATTAAGAATTAGACCATTGCATTGTTGCCAACAAAGATGTTTTCGGTTCGTAATGTGAGTATGTTTAGAGATATCGATATGATCTGATATTAATGTTATCGACACAGGAAATGGGTAAAGTGTGAGTAATTCGAAACCCAATGAGGAACTTGTTAAGAAAGTGAATGATTAAATGAGTGATTGAAAGACCGAGTGAGACTTTTTGACTATGATTATTTGATAGAAATAATTCACGTGAAGAAGTTACTAAGGAAACTGAGGAAAATATAAAATAATGTTACCTCCATTAGGTTGACCAATCAGGTAAGAATTTCAAGGATGAAATTCTTTAAGGGGGAGAATTGTTGGATCCCGAACTTTTCTTAAAAGATTAGAACTATTGAACGAGAAATTTTGGTGATTAGTCACCAGTAAAGAACAAATAAATGGAAGTTCTTGAACCAAGAAATGATAGACAAGAGTAAAGTAGTGAATGAGAAATGTGGATAGGTTCATATTTTGCTTTGGTGCTTTTAGTGGATAAGAGATTTTAAAATGGAAAGAATTAAGGTGCAAGTTAGAAGTAGAACGAAAACAAAATGAAGTTGAATTTATGTAGTAAGTTAATGAATAATGTGTACATATGTGTAGGTTTTATTATTGTTGTTTAATCATGGATTAAATTTTCTTTATGGAGGACATTGATTTGAAATAAAGTTCAGAATGAAGAGTAAGTGAAGTAGAAAAGGTGATCTTGGTATGAGTTGTGTTAAGGAAAGATTTTTGAAATAAAGAGTTGATCTGGAAAATGTTCATTGAGTGTGCTTCGGTCTGTTAACCATAGGTTTTTCTCTAGTTATCCAAACGAGATGATTCTTAATTTGGGTTAAACTAGAAACCTATGGCTACACTTCTTATGAAGACATCGAATTTCAATTCTGTCTCTAAGAATCTTAAATTTTTCATAAAGTTGAGAACTGGGTGCAGTACATTGGTGGAGGAGTGTAAAATTCGCGTTTTGAATTCATGGAAAATTCTGGGTTAATCTAAGCTGATTTAAGCAAATGTGCCTTCTAGAAAGTTGTAGGACTTTCTTGTATCTTTCCGACGGTATATAGTATATAATTGTTGGACATCTGAGCTAAAAGTTATGATTTTTATAAGTGGAGATGTTCTGGAGAGTGAAAAACTAAGACGAAAGCAAAAGTATGACGAAGTAAAAGTAAGACGAAATAAAGTAAAATGAAGCAAAAGTAATACGATACAAAAGTAAGACGATGCAAAACTAAGAAGGAAGAAAATAAAAAAGATAGAATTTGTCTTCAAGGTCTTCATGAAAGTTGTAGCTCTTGAAGTTCTCTTTCGAACCATCCAAAGAACGCCTTAATCAAAAATTTCTAGAGAAAATTATGGCTGTTTCCCCGAAACAAGTTTACTATGATTGAGGACAAAAGCAAATTAGATTCTTTTGGTTATAACTTCTTCTCTAGGCACCTAAATGATCTGATTCTTGAACCATTGGATTCGTAAGACATTTCCCTATATCTCTACCAAAAATTATAGCTATTTGAAATGCATTGATAAATATTGAGTGAAAAACATGGGATGGATACAGTGAGTGTGCTCTTAAGTAATATGAACTGGTGTTATTCTACTGAACATACTCCAGTATTTTGATGATTTCAGGAGCTTTACTAATCCAAATAAGATGGTTTCTAACTTGTGGTAAACTAGATACATGGAGTTACAGATTATCTGAAGAAAGTGATTTGTAAATCAGTCTCCAAGACTTTCAAGTTTTGGATGGAAGTTGGGTATAGTGTACTGTTTCAGTCTAACAACAGTTTGAAATGTTTGGATTACAACTTTCAGATTTCTAAGCAAAATTGAATGATTTTGGAGGCATTAGAAACCTAATATAATGGGGGGACATTTTTCTAGAAGAAATGTTATGTCAGAATGTTCAAGGGTATTTTTGGCAAGACACTTAAGTTTAAAAGAACATAAGCC
>JANVCL010000004.1:22570244-22591866 GCA_026546855.1 Erythroxylum incrassatum
ACCCCGTTTGACACGGGAGTATGCCTACTGGGTGCAAGTTGAGATAGAGGTCGGGATCAGTTCGCGTCTGCATTAGTGTTTCCTAATATTGTATTCTGCAATCTTTGTAAACTGATTTGTATGTGAACTTTATGGTTACTGTAAAGTATTGTTAAATGATTGTAATAATTGCAAATGTTTACTACTGTCTACTGCTTATTCCGCGTGAATGCATGTCTTACAACGAAGAAAAAAAATAAATAAAATATGTATACTGAGTTTTAAATTGATTGATATAGTACGCCACCCTCGCGGGGCACGGACTCTGATATCACCAATGATATCGGGTTCGGGTCACGAGGGAGTGGGGTGTTACGCCTACCTTTTAAAAAGTAGTTGTGAATCCATCTAACCTACAAAGAAGCCTTATCATGGATAATGCACCATAACTTTTTTCATTATAAACACCTTATTAGTGATTTTGATAGGAATTATACCCAATCCGCCTACATTTTTAGGCTTGTAAACCTTAGTCCATTTAACTTTAGCATGGTTACCATTAGAATTAAAATTTCCCCATAAGAAAATCTCTCATAGCCTTTTCTAAAGTCTTGATAACACCTTTAGCTAGGAAGATGTTAGAGCTCCAACATAAATGCAAATATTCATGACTAAATTTATGAGTTACAATTTGTCCTTAAAGGAAAAAGATCTATTTATCCAAGAACCAACACCCTCTTTATCCTTTCCTTTAAGGGAAAATATTCATTGAATTGCATTCTTGTAGTCATAATTGAGGCACCAGATATTGAAGAGGAGCCAACTTCCTTTGCATACCAGTCACAGTTGTCACTCTGTCTTCAAAAAAACCAGCACTAGTTGATAATATGAAGTGACTTTTAGAGGTGCTAACAGATAGCCGAGAAATATCCCTGAATTGACTTAAGGATGGCATTAATATTTCAATATATTCTAAATGAGCCTTACATAATAACAATAGATCAACGAAAAAGTATAAGCTAACTATGGAGACCTTTTTGCACTTGCTATGGAACTGGAAGCTCCTCTCATTACTGACATTTCGGTTTAATAGTGATGTAAAAGCCTCCATACCTAAGATAAAAAGGTAAGGGGAGAAGGGTCCCCTTGCCTAAGGACTCTAGCACCCTTAAATATTCCAGTAGGAACACCATTCAACAACATTGAGAAAGAGGAAGAGGAAATACAAGACTTAATCCATTTAATGAACTTTAAAGGAAATCCCATAACCTCCAATAATTGCAGAAAAAATCCTATTTTATACAATCAAATGCCTTCTTGAAGTCCACCTTATAGAGCAATTCTTAAGGGAGTACTTCTTAGAATAACCTTTCAAAAGCTCCTAAGCAATACAAATATTATACCCTATCTTTCGCAAGAAAGCACCCTGATTATCGCTTATAAGGGAGTCCATGACAAATTTCAATCTATTTGCAATGATTTTAGAAATCACCTTGTAAAGAAAATTAGAGCAGGCAATATACTTTTAATCCTCAAAGGAGATCATATTAGCTATCTTAGGAGCTAAACATGTATAGGTTTTATTCAAATCCTTCAAAAGTATGTATGTAGAGAAGAATTTTAAAATAACCCCTATAACCATATCACTAATTTTTTACCATGCTTTTTAAAAGAAAAACCATTAAGACCATCGAGATCAGGGAGTTTGTTAGGTTTCATGTGAAACAAAGTTATATCAATTTCACATTCATTTGCTGGTCTAACAAGATAAGCAGCTTCCTCCTCAAATAATCTCTTAGAAATCAAGGATCGTAGGAATTGAATAGTGGAAGATGTCACCTGGGAGGATCCATAGAAGTCAATAAAATACCTTAGCTTCTATAATAATCTCCTTTTGTTGATTTATTGTTATGCCATCTAAAGTAAGGATAAAACAAATCATGTTTGATTTTCTTTTAGACGGTATAGAATTAAAAAAGAATTTAGTGCATCTATCTTCTTCTTTCATTCAATTAACTCTAGCTCTTTGTTCTAATAGACTAGAAAGATTTTTAACAGTCTTTAAGTAGTCATTCAATAAGAGCTTTTAATAATTCATTATGTCAAAGTCACCTGCATTTTTAGCAAGAAGATCTTGGACTAAAAGGAGTTTGTCTTTAGCTTTAGATGTAGCTTGTAGAGTGTTATCCCCTATTTGAAGATAAAGTAACTTTAATTCTTTCTTAATGGCCTTTAGGCTTTGGTCACCCTTAAATTGCTTAATTGTAACACCCGCTTATTGCAGGGTACACACCGGAACGTTCGGAGGTCATTCCGGTACATAACCTACGATAAGGGCGAGCTACGTTTGATCCCTACATTCACTTCATATGGCATGGTATCACAATTTACTTAAAAAGCTTCATAAGAAGATCACAATATTTTAAAACCAATTTTTTCCTCATTTCATTTCACAAAATCGATGACTACATTGTGTCTTTCACATTTTCCATATGTACATCATCAAAAACCTAATATAATAATACTACATAAATGAGGAAAATATATACAATCTAACTAATTTGTCCAAAAAGCCCAGCTGACCGACCTTTAAGCCATGATTTCTCCTACTAATCACAATATACCCGGCTGGTAGAGCCTCTTCAGTAGCTAGAGTCGTCTCTCGGTCCTAAAAAGACAACGTTGCAATTTTGGTGAGTTTTGCGAACTCATTGAGATAACCATGATCGATGGTTCACTCAATTCATACAACACAACAATACACATATCAATTAATTCACTACTTTCATATCACAAAAGTGTTACATTTTCACTTAAGCATAAGTAATTCTACATTTCGATCAATCAAACATACTTAGCAAGATGCATATGAAATGCTCATGAGACACTCTTTCAATTATTACGTTGCTGTGACCGAGTACCTAAACTGTCCCATATAAGGCTTATTAAAAGTTGAGCCTAGGGTTTTGAATCACTTTTGAGCTCGAAGCTCAATTTTACTAGTTGAGCTTTAAGCTCTAATCGGTGGCTACTCTGGTCATAACTGTTATTATCTGATTATGAATTCATGAATGGAATGTATATACCACAATAAAACACATTTTTAAAGCACTTACGTCTTAACATTCACATTCAAGCAGCACTTCAATAATTTAATCCACATTACACACTCATTGGACCTTCTGTCTAGAATCCACAGTCAAATCACATTCATTCCTTATTCAAAACATAATTATAAGTAAACAATAATTGAGAGAAACCATCTAGGTTACTCACAAGTTGCTCCTGAAGCTAATGCCTGGAAGATCCGACAAAGTCCAGAGGTTGACGTTCCAGTTGCCCCTCTATAACAAATAATATACACAATATTACAATTTGCACAATTATCAGTATTCAATAATGCACATGTATGAAATGAATTATGTACAATGCATGTTCACGATAGTTTCGAGTAATTTTTTGTCACAAAATCGATCTTATATCAAAACTCATCTAAGTATAATTTATACTTAGGTTTATGCCTCACTCAGAACTATTGAAATCACAATTCATTACTCACTAGCTTACTTTCAGATTTTCCAAAACACCCCTTTAGGGTCTACGGTTCACCTTCAATTCGAAGCTGAAAATGAGATAATTAGGTCAAACTTTCTTCTAGACAAGTGTTCCTACATCTCTTATCTTTCTATTGATACCAAAATCACTCAATTTGGTTTAGTGAGTCAAAAGATATGCTTCAAATATTTTTTGACTGCTCTTGTCCAAACAGTATACTATACACAACCTCCATCTAGAATTTAAACATCTTAGAGACTGAATTATATTCCAATTTCTTCATAGAACTTGTAGCCCCATGTCTCTAGTTTACCTCAAAACAAAAATCATCTCATTTGGATCAGTAGAGCTCCAAAAATCATCAAAATATCGAAGTATACTCAATGGGATAACACCAGTTCATATCACTTACAAGCACGCTTGTTATACCGGTCCCACTCTTTTCACTCAATCTTTCTCACTTCATTTCAGATGGCTGTGATTTTTGGTAGAGATGTAGATCAATGTCTTACGAATCCAATGGTTCAAGAATCAGGTCATTTGGAGGTCTGGTGTAGAAGTTATGGTCAAAAGAAGCAAACATGCTTATGTCCTTACTCATATTGTACATGCCTTGGAGCAATCGCCATAACTCTCACTACAAGTGTCGGATTAACTTTGTTTTTAGACTATTGGAAAGTGGACTTTAAGATCTAGAAGGCTAATTATATCGCCTGACTTTTATGTCGTCTCACCTTTGTATCGTCTCACTTCCATCGCTCATTTCTATCGTCTCATTTCCATCGTCTTATTTTCTTCCGTCTCATTTTTGCGTCTCACTTTTGCGTCTCAGTTTTACATCTCAGTTCTTCTTAAGCTTCCATCTCATTTTTATGTCTCACTTTTTCTTGAGCTTCTGTCTCATTTTTGCATCTCACTTTTGCGTCTCCAGAATGTCACCATTTATAAGGATCATAACTTTTGACTCCGATGTCCAAATTTTTCATACTATATATCGATGGAAAGATAAAAAAAATGATCTGGCATCTTTGCCAAAATCTATCCAGATTAATCCAAATTTTCTCCTAAAACCAGAACACAAATTTTACAATTAGCTTCCAACATCCTGCACCTAGTTTTCGACTTCATGACAACTTTTGAGATTCTTAGAGACAGAATTGAAATTCGATGTCTTCATAAGAAATGTAGTTATACATTTCTAGTTTAATTCAAATTAAGAATTATCTCGTTTGGATAACTAGAGAAAATGTTATGGCTAACAGACCGAAGCACAATCAGTAAACATTTTCCAGATTTCCAAGCTTTCAATATTTTACAAGTCCCAATGCTCATAATCTTTCAAAAAACTAAATTAACACCATAACCAGATTTTTCATCCCCCAACAACCCAGTATTTATGAACAAATATGTAAATGTTATTTTCCATGCAAATAATAGTAACTTATTAAATTTATTTCATAAATCTCCAACTCTAAAGGATTCATTCACTACTTACCTGCTGAAAACTCCGAACTCTTCAAGCCCTAAACTCCACACAAAATTTTAGTACTTCATTGAGTTCAATGACCAACTTCTGGTTTTTCTTGGCAAAGTGGGTTTGGTAAAGGAAAAGGAAAGCATAGAAGTCTCTTAGAAGGTATTTGATAGAAAACTCTATGTTTCAAAAGAAAGTTTGAAGAAGATGATAACAAAGAAGAGACTTAGACAAGACTTAACATGTCAACTCTCAAAGAATAGTAACCTACTTCTAGCACGAATACAAAAACCTAAGTGACACTTATAACTTTCCCACTACCTAAGCTCTAACTTAGTTTCTTTTGAAACTAACTCCCTTAACTTTAATCCTTACAATCCAACTATCTCCAAAGCTTCTTTTGATTTCTCTTTCCTATTTTCTATAATTCCCAAAATTTATCCCAAAATTCACCAAAATTCACAATACCATACTCTTACCAACCAATAGAATATCCAATAGAAACAAAATTTAATTTCGCGAAACTCCCAAAAATCACAAATCAATCCAATTATACTCGAAATTATTCATGAATGCATGTATAATTATTTTCATGTGTAGATAATTTCACTATTCATGTATAAGTGTATAGCATATTATGCATGAACAAGGAAATGCATCTCTAACTCCCGTTAATCACTCACATTTACCATTCTAAACTTCCAATAAGTAATGGGATGTTACAATTCTCACTCTTTCATCCCCACTTACTTCCTTGTCTTGGATAAGCTTTTATTTTGATTTTAGGTTATATCAAGACTAAAATAAAATATTAGTAGCAAAAATACCCATTCACATGTTTCTCTCAAAATTCACTCCAGTCACAACCTAACTTTTTATCAAAGGTTCTTTGCAAACTAGAAAATATAAATTAAGAAAGCTAGTTTAAATCTTTTCCTTTTGGCAAATAACTTCCAAAAAGTAAATTGGATAGAATATAAGACAAAGAAATGTAACTAGAGGTCAAGAAAACAAAACAAAACTTAAAATTAGAAAATTGGGCTCTACATAACCTTATTAGATTTAATAGAGAAAAAGAATAATTTGATAAGAACAAACGAAATTACTTAGAATTTAAGGTAAAAATGAAAATAGTATGTATATAATGAATGATATCTTATCCTTATTGGAATAGAAACAACAATCCTTACTTATAAACAATAATACAATTATCAGTCCCTTATGTATGCTTTGAATGAGACTTTTAATAATGTCTCTTCACAAAACTTTGTTAAATATTTCTCTTTAATTTTTTATTAACTTGTAATATTAGGAAACAATAATAAGAAGAATACAAACAATCTGTTTTAATTACTCATGTTCGAAACGATAAGAACTCTAAATGGGAATTAAATATATAGTACAAAGATACAAATTTTAAAAACATAAATAAACGGTATAATTACCAAACTTTGATGCGACCTTGATTAATAGAACTAGTGAGAATTGATATCAATATAAACAAGATCAAAGATCATTATATTGAAACATGTTTGATTTAAAAACACAAACATAAAGAATGATATAAATCACACATTCACAATGAAAAAGATTGAGATTGATAAGATTCTAGAGTTTGGTAGTCACTAGCATGCAAGATAAGATCATAAGTTTTTAAAGAACCTAACACAAAATTCACTTTAAAAAGATTGAAGAAAATATTTCAAGGTTTTTGACTGATCAATTATAATGATAAGCTCCCAATTACAATAATAAAAATAGCCTTTTATAAAGAACTAAAGTCATTAAGGAAAATGACATTCTTAACAAAGGCTAATTAAGAAACAAATAACTTGAAACAAAGTCAATCCCTATTTAAATATAAATATAAAATTTTAAACACTAAAACACCTAATTCTTGTGTTTGGCACTATCTAGCTTCTAGCTTAACATCAATTCCATTTTGGAACTTTGTAGGTATGTAACAAAGATGAGTTTGAAAGTAATCTCACTTCATGTCTAGCATTAATTTGCTTCTTAATCTTCTTTTGAATGGAAACACAACCAATATGAGACCAAAAATTGAATAACATGAGTAAATATTTTAGTGTCATGTTGCCTAATTTTCCAATATTCTCCATTCTTCAGCAACTTTTGGCGCATGGTTTAAACCATTTATAACCTAGGTAAGCATCTCTTAACTTAGAAGCTTGTGTAACTTAAATAGATCCATAATTCCCTTCATTTTTTTGTATAAAATGCATGAAATATTCTTAGTTTCAAGTATATATATTATAGTTAAAAAAAGAATTAGAATAACAAATTGGTAAAAGAAGATTTTGTAAATATAATAAACGTCCCAGCTAAGGATACATGATGAACCAATCATAAATATTACATCGCAAAAATATCTGGAATTATTTCCACTAATCATATTAGTTATTAGTGGCATACAAACAATTACTCCTCCCACTAACACAAATCAATCAAAAGCTTCTAATTTTAGCCCAATGTATTATATGTGGAGTCTTCTTTTGTATTCATTTTCAAATCATGAGGTGAAGATGGATCTTCCTTGTCAAAACTATCTTCAATCTTTCAACACTTAATAGAAAGAACTAATTTTAGTTCTGTCACTAAATTTGGATTCAGACAAAAATCAATTTAATTTTAGTCCATACATAAGTATCTCTAAACCAACATGACAATAATTGCTTCTAACCAACATTTAAACTAATCTAATCAAATTGTTAACAGTTTGACAATTGCAACCACTAAAAGTTATTTTGCAGCCTAAGACAACTATAAATGGAAAGAACAAAGAAAAACAATAGTAAAGATTTAGTATCAACCTTATAGCAGAAGGAAATGTCAAAAGTTGTATATGTATGAATATCACACAATTTTGAAACTAAAAAGGGATTCTTTCATTTGCTCCATGCTTAGACTATGACATAACCAACCAAAAGATGCTAGTCATAAAATTTCCACCTTATCTTTGCATGAATCTATGATAATGAAATAAGAAGTTTGGATTCTTAGCAGCTTTCCATGGCATAGCATGCATACCCTTTTTTTTTAATTGTTCCATATCAAAAGAAAATTGTAGACCAAATCTTAGCTTCTTAGTGTCAATTAAGATAATAAAAGAATCAATGTCTAATCCAAAGAATTTTTGTCTCATAAAGAACAAATTATCACATATACAGATCCTAGAAACAAAAAAGGAACCATCCCAGGATACTTCACAACTGAATATTTTCTCTCTTCAAATTTTCTTGAGTTTATTTCCTTACTAGATTCCTTTTACATTATACAATTACATGACTAAAAGCATATTTATCTAATAATTTAAAAATCTTATGTTATTAGAGTTGATATCTATCTTATCTATTCTTTCACAATCTAGCTTTAAAAATGTACATGGCGACTATATTTTTCTCTATGACTATTAATTTAGTATGTGGTTCCTTCTTAACCTAAAAATCCAATTTCAATGACATTTTTCTTTGCATTATCAAAAAAATGCCAAATCTCATCAAACTAAACACATTGCATTTTGTAATGTAAAAAATTATCCCGTTAGACTACATACAGACTATAAAAGACAAAATTAGTCATATAAAACAACTGCTAATCAGGGTCTAACTCAAATAAAAAATTCTCAAATATTCATATTCCACATGCCAGAAAAACCAAATGTATACTCGTTTATATTATATACAGGTAGTTAATTAAAATGAAGATTATAAGCTAACGCAATGAAAATGGTAAAAAGCAATTAAAAAATCCTTTTCCTTCTAACTAAGCAATCATAATCTTCAAAGCAAATGAATAAGAGACACAAAGAAGCTCCCATTACTTCCTCAATGTCGTGTATGTAGCAAGGAAGCATTCTTATCTAATTAATAGGAAAAGCTTAAACATCTATACAATATTGGATGACCAATGATGATTGCAAAGGAGCCAACAACAAGTAAAAATGGAAGCTCTGGCCTCTTTCTTTTGGATACCCACAAAGCAAAAATAGAAAAAAAAAGGAAAATTAAGTTCTAAAATCAATAGCAAATGCAACACCATTAGTATCACAAAGGTTGACAACAAAAGTATAACACAAGAAAAAAAGGATACATAAAAAACGCATATGAACGCGTTAAAGAATGCGGGACGGAGAGAGAAAGTAACCGAGTGAGAAGATGCAAAATCGTGTCTTTTGCATTTAAGATTGTGAGTCGCTGCCCTTTAAAACCCTTTTTTTCATATTCGAGTAGAGCTTTTCCACTCCACACTTAGGACTGGCAATCTCAGTCTAGTACAACCTGAATTTAATAAACATATTCAAGTTGACGGGTTTTTTAGTAGGATTCAAATTTGGGGTCAACTTGAAACTCAGTTCGAAAGTTTGAAAGGTATTACTACAACGATTTTGATAAAGTTTGAACATTAGGATTCGATCTCAACTGAACTTTGGTCCAAAGTTGGATAACTGATAATGGACCTCTAAGTAAACCAACCTCTGCCTGATCTAAACTGACTCATTACTATTTGTAACTCCACTCCTGTCCAACTTTGAAATTCATTTTTTAATTTAATCCAATTTTTTAAACACAAAATTAATACCTTAAAATCAAATTAAGTTATAATAAAATTAGAGTTAGTTAAATAAAAATTAGTTGAAAAATTATATCTAAAATAGAACTAAATTAAATTAACACTAACATAAAATTATTATTTATTGCATATAATTTTTAACTTTTAAATAAAATTAAAAATTCATGAGACAAATTAAAAGTCTAAAATAAATATATTTAGTGAATCAATTATTCTAACCCTTTTAATGTTATACTCGTTAAAAATCTCATTCTTTATCTCAAAATATAAAAATTACATTACATACTAAATAACTTAATTAACAAATTAATTTTTTATAGAAACCCCTTAAATTCTGAAGAATACTAGTTAACTTGTGGCATTTAATTCGTATTAATAGACATAATGATAAATGATCGATTATCTTATAGTTTTCAAGAACAGTATTTTAACTTTCTCCCTCCAAATAATTCTATGATTCTAAGTAGTTATTTAGTTAGTTTAACAGGAATGGAGCATAATGGTTAGGAATGTCAATGAGCTAGGTCGAGGTCGAGCCAAGATAATCTGTGGCCCGACTCGGCCCATCTTATAATTTTTTTAGAAAAATGTTAAAAACATCATTTTTAAAGTAATGGTCGGGTCATGAGTCAAGGCGGGCCGACTACTTTTAGCTCGGGATCTGCCCATAATCCCGATCAACCCTAGCCAAAATTGACATCCTCAATGACCCTTTTTCTTTTCTTTGCCTTAATGTTTAAAGTCGAATTTTGTTCTAGCTTTGTCTTTTATTCTTAGTAAGGTAAAAGTTTCAAGATTGTAAGTAGTTTTGAGACTTGCATGAACTGATCTACATCTTTACTTGATTTTATTTCTCCTGAAACTACCTAAAATGCTTATAAACATTTTCTTTTTCTCTTTTTTGTAAATGGTTATTCAGGAAAGTGATTGGACAAAAACAACAAAAGCTTAAACATGGACCTAGAAGTCACCACGACTCTGGCTATAGAGTTCATCTTGACCACTTTCATGCTTATTTATATATTCTTTGTAGAATTCAGCTGTATACAGTCAGTCCAGTATGCTAAGTAAAACGAGAAAAGAAAAATCGGTGGTTTCGCTCACCAAGAACATAATCAAACACACAAGTCAGGCTTCAAGCTCTTGGAAAGGCTTGCAAAAAATTAGTTTGAGAATGAAAAAAGAAAACATCTTAATGTTGTTAAAAAGAAAAAAAAATTGAAACTCAACGTGGGTCTCCTTGAAGAATGCTAAACTCGGATGGTGTAACAGTGTCAATAAAACCTCGCATTGATAGCTCTTCCACAGATGTACCTTCCGCCGGTAGTTCATGGTCTATAAAGATGACAACTACTGTTATATCATCGTGGTAATTCCGCCTGTTTCCTTTTTCTACCTTTGTAAGCTCATCATACTTCATATTTCTCTTCCTAGCGGCCACATTCAAAGCTACTTTAACAAGTCTTCTGGCGATTCCCTACCATTTTACATGTCCATTCATTATAAACACATTTTTTAAAACACAATTTTGATTCATTCAAAAGAATACTTACAGGTCGTGGATTTTTGTGCACAATCTCCACAGCCTCCTGGTTGGTGAGATGTTCCCAAAGCCCATCAGATGCAAAAATCACAAATCTGTCATTGGGTTGTAAAGCCCTTGAACTTATGGATGGCTCTGATGTTAGCACAGGCCGTCGAATTGGTTCTGACAGGCGGAATCGGGGAAATGAAGGATCAACAGAAAACTCTGGCCTCTTCAAGTATGCATCACCTATGGATCTAGAAACCTAGCACCACATGAAAGAAACGTAGAAAATGATCAATCAAGTTTTAAGGTGCTACTGTGAGACAAATATGTTATTCAAGTCAAAGGCTTATCATATTTCCTTTAACCTTATCTGCAATACCAACCCAGAAACAGAAGAAATTGAAGAACAAAGCCGTGTTCTAAAATTAAGCTGGTCATCTAGCAGACAAACTCAGGCCTGTGAATCAAGGACCTTGAATTACCTGTCCGAACAGATGCCACAGTGTTTCAAAATAATTGGTAGACTCATCAATTGACTGTTAGTGGATAATGATGTATCTTCTTATAGTCAGGAAGTTAAGTCAAGCGATCTTTACGTTACGTTGCAGGGAAAGGCTATAGTTTAAGATGAAAACCTAAGTACAAAAGAAAATGGAAAAGAAGAGGACTTGAAAACAGGCAAAGAACCAAACCTGAATAACACCTTTGATACGCCAAACTCCCTGCTTCAAAATCACAATATTGGAATCATCTGGATGCAAGGATTTAAGTTCTTGCCTAACCTCTTCCATACTTGCATTATGATCCTTGGTCAACTGTTCCGCAGTTATCTTATTGGATCTGCCTAAACAACCAATTACAGCTCGAGAATCACCCAAATTAGCAACATATAACGTTCTCCTCCATATAACGCCAACCAAACAACAAGATCCCATTGCTGCAATCAATGGCTTTATGTTGCATGCCCTACGCACTAGAGTAAGAAAGCCTTCCTCCGTCGCAGCGAAGGCACTTCTTAGAGTTTCTTCAGAGATTATGGTTCCCCTTTCTCCAGCAATTCCTAACAAAATATTGAAAAGTTACACTTGACGAATATTAAGCCTGCTTAAGCTTCCATTGTTTAGGATGAAACAATAAAGAGAAGGGTATTATGATCCTAAAAGATGAATATAGAAGGAAAAAGGATTTAGAGTCGGCAAATGTTTTTCTTTCCTCCTCTTCTGCAATAATTCTCCGCACAATAAAAGACAAAAGAACAACGATAAGTAGTAAAATAATTCATATAAAAGAGTTCATCAGGTATATCCAAAGAAACCGGCAATTAAGAAAGATTTCACTCCGATAAAGACTTCAACCACATAATAAACACACAGGAAGAAAAACAGAGCTCAATCTCTAAAACTCGAAACAAGAAGCAACAAAACCCTGTCACGTCAAACACTACTCATTATCATACTCCCCGGAAACCCAACAAAGAGGTTAGTTACAAGGATACTCACTCATAAGATTGACAAACAAATGTTCGCATATAAACCTTGATGCATCGGGCCCGCCATGACCATCATAGACGCCGACGAAGGTGGCATCACGACCAGTCTCCACTTGGCTATGATCCTCAATAACCTCATTGGCCTGAACAACAGCGAATGAGAACTCCCCGTAAGTGTGCTTTTCGAGTTCTTTAGACCAGAGGAGTGAGTCATGGAGTGAAGAAGAACCTTCCAAGAAAAGATCATCATCATTATCGTCGCCCATACGTGCATATTGCTTCACTGGTCTCCAACACGCCATTACTATTTTTGTCAACCACGAGAACATCCCTCATTTCCCTCCGGGACAAAACGACCTTTTTTGCTTCTTCCTCTCTTTTATAACACCAAAAACCCACCGAAAGGAAAGATTCCCAAGATTGAAACTCAAGGAGGAGAAAAGATGTGATCTTTGGGATATGGGTCACTGTCAACTTTCAAAAGGGGAGTGAAAGACAGAGACTTAAAGACATGAAAAGAGAGAGAAAGCAAGAGAAGAGGGTCAAAGCAGAGTCTTTGAATGAGAGTGGAATGTAGAGAGAAAATTGCAGAGATGAAGAATTCAGAAACAAGTAAATGCAAGAGATTGATGATTTATGCAATACTCTAGAGAGACTTAGAGAAGATCTGGATGTTATGGGTGGTTAATGGGTTTAAGGGAGAGAGAGAAGACTGTTGTAGAGAGATAAAAGGGGCGGAGAAGTTGCAGAGTGGCGAGCCCTTGAGAGTTGAGAGAGTCAGATGGGTTTAGGAAGTAACTACCCAAAAGGCCAAAAGTAATAATAAAATTTTATAGCAATCAATTTCTATGTTGTCCAATTTAATCTGTTTTTTTTTTCTTTAACAGCCCTTCTATTCCAAGGGAACAGGGTTAGCTATAGCTAGCTGTCCAAAAGCAACAAAATTGAACATTGGAGTTTTCCCCTAAAAAAAGGACAATGATAAGTACACTAATATTTCAGTATTTTATATGTAGATTTAATAAAATAGTTCATATCATAAGTGTACTATGAGGAAGTTCTTAATCCAATCACAAATCATGGACAAGAAACTTAATTAGGCATTACCTTTTAAGAGGCCATGCATAATTAGGCAATTTTAGGTGGAAGGTCCTATCTTAACTTACAAAATTAAGCACAGGAAAATGGTAATAAAATTTATAATGAATATTATACTTTTGTACAATAATAAAATCAACCAATCTTATGGATCTAAGTAACAACGTCCAGCTTCATCAAAATCAGACAGAACTAAATATAAAATTTTCAACCCCAACATTGATATATTAAACAAGATACCTAATATGATGACATTACCAAGTAAACTAATCTTACTTTTAAAGAAATGAAAAATATTTTATTCTTTATAAGAATGTTGTAGCTTGGGAATATTATTACTAGATATTAAAATACATTTGTGGATATTAATGGAAATAGGTGCTGACTTCGGCCTCGCTTATACGTTCATTAAATGAGTATTGTTAATGAAATCTTTTAAAATGAACGTGTGACATAGGAATAGGTTGGTGGGTGTTTGACCTACTGTACAGCCCGTTTGGTTGGGAGTAATTTTCAGAAATCTACAAACACATGCGGCATGTGAAACCCATACAGATTTTTGGAGTCACAAGGTTGCTAATGCTTTCTGGTTTACCTTCATTATCATGTTTTATTATTGATATGCATGCCTTTGCAATTAATTGAAGACGCTGCTACCACATTTCATCACTTGGGACCATAAATGAGGGGTTTATGGTTTATAGGTAACGTGTCACTATCTAAATGTTACAAGTGCAGCTCCTTTCAGCCTTAGCCTCCCCAGACACACACGTTCCACTGTCATAACTCATAACTATGATGTTTCTGAAAACTAACGAATTGGATGGGATAATGTTCGCCTTCCAGCATGTCATCTTAACAGGTTACCACATAAGGTGGCAATTTTATTTTACTGGACGCGATGTCCATTGTCCCGTCGACTAATGACAGTGGAACGATTGGGCTATTCATTTACCTTAGACTTGTTTTTCAACTGTTTTGTGCACGTGTTAATGGTCCATAATATTTGTATTCAAGACATCTTTTGTAAATTTAAAAGGATCTGCCAGGGTCCGGTAAGCTATAACTATATTTACAGCCTTATGATCTCATCAAACTAGAAGAACGGAACGGGTCTAAACTTTAAAGAATAGAGAACAGGAAAGCTAGTCTTCGAGAAAAGAATGAAGAGAAGAACACTTAATTTATAGAAATGTAAATCTCATACTTGAAGCTGGTGCCCAGCCGACTTTCCTTCGCACGTAGTTAATGCCAAATAAAAGAATAAATTAAATATGTATCTTAATTAGAAAATTTAAGTTAGACCACATCATTAATCAAACGCCTGTGTCGATTATAATGCTTCTCCAGAAGTAGTTTTGATGCTCCTTCCAGTGTCTTACGCCATGTCTGCACACAACACAAAGTTACTGAATAGGATTAATATCACATGAAAAGAAACAATCCCTGAAAATAACGAGAAGTTAACTTAATCCTAAATCAGTAACGGAGGTACACACCAAGAAACGAATAGTTAACGTTGCCGGCATTCCTCTTGTTTGATAAGTATGTTTACTCTTTCATTACAAAATAAAAGTTCTTTTAATACAATCCTACAAATATATGATAATCAAATTAATTAGAGTATGGCCTAATCTCAACTGAAATTAAGGTACATATTGACTTAACCTTTTCAATCGTGGCCAGGACAGACTTGTTCTTGATATCCTTGATTACTCTGAGGCGAGACCTCCCAATCCCAAGTTGTCTGACCAACACAGACTGCTTCCTAAAGACGGGGGCAAGAAGTGAGCTCCTCTCCGCTAATGCGCTAGTACTAATGTCGAAGCAGGTATCCCCATCATCAAATTCTCTTCTGGAACTTCTTTTCCTCCTTTTGGACACTACTCTCATCATCACAATCATCAGCTCCTGAGGGTTTGCCTTACTACCAGCTTCGTCATCGTCTGCGAACTTCCTCAGCAGCTCATCGGAAGACTTCTTGGTTACACGTTGAACTGTAGTAGCATCAGTTGTTGAAGACCTATCGATGGTACGGCATGGTTCCATGTTTTTCAAGATCAGGATATGTAGAGAGAGAGTAATGAAAGGGAAAGAATATATATGGAGATATATAGATAAACATGTGAAAGTGATACGAGGAGGGGGAAGAAGGTGGGTAAGGGGTGGTGGTTATGTAGGGTAGTGATGAGGTTTGTAGTTTTGTGGTGGAAAATGGAAATGGACCGTTGAGGGAATGATTTGAATAGTAAGAGGAAGGATAAATGGAGCACCAACACAAAATATAGCCGTTAGAGAGAATATTCATTATTAAGGACAAGAAAACATATGAAAATGAACGAAAATTCGCCGCTCCAACCCATGTTATTTTCTGACATCATATAGATTAATTAAAATAGTTACACATTACCTGGGGATGGCTTATCAAAGGGGAAACGGGAAGTCATGATATATATTGCTTTCTTCACTGTTGTTCTTCTCCTCCTCCAGCTTCAGGTAGTCAAGCTAGAGGTATGGTTGGTCCGTATAACTAAAGCAAGCTTATACCTCCATACAGTACTGTACATTATCTGATCACATTACTGTGAGCTACAAAATAAGTCCCCAAACTGTGTGTGACACTCATGCTTCCTACAATGATAAGCTACAAAATAGGAAGGAAGGAGAGCAAAGAGTGAAGGATTTAATTTAACTTCTTTTTTTATTTTCAATTCTTACCTTTTTCTCTAATTTGTTATAAAACAAAATTGTGTTTGATCGTTAATTAAAATTTTTATTAATAAAAAGCAAATATATTAATTAAAATTTGTCAATAAATTTAATTTTACTAAATAAATTTTATTTTAATATATAATTTAGTTATTAAAGCCAATGTTATCAATTAGAATTAAATATTTAAAAAATTATTTCATAAGCAAATATTTTAAATTTTATGTGCTTTTAAGATATTTTAAATTTAAAATATATTTATTAAATAATTATGGCAATTGAATATATTTTTTAATTTTAGAAATATTTAAAATTTTTAAGTTAATTATAAAATTTTAAAATTAAACAAAAATTAATTATATTAATTATAATTCTTATTAATAATTAATATAAAATAAGTTAATAGTATATCTTTAATTAATAATAAATCAAATTATCAGAATAATAATAGTGAAAATAAAATTAATTTCATAAGTTATTAAGAGTTGGAAAGAAAACTAAAATGAAAAACTCATCTAAAGATATTGTTTTATGAGCAAAAACTAAAAACTAAAAACTAAAAACCAACATTAGAATTAATGATATGAAAAGGATGAAAAGAAGAAAGCCTTTTTAAGTTTGTTTACAATATCTAGATGCATCAACTACTCAATTTGGGATTGTTTTGCACTTCAGGAAATGATAAAGGTAGGTTCACACTGACATACTTTTTAGGGGTGTGTGCATTTAAGACAAAATAGCTAGTAATTTTTAATTTTTCAATTTTATGCCACAAATATTATTTTTTACATTTTTGTGGGCCAAAAGTAGGGAAATATTCAAGAACTTGCTCTTAATATATCTCATGTTTTTGCTAAAAGAGCTTAAGCAAGACAAAATAGAGTCCCAAAAAGTAGGGACACCAAGATAAGAAGAAAAGCTTAATAAGCTACCATCCTATTTTGTAGATTTTCATTGCATTAAAATTGCAAAAGCATGTTATTCTTTTCTTTTCTTTTTTGATAAATTGCAAAAGTATAATATTCATCTTTAAAAGAAAACAAAATTTACTTTAAACTCTTATCCATGGATTATTAGTAAATGAAACATTTATATGCAAATAATGGTTGTCATGCTATTCTTGTATAGTTTTAGTCATGATCTACAGAGATTAGAGCCCATCTAGAACATATTGAAAAGTGACAATTCTGCTTGAGTTTCAAGAACACCTACAACTAGGAAATCCCCAAAGCAACAACTATACCTATTCAAAGATCTGGTAGAAAACTAAACCTTTGGTGCTTGCGAATTGTTACAGGAAGTCTAAGTTTGTTACACCAATTGTATTGACAGCTATTACTATTCTTGAATCTTCTTGTCAGAATGATGTACAAATTTGATAATGAATGAATAAATTATTGTGCTTTTCCATGCAAATGATTAAGCATCATATGTAATCTGTCATTCTTTCGTTTTCTAAGTTAGTATCAGAGCCTTCGATTCTCAATGGCCTCACGAGATGATCAAAATGTTTTGGCAACTACACCTTCTCCAAATATCGATTCTTCAATCAACCAAAATGATCCACTAACACCACCTTTCATTCACTCTGAATCATAGGTCACATTTCAATTCATCTTCTCCATGGCTTCATTCAACTTCACAGTTCCATCTAAGTTGGATATGGCCAACTACAGAACCTGGAAAGCACAGGCCATCCCTCCGATCAAGGCTAATGATCTGGAAGGGTACATAGATGGGACCAAAGTCATGCCAAACTGATTTATTGCCTCAGACTTTAGTAATACTGAAGATCTGTATGACCCTAATTACATATTATGGAAGAAGCATGATCAAACCTTGCTAGATTGGTTATTTTCAACCATCTCGGACAGTATTCTTCGCAATGTTTCTCAATCCAACACTTCCTATAAGCTGTGGACCACACTTGAACGAATGTACGAAACACAGTCACAATCACGCATCCTGCACATGAAAATGCAATTGCAAAATCAACGCAAAGGATCTTTGAATATCTCAGATTATTTGACAAGATGCGTGAATATTCAGATGAGCTGAACCTTGCAGAATATACTGTGTCTAAGAGAGAACTGGTCCTATATATTTTAGGAGGACTAAGCATGAAATATGAGACAATTATCTCCATTGCAAGTGATATACACTCTACTGTTAAATCATGAAGCTCGATTGGAAAGGCTGCATGCTAATTCAACTCTAAATGGACACAATAACAACTATGTTTAAGTAGCATTCTCTCAAAATCAATAATCAAGGAGAAATTTTTCACTAGTAAATCAAAACTATTGTGGAAGAGGAAGAGCAAAACTAAAAAATTTAGGGAGAAGGCAAAATGCTAGAAACCAGCCATTCTATCAATTATGTTTGAATTATGGACACTCTGCTGACTCATGTTGGCACAGGTTTGATCAAAACTTTCCTCAATCATCATAGAGCAACCAAAGCCAAAACAACTAGGCATATGCTGTTAACTCTAATAGTTTCACATGTGGGAAGGTAGGAAGTTTTAAACCAAAAGTCTTTCAAACAACAAAGCTAAATTTATCTGATCTCACTCCAAATTCAGGGGTTGATGCTTTGAACTCTAAAATATGGAGAGACGCTATGTGAGAAGAGTTTGAAGCACTACAAAAGAATCAAACATGGACTCTAGTTCTGAGAGACTCAAATGTTAAAGCAGTAGGCTACAAATGGATCTTCAAAGTTAAATATAGCAATGATGGAACAATATCTAGGCATAATGCTAGGCTTATGGCCAAAGGATTCTCGCAAACCATGGGAATGAATTACTTTGAAACATTCTATCCAATTGTGAAATTTAACACCATTGATTTGTCTTGAGTTTGGGCATGGTGAAGGGGTGGAATATGAGGCAAGTGGATATAAAAAATGCATTTCTAAATGGAGTGCTTACTAAAACTATTTATATGGAACAACTCGAAGGGTTTATTGATCCAAAATATCCCTTTCATTTTTGCAAACTCAACAAAACAATCTATGGATTGAAACAAGCCCCTAGGGCATGGTTTCAGAAACTTCTTGATGCTCTTTGCTAATGGAAATTCGAAAATTCTAAATTAGACTCATCCCTTTTCGATTTGCATGAAGGAAAAGATCTAGTCATAGTCCTTGTATACGTAGATGACATTATAATCACAGGGACATCGATTTGTCTAATAGAGGATATTGTCACAAAGCTGAAAGTGAGATTTGCATTAAAAGATCTCTGAGAACATAGTTACTTTCTCATAATAGAGATTCGTAGAGACAACAACATCATGACTCTGTGTCAAAACAAATACCTTGAGGATGTGTTTGAAAGAATTCAGATGACAAACAACAAAGCTTGCAATATCCAATGGCAACTAGTCAAAAGTTTATAACTTAAGAAGAACCTTTCTCTAATCCTACCTTATATCGTAATGTAATTGGAAGTATGCAGTATCTTACAGTAACCAAACCTAATATTACTTATGTTGTAAACCAACTGAGCCAGTTCATGCAAACTCCATCTCCAATCCACTAGCAAGCAGTCAAGCGAGTACTAAGATATCTTAAAGGAACTTTTGACATAAGTTTACATTATAAGAAAGAAGGGGCTGTCGAACTGGAGTGCTTTACGTATGTTGACTAGGCATGTGATCCTTTTGATTGAAAATATACTGGAGGATATGTTGTCAATTTATGTGGAAATGTTGTAGCTTGGAGCTTGAAGAAACAAAAAGTTGCTTTAAGATCCAGTACTGAGAGTGAGAATCGAATGCTAGCTTAAGGAGGAGCTGAAATTAGCTGGTTTCAGTCACTATTGAAAAAACTACAAATAAAGTTAGACACTATTCCAAAATTATTGTGTGACAATCAACAATGTTGTCTCTCTATCTCACAATCCAATTCTTGACTGTAAATCCAAGCATATCGAGATTGATATACACTATATCCTTGAAATGGTGTCAAATAAAGATGTTCGTATTTTTCATATTCCTTCTACAAAACAAGTGGTTGATATCTTTACAAAAGTTATCTATGTTGATCAATTCACTTAGTACTTGTGGAACAAACTCAATCTCCAACCAGGGAACTTGAGTTTGAGGGGGGTGTATTGAGAAAACTTATGTGTGGATAAGTACTGGACAGCTAGAGCAAAAGGAGGTTGTTAAAGATCAAGGGCCAAGATGAAAACAGGTTATTTATTATCCATAAGTTTGTTACACCAATTGTATTGGCATCTATTATTATTCCGGAATCTTCTTGTATCATAATGATGTATAAATTTGATAATGAATGCATGAATTATTATGCTTTTCCATGCAAATGATTAAGCATCATATGTAATATGTGATTCCTCTGTTTTCTAAGTAGGATACCACAATACCACAGACCACTGATCATCACATACCCTCTCAAACACATTAAGTTTGAATTTTCCACTCTCATCTTCTAAGACCAAATGGCCATTTCATCTGGATGCATTAAAATTTAAGCATCGTTGTGGACCTCTGACCTGTAGATATAATCATTTTTTCAGCCTACGTTTTTTATAGAAGTTTGAGAGAATATAGTTATATTCTATTGCCGGCACAAGGGGATGTAGCTCAAACTGTAGAGCGCTCGCTTTGCATGCGAGAAGTACGGGGTTCGATACCCCGCATCTCCAATCAATCCCTTTTCTTTTTCATGTTTAAATAAATATAAATGTCATTATTTGTTTATTGTTTCACACATCGGATCGTATATTATTACATCCGCATATCGAGGCGACAACGGCCTCCCTCTGCTCAAATTACTAGCTCAGCTGTCCCCCTCCGTTCACTAGAAAAGCTTTCTTCTTCTATTCTTTCCAAATGGCTACACTACACAGCTCGTTCTCTACGATTTCAGCGATCTGCTCCTCTTCTTCTCCTTCTAACACTGCCTCTACGGTTCGCTTCGGGTCTCCGGCCAAGCTGCCCGAGATTCGCCGGAGGAAATTAAATGGGAGAATGGCCTGCAGAGCCATGGTTCAACAGGCTGTTCAGGGATCCCAAGCCACTTACGCCAAGGAGATGGAGCGACTCTCTGCTAAGGAATCACTGCTTCTCGCTGTTAACTCTCTTATTCTTTTACTATTTCTTTGAGTATCCAGTTCATTTTGTTTTTGTGAAAAGGAAAATTTTTGCCTTTTGTGTCTCATTGCTCATTT
>JANVCL010000004.1:22592981-22615404 GCA_026546855.1 Erythroxylum incrassatum
TGCTCATTTGTACTGAGCATTTCATATGCATATGTTTTTTCAGAAAGATATGTCTAAATGTTTCTTAGTATTCAGGTCACCCTTTCTTGAAGGTCGTTGGAATTTTGAGTGGTTTGGTTCTGGAAGCCCTGGTTTATATGCGGCCAGATTTATGTTTCAGTGAGTGCTATTATGTCAGTGGATCTGTTTCTGTTTTCTTTCTAAGTTTCCACCAGTAGTTCTATGATTTTTCCTGTTGTAACGGGTCCTGCCATGGGGTAACTTTCACTTCAATGGATTTGCTAGTTTCAATTACTACTTTTTTTTATCATTGTTATTATCAAATTTCCTTTTTTTTTTTTTTGAGTCAGTCAGTGTAGACAAAGACAGTTTTAGGTTCTAATGTAATGTATACATTCTTTCAGGGGATTTCCGTCAAATTTGGCTAATTTATCTAAAATGGATGTGCTGATCAAGGATGGTATTGCAAAAGTTACGGCAAATATGAAACTACTCTACTCGGTACATTTTTATCTTTCATTATTTTCTTTGATATGCTTGCAAGAATGTGCTGTTTAGGTGGGATGAAATCATTCCCTCAACCCCCGACCCTTTTCCTCTCCTTACTCCTTAAAAGTTAATGCAAAACTGTGCAAAATTTGAAACTCACTCTTACCTTACTTTGATGCATTACATCTCTATGATGTTTCCCTATGCTAAAATGACGTAAACATACAACAAAAACAAGTTTTTTGCTACATTTGGATTCATACTCAAACCTTAATATTTCTACCCAGCTTACAAACATATAGCAGTCATCAACCTATTTCATTCTTGTCAATTTGAATTATGTTGACTTGATATGGGATGAGTAAAGTGTTTCATCTTTTTCTTTATCTCAAACTTGTTGATGGGTTTGACTATGTGTATGATTCTTTTTCTCTCTTTTTTTTCCTCATTCTGTCAAAGTTATGATATGTTTCTGTGACAGGATTATGTTAATTAATGAATGAAGATAAGTTAGACCTATAGAAGAACAGTGAAAGGCTGATTAGAGTTTGTGATTGACTTTGCATGATTTTGAAACTATGCATGCTTTTGAAAAACTATACATGCTTTTGAAAGTATGTGGCATACTCAAAATTTGAAGATTGTTTTATACTTATGCCTAGACTTTAATTTAATTGTTAAATATGCAATCAGGTCCCAATCTACCAGGTCATACCTACTTGTTTTGCATGTACAACGGGAACTGCAGTTGCCACAATACTCTGGTCTTTGCTGATGCATGGTTGAACATAACTTCTGTAATGGCATTGTAAAATGTTCTTCTGTTACTCATTAGCTTTTTTTATGGCTTCTCAAGCTTTATTGTGAATGCTTCTTTCTTGTTGTAATGCAGATAGAAAGCAAATTTGTTCTGTCATCCAGGTTATCTGTAGAAGGACCTCTTCGAATGAAAGAGGAATATGTTGAAGGGACTTTAGAGGCACCAACGGTCATTGAAGAAACCTTGCCAGAACAGCTAAAAGGTGTATTTGGTCAGGCTATTAACACAATGCAACAACTACCTGTGCCCATAAGGGATGCAATTTCAAGTGGACTGAAAGTTCCTTTAAGTAAGCCTTCTGTTATTTTTCTTATATAATTTCCTCGGCTTCTCACTTAATCTATTTGAGGTCCAAAGGTCCCTCAGGACAGGTGTGAGCTTTGGGTATGTGCACTTTTGTAGCTGGGCATTTGTTCTTGCTGTGAACTGTCCTAGTTTGTCTAAACAATCAGTGATAGTTTACCAGAGACTCCTTCGGTTGCTGATAAGATTGCTTTCCTCTTTCTTCAAGTCCCTACTTGATAATTTCAATGTGGTTAGGTATCTAAAGGATTTCGCATTTGTGTTCTCATTGAGTTGTAGTTGTGTTTTGACATTATAATTTATGTGTCGATCTTTGTGGCTGCAAGTCTTCTCTAATTAACAGATATTGTTGTCTTACACATCTCTGAAATTTGGTCTGGGATGATGGTATGGAACATTTATGTTCTAGTCAAGAGAAGAAAAGTCTATTCAAACTGCATATCTTTCCTTTTTCCCGTCAGTTTCTGTATACTATTTAACTTGAATGAGACTATTTAGAGGATGGAATATGAAATCTCGAATGAGGCTTTTGACACTACAAGTAATATTAAAGTTCACTGGAATGCATATATTACAAAAAGAATTTCTGTAATAGATGTTTAAGGGGTTGTAGATTACCCAGAAATTATACTCTTTGTTTAATCAAATTCTAGTTGAAGTGATTTGGCACCAAAATAGTAGTTTTAGACCATTAATTGTTGTTAGCATAGTTCTCCCTTTTGAATATCCTGATATGAACTTAGGTTCTTTGCAATAAGTTAAAGATCTGCGGAGTTCTAATTGTGCTGTGTGTTTCTTTCGATTGATGCCTCTGGAGTTACCATAGTGAATCCATTCTAATTTGCTTCCCCTATACCTGGTTCATTCTTGCAGCTGGTACTTTTCAGAGACTCTTCATGATTTCTTATCTTGATGAGGAGATACTAGTAAGCACATTTTTAAGTTTATTGCCTCTGACATTAACGCAGTTATATGTGCGATGCTTTCAATTTTTTGTGTGCAATCTCATTTAATAATTGGATGAAATCTTGTTTTATTCCTACCGGCCACATGAACTGGTGCATTAGTGTTTCTATGATAGTCATTGTGCAACTTGCTAGGAGGAATCAAAGATAGAAATCAATAAACATGGTATATCTTGTGGTGGGTGCAAGGAAAAATTTTGATTGATATTTCATTTTGAAATATATATGGTGCTGAAAGCCCTTTGTATTATCACATCACTGCCTTCAGTTATAGGTTACTGCATACAAGGATGGTCCATGGAAGTATCGAAAATACATCATGGATTATAAAGAAGATTTGCAGCATATTCTAGAAGGGAGAAAACTAACCAGTGCAGCTCCTGTTGTATTAATTTCCTTATGGAAGCATTAGGAGACAGAATTTAGGACTGATGCAGTTTGTTAGCAGTGTTTAGATTTTTCCTGGTAAAGATTTGAAGGATCTTTCTTGGACACTTAGAACAGCATTTAGTTAATGATGTTGGTAGGTAGAGCACCGGAGAAGAATCTAGGAATACAAAGTTCTTTTTGTAGTTTCTTTTAGTAAATATTTTAATGGGTTTTACTTTCTTTAGCATAACTTGGAGAGCTTTATTTCCTTGAATTCATTTTTTTCTCGTAGTTTGATCTGTGGAGGATGCCTTTGTGATAGCTTTGGACTATGTTAATGTATTGAGTGCTGGAATTTAAGGAATGTTAACCAGTAATCGTCTACATGCCTCAGGCTGTGAGGACTGATACATTGGGATGGAACTGGAATGGTTTACTTTTAATAATCTAATTCTGTGCTCGACTTTCTACACAGATAATAAGGGATACTGCTGGAGTATCGGAAGTTCTGACGAGGTTAGATGCACCAGCATATCCACTAGCAGAATCCGTCCCAGAGTACGAGAGCTAGTGATAGGAAGTGAAATTTCTTTTTGACCTGTAATTACAACGTGAAGACTTCATCTTTTCATGATTTTTCACAATAAGATGGGTACCTCATATTGTTGTTGTTGCTATTCCTCCATATTACACCAAATGCTAATTCGAAATTACATTGCTAAAAGGTGGAAGTGGGGTGATTAGGGGTCTCCTTCCATAATGTCAACTTGTTTCAATAATGCAATCTGTATATTCGGTTATGGTTACAGAATTATTGACAGGGGTGAAGTGATAAAAAAAATATTGAATTAATATATGTAATGTTAGTTGACTTGAAAAATATGCTTTGTTTAATGATGATATTAGTAGTTGTTTGCTTTGTTGCGGGAGATTAGATTTTCACTTCACCTCCGTCTAAAAAAGCACAATTCCGCTGTACAATGTCCATATCATTGACAATTGCATACATCATTTTACATTAACTTAAAAAAACAGAAAATGACATTTATTTTATCTTTGCAACGACATTGAGAATATAGACGAGGGTTCTCACATCCGCTAATTCAGACTTGGAACATTGAAAGCAAACAGTTAGAAATGAATACGAGTATTTTCTTTCTTCTTCTTTTTTTATGTGTGTGGGGAGTGGTTAAGAAGACCTTGAGTTGCAATTGTCAAAGTCTTCCTACGTTTACTTCCGCCTTTGAAAGCACAATAATGTATCCATTGATTAGCTATGATGATTAGATAGTTATAATAAATAATATCATACACTTGCATGTTTCCTACTACGTAAGATTGTTATGGAAAGGCATGCATTATGCTATTTTCGCTCAAATTACATCACTCATCGGGATATTAAAGAGAGGAGTCTGAGTACAATGCTGGTGGTTTACAAGAGATGAGACTAAAGATCTGTTGGCTGGCTAGCGTCTGAATTGTGGTAAACCATTTACGATCCTTTAATGAACCAGAAAAGCTTTGGTTAAACAATTAATTGACCTAGGGTTTCCCATGAGTAGTTTAAGACTAATAAAATCACGTCACAAAGGCAAAAGGCAGTGAAAGGATCGTAAACTTTAATTAATATAAGCAGTGAGAATTCCATTTAAAGTTAATTTTGAAGGGTTATTTACTTATTTAGTTCTGATACTTAGTATGTAAGAGCATATTAAAGTATTTTTATCGGAAATAATTGAATAGTAAGAACGTGAACTTATACCATCATATAGTGGGAAAAGGTATTTAAATATCATCTTAATTAATCTTACGACGGTGATCCTTTAAGCAATTAGTAAAATTGTTGTTTTGTTCTTATAAGATTATATCTTCAAGTCAAAAAATAATCTTTTTTGAAAATACGAAATAAGATTGTGTATATTATAACTCTCCCCAAACTTCCGTAAAATAAAGAGTTTTATGTAAAACGGAGAACCTTATATATTGATAATGAGTATGTTAATTTTTGACTTAATTTGTGTTTTAAGTGTCAATGATTTAGATTAAAGAGATTCACATATTTGTCTTAAGGAGGTACAAGGGCATTTAACACACTGTTCAATCATTATCGTTAGGTTTGTACCTATCGACGTACTAAGTTCCAACAAATTTAAAACCAACTGAAATTGCAAACAATATTGCTTTGAATTGGATTAGTACATAAAGAAAATTAGAGAATTGTATATTATGTATGCACACTATATGTTCTATTCCTTATTGTCTTACTTATATTTCTTATATTTGCTAAAACTTGTGCCTTTGTTCTTCTTATTGTGTTTGCATTTACAATTTTTATATTTTTAGTAAATTAGAAATTATAAACTTGTTTATTATCTTGTTATGTCTGTTTGTAAGGACTTAATTCCTAACTAATTGAAGTTACTCCTATATTTCTAATTACCATATATTTTCCAAATAGTTGTATTAGTAGGAATGTGAATGAAAGATTCCATCGATTTGAAATTAGTTTGGTTTAATATTAAAATTTGGTTTGATCGAATTTTTAATTAAAACTTTAAATTCAAATCTTGTTGTGAATCCAATTAATCTTAATTTAATTTGTTGAACTTAGACAAAGTAGAATCCCACCAGACCAAACCAACTCCAGTTGCCACCTGCTTGGAAACTTTTATTTCAATCTTTCATTTTGAGGTAGCGTGGAAAGCTGGCACACTTTCACATTTATAGTCAAGTCAAATAGTCCAGCGTCCTTTGAGTCTGAGGAAGATAAATACGTACATACCAAAAAGAAAATATAACCAAGATTTCCACTTCTTTTTATTTGCTTTTCCTTTTAGTTTTGGGGAAAGGGAATACAGTTCCAAGTACTGCAAAGTAGCGTATTCAACTCTAAGGTAGAAAATTTTGAAGGCTATCAGATGCTCTCAAATTCTCTGTCTCCCTTCTTCTGTCCCTACCTGTACCCTTTACATCTGAGCCATCCATTCATACATGAAATAAATGGATGGCTCAGATGCAAAGAGTACAGGGTAGGGACAGAGGAAGGGGTCAGAGGATCAGCCCCCCCTATCAGATCGCTCACATTCGATAATAATTCTTACCTGCTTTTGTTTATTGTATTACATGTTGGCTTTAACTTGGACCGACGTACACATACATAGTGACTAAGATGCTACAGTAATTTTCATTCTTTCATTTTGCAATATACTCGTCCTAGCTACAACAACAATACTCAATATAAATCTTACCGGGCGAAAGATTTGAGAAGATCTTATAGTACGTAACATTATTCTTAATTATGTGAGAAGTTGTTTCCAAATAGTTCATTCTCATCTTAGCTATGAATAGAAATCTAAAACCACCAAATCAAGATGTGAACTCAAAACATTTGATCTCATAAAGTAGTACATACGTAATACAGACAACCTGATTCTTACCCAAATAAAATAAGCAACACCTAACCATATTTATAGGTTTCACCTTTTTGCCACATATATTTGTATACATTCATACATATCAATTCCATTGATGTATAAATGGTCAAATCACAAATACTAAGTAAACCAAAAGATTGTGCAGTTAACTACTCCACAACATCATCCTTTTTAGAATTCTCTGTTTGAGGTCAATTCTTCATACTCCTCGAATATTAACTCTCAAACCACGAGTCAAAAACACAATGTGAACAATTAAATGAAGATGCTTATGATTAGTGTCATAGTCATACGTAGGAACTATAAGAATACGGCTACTTGCTTAGGTAAATACTTTATGAATAGTTGACTTTGTTATTAAAAGTTGTAATTATTTGACTCCAGATCAAGATTCTATATTTTGAAACTTTACAGATTGCTTTCCGAGTAGAAAACCAATCTTTTATATGCACAAACTTGCAAGTACTTATGAGTTGTTTAAAGGGTAAACTGAATTTAAATTTATGATTTTGTTCTTACTAAGACAATTAATCAAAGATTTGAAATTACAATTTGTGTGAAATATAAGCAGAAATTTAGTTCTATGAACCTTTTTATCATGTCATTTGACATAAAGGTGTAAATAAAAATTTAATAAAAAGGTGGAAAGCAATATCCAACAAAAAACAAATCCTATTTTCCTATCTGGAAGATCTCTTTAATGTCTAATCAGTGCAACACCGTAACGTTTGTAAAAATCATATACATAGTTGAACTAATCCTCTATCACCAAAATTTGTCATTTTCACAAATATTCTAAAATATTAAAACTTCTTTGGATATTTTCATATTCCTTGGTGTGTATCAATTGAAGCAAATGAGACATAATTATCAAAATAGGAATGGTTGAGAAAATGTTTATGTTTCTTAAGAAGCTAATTTTTAATTTATAGCAAATATAATCTGATATTAAATTCTTCATTAATATGGAAGATGCGACGAGCCACATCAAATTAATATTTTTGCCACATGGTTGCTATATATTGTGTTTGTGTCATGTATGAAGTTTATTATTTTAATAATTAAAATATCAAAAACTCTAAAACACTTATACACTTTTCATATGATTTGCTTTAAAAATATCTTAACGTGTTTGATATTTTTAATTTATTAAATAATAAAATTAATATCTAAAACAAATACAATATGTGAAAATTATGTAACAAAGATATTAATCTGGTGTGATTCGCTATATTAGCAAAAAATTTAATTTAAGGCCATTTTGTTAGAAAATAAAAGTTGAAACCATTTACTCCTACTTTTTAAAGTTTTGACTGGTATTACAAAATTGAATAAAATGTGATGTTTTATATAATTAACCCTATTATGAGTCTATATAACTCTCTCTCGAAATATATAAATATATATATTACTTCTACTTTATACTATTTCTAATTAATATAAAATTTCTAACTAAAACTACTTAAAAATAAATTGTAAATTAGTTATTAGTTGTTTAAATTCTAAGAAAAACTTGTAAGTTAAACATTTGTGGGATGGTGAAGAAACTTAATATTAAGGAGATATAAACTTAAAACATGTATACCAAATAAATTTATAAATTCTAGTTTTCGTTTGACAAAACAAGTGGATTTCCCTGAATAAGACGGAGTTTGCATACCACTTAATGTTGAAACTCTTGGATTTATATTTTTCCCTCACTCGTTGCATATATATATTTAATCAAAGTAAAGGTAAAAATATAATGGACACTTATTTGACTGAGTCTTCATTCCAACTCAACGTAATATTTTTATGTCTAAAATGTTAGCCTTTTGGCAGAAAATTATGGCTAACCATAAGAAAATCATTATTTTAAAATTCAAAGTGTATAAATTAATATCAAATTTAGATTGAATTTATAAAGGGGAGCAAATTTAGTACAAATCAAGGTCAATTAGTAGAATTTAGATTGTGTTCACATTCTAGTTTGAATTGAAGCCAAAACCAAAATTTATAATGTAGGTTAATTAAACTTGATTTTTTCATCAAGTTCTAATTGGGCCCAAAATTGGAGATAAGTAGGGATGCAATGAATAGGGTTCAGTTCGGGTATTACTTTACCACATCTATTTTTTATTACTCAACTCATATCCATATCAATATCTATTTTTATGACTCAAGTCATATCCATATCCATATACATATCCATATCCATCGGTTTTTACAATTTACTATCTATGTATCTAAATATATTGGATTGTTTGAATTTTTGGATATCTATCGAGTTATATAGCACATAAAAATATAACTTCTAAATAGAAAATAAAAAGAGCAATTTTTTGCAAAGGCTCTAAATTAAAATTATTTTAATAATAATAAGTCAAGATTTTGATTTGTATGTCTTAAAAAAACTATAAAATTGGAATAATAAAAATCATAATATTTAGTGTAAAGACAACATATATTTTTCACAATCAAGAACTGGAACAAAAACTGAAATATCCAAAGCTTCAAATTGTCTTTATGTGAACTTCACAACGTTCAAAATTTCATTTCCATATTATTTGCATTATTATCATCTTATAAGAAAATAAAATATGATAAAAAGGTGAAGACAGAGAAGTAAAATGAAGATTTTAAAGTTGTTTCTTCTAAAAATATTAATATTTTATTATAAATATTTAAAAAAAATAAAAAAATATAGTTAATAAAAATAGGTAAAATATAAATATCTATTGATTCAAATTATCACTAAATTCATATCCAAACCTATATTCATATTTATTTTTTAGCATTTATTTAAAATTTATTTTTTAACCTATATGTCTATTTTTTTGGGTTAAGTATTGCAGATATTAATCCACTGCCATCCCTAGAGATATGATATCTAATGTACGATGTGAAAAATGCAGAGGTGGAGCCCACTGCTCCAACTGCCTGAACTTCGAACCACGTCAGTGACTGGACCCACGTGCTTCTCTGTCAACGCAACACGCGCTTTTTATGTTTCAGTTGAAGACCCGGTTTGTGGGGTCCACTTTTCGTACTATTGCCACGTGACTGGTAGCAAATACGAATTCGGATGTGGGCCGGCCTCCGACGGCGTGATGCCCGTGCAATGACGTCACTCCTCTCTTCACGTGCACATCCTACGGTTATGATTCTCTCCAAATTTTTGTTTTGTATTTTGTCTCGGTGCCGGCTTATCATGATCACCGCAAATCATAAATCACTTGATAGTGACAACTAATCTACAGCAGATTAATTAAAAAGACACCGTCTTAGATTCAAGTAATTAAAGACTCGGATTAGGATTAGTTTCTATTTTTCCCCACTCATCAAAATTCGGACTAGGCGCAAAGAATAAGTTGGTGTGTGAGTGCCACTAATCACATCTTATCATGAGTTTTCAAGCATGTCTATTTCTTTATATCTCATCTAGCTACCAAATTTGTTGGCATATTCAAATGTCAATTTTAGGATATGTAATAATATGCACAAGCGCGTGTTATAATATATTAACTGTCGTCTTTAAAAAATAATTTGGGATCTTCTTATGCATTTAATTTTATTTACCATGCCCTATCTGTAATAAAAGTTAAATACAAGTTTTGCCTAAGTACAATAGTGGAATAGTTGAATATAGGGACGAGTGTTCGGGCATCTCCACTGCATGAAATTGAAGTCATGCAGTAGACATGTTTAGGGATGAAAGTAATTAATTAAGGAGGGAAATTTCATCTTTAAAATGAACTCTTGAAAGTGTTTTGAGACCGTTTAGACGTAATGAACATTACAATGAAATATAAACTACACTTGTCAAGTTGATATTGTTAGAAAGTAAACGGCACCCAATACATTACAATGATATTGTGTTTTACAAAGCAAAACAACAAAGGAACAAAGAAACTCTTCGGACTTGAGCATTTCAGAAACTGGGATATGCATGGTATTGGGTGTCGTTTTGTGGAAGTCATGACAATGGCTATTATTCCACCCACGAGGAACTCGAATCTCACATACATCTTCACTACGTCGTAAACATGGCTACGGCTACAGCATTCACGAATGGTGTGTCAATATAAAGTTTGTAGGCACGCATAATTGGCCTGCTTAGAGTTGCATTGCTACTGTTAGGAATGAACTAATTATTAATTGTAAGCGATTAATTATTAATAGCTCATGTTTCACGTCCTAGCATTTTCAATGCCAAAATTGATCCCTGGTTTCTTATTATTATTGCTATTTTTAGTCTTACTATTATTCACAATTGGACCCTCGTTTATTAATTTTGAAGATCACTTGTGTTTATACTCACAATTGGACCCTCGTTTATTTTGAAGATCACTTGTGTTTAATCTTTATTATTACTTTCAATGGCATGTTTTAATAGAGGGGTCATCTTAATATAAGTTAATTTGATTTAGTAAGAATTTAATTCAATTCACTTGTATACATAATTGACAATTCTATAGGAATAAATTAATCGGTGTTTACATATTAGTTAGCATGATTCGTATGAAGGTTTGCCAATCTTATGGGACAATTATCACTAGAACATCAATTCCAATATAGATTAACATCCTATGTATTGTTATATTAAATGAAATGAGATGTTTTCAAAAGTATCGTATGAAAAGAAAGAGCCACTCATTTTGAGACCAACAATTCAAAATATTCAACATGGCTAACATCAGGAGATGAGAGGAATCAAATATTCTTGAGTTTTATGACATCTCAAGCTATGTGCATAGCACTAGTAGTCGCAATGTTCACATTGCATTGTTGCTAAAATGGTAAGAAGATGTAAGCAACACCGTACATAGTAAGACAATAAACATGAAGTAAAGATAATTATTTGGTAGATCTCTCACTCTTCTAATAGAAGCACATCAAATAAATCAAACCTAACACTTTGGTCTAAGCTTAATAAGGAAAGTTAGAGGGGACCATTTGGATTATTGTCATTTTTTCAATCTCCAGGCGTGGATTCATTCATACCTAAATAATATGTATCTCTTTCCTCTCAACAGACAGCTTGTTTTCCTCTTCAAAATTTAATCTTTGTTCGTTGCACACAACTGTATTGCTCATCATTTGCCTCCAAATATATATATATATATATACATATGCAAGCCTCCCTCTTTCTTTTCCTCTAAACAGCTCTACCAACTCTCCTAACCTTCTCTTTCTTTCAACAAGCTTTCAATGGAAGGCATGATCATGAAGAAACAACCTTGCATGTCCACATCGACTTCTCCATCTTCAATAGCCATGCATAAAGAGTACTCCAAAACAATATCAAAAGTGAAGCCTAAGATACGCATAATTCACATATTTGCTCCTGAAATCATCAAGACAGACGTTGCCAACTTCAGAGAGTTGGTGCAGAGACTCACCGGGAAACCAACTGAGAACAGCTGCAAGAAGAAACCCAGAAGGGGCAGAGCGAGAAGAGATAAAGACACTCACGAGCAGTCGAAAAGCAACACCAGTACTACTAGTACTAGTTCATCATGTGATCATCACAAAACATTGGCCAAGAGGGTTGAGCTAAGAACTGGGTTTGGTAGTTTCGGTTTTAGAGAGAGAGTTAAGGAAGAGGAGGAGATGTGGAATGGTGCAAGTTCAGGGAGTTTCTTGGGTGGTTTTGCAGATTTGGATGGGTACATTAAAGGTCTTGGTGAATTCCCGTTGATGTCTATGGATGCCAACCAAATGAATGGGTTTGAAGAGACTCAAATTTCCCAGTAAAGCAACGAGTTTGTTCTGCATATTTGTTTTCTTAGCAAGAGCGAAAAGGTCAAGGCTTTTGTTTCCATGATGGTTTGAGACTGCTTAAACTACTTCAATTGGTTATTAATTTGTTTGCGTGTCTAATCTTATGAACTCTAATCCAATGAGTCTCTGATCAAATTTCCTTTGCTGTAAAAACCAATTACTACTTGTGCATCACTTGTCTTGTCTTGGCCCCTTTTGGACCTGCGATAGAAATTATTTTACAACATTGTAATACTTTTCCCTTTCTTTATGATTTCAGGGCTTATTTTGGATACGGAATTTTTTCATCTTCCCTTAACGTGCAGAACTGTACATGTAATATATTCGTTTCTCACAAAGATATGGACTTCTGTTACTCGTAAACCTTAGTTGTCTCACACCTCTCCATGTATAGAGTATAGTAGCTCAGGAACCCACCCATCCTCTGCAAGGCAAACTGTTGAAAAGCTTGCCTAGTTACGATAGGAAGAAGTATCTTCCTTTCTTTTCACCTTATTCTTTTCACCATATTTGCTCCTGAAATCATTCTTTTCCTATCAAATTATTCTTTTCCTTTCTTTTCCCTTTCTTTATAATTTAAGTTGCTTATGAAATCCAGTTAACCAACAATGCCAAAGTCAACAACTTTCTTGAAATTATATATGCAAATTGCTAATATTGAAACGGCAAGACAATTGGATCAAGCTTACAATATCTAAGTCTAATCAGGTGATAATGGCCAAACGTAGAACACGCTCTCTTCTTATAATTATATTCGTGCAAATTGCCAATTCTTATATATATAATCTTACTCAAAATTCTATTAAGTTAAGCTCAAAGTGACGGTGATGATTCCTATAAATTAAGTGAACTTCTCAATCCAATCTCCCTGTTAGTAGGCCAAGTTGAATGAATGGATGTGAAGATGTTCATAGCTTAACTGAAGTCGTAGCTTCCTGTATTGTTGTTAAACAATTATCCTATCCAAGAAGACAATTAAACATGAGAAACAAGAGGGATTAGATCCCAACCGCTAAAAAAGAAAAGTTGAAACTAGCCCTCCCATTAAATGAGTTCTCAATCATTGTTGGCCGGCAGGCAGGCAGCCGTCGTATGCTGCCAAAGTCAAAAAGAAGCACCATGTCTTTTAAGAAGACCTACTGTCTTGTTTCCAATTTGATTTCCAATTGTATTTAAAATTTTCTAAAAAAATTATTGAAGAAAAGGAAGAGGAACTTATCGAAAAATGTATCTTATTTCATGTACTAAAGCAATACAATGCGTTCCTATACGTAGCTACTAAAAATAAGCTGAGCGCGAAAGTATTTTAAAACTAGTTTGTTACATCGGAATCTAAAACAACTTTTCTAACAACTTATACCAGATTTGTAACTTATTATAATAGCTCCTTGATGTTGGCTATCTTCCTTTCATTCTCTTCTGCATGCATGCATGGGACCAACATCTCCTTCTCAAGATGAAGTACATTGAAATAACTTCATCTTGGCTAATGCTGAATGCATTTATGCAGAAGTTAGCGACTTGGTAAGTAAATCCACAATCTGACAAGAAGAAGAAATATAAGGTGTGCTAATAAAACTTGAAACCAAATGCTCCCTAACAATGTAACAGTCAATATCAACGTGTTTCATACGTTTGTGAAAAATAGGATTAGTTGCAATGTGAATAGCAACTTGGTTATCACAGAAAAAGGGTATAAGTAGAGTTGGAGTAATCTTGAACTCACCAAGAAGATATGCTAATTGTTTCAGTTCATAAGATGTTGTAGTCATAGCATGGTATTCAGCCTCAGCTGAGTTTTTGCTAATAGTATTTTGTTTGTTTCTTTGATTTCCATGAAACCAATGATGTTCCAAGAAAAATGCAACATCCTATCACTGAACGCTGAGTGATTTTGCATCTTCCCTAGTCAGAATCACAATATGCTTGCAAATCAAAGAAGTTATCAGTTGCGTAGAACAATCCCATAGTATTAGTACCCTTCAAATACTTAACAACGTGCAAGGCTGTATCCATCTGAAGTTTTGTGGGGGCACTCATGTACTGGCTTAACTGTTGAGTCACAAAGGATATATCGGGCCTCATAAAACCTAGATATAGTAACTTTTCCTACCAAACTTCAATAACTATCGGGGTTGGCATACAATTCAGAGTCGGCAGTCAATGGAACCCCTGAAGGGAAAGGATTTGTCACCGGTTGTGCATGCAATAATCCTGCAATTTGCACCAAATCCTGAATATGTTTTGTTTGTGAAATCATCATCCCCTGTTGTGATCTAGCTAATTCAATTCCCAGGAAAAAACTTGGCCTCTCCCACGTCTTTGATGATGAAACAATCATCCAACAGTTGTTTCACATTCTGAACGAGCTGAACAGAAGTGGTTGTGATGAGAATATCATCAATATATACTATAAGAGCTAAAAAGTACGTTGATGTATTTTTGGTGAAGAGGCAGTAATCATGTATTGATTTTATGAATCCCATCTGCAGGAGCTTATCAGTGAACACTTTATTCCATTATCTTCCTGCTTGTTCAAACCATATAAGGATTTTGAAAGCTTACAAACTTGATCCTTATGAGCTTTAATGTAACCATCTGGAGGAAGCATGTAAATCTCTTCATTAATTGACCCATGCAAATAAGCATTGTTGATATCAATCTGGTGTAATAGCTAACGGTTTCCCACCACAATTGCTAAAAACACCTTGATTGTGACCACCTTAGTAACAGGAGAAACACTATCATGATAATCAACTCCAAACTCTTGAGATACTGATCCATCGGGGGCATATTTAACCCTGAACGCCCATTTAGACATAATAGCTTTCTTCCCTTCGGGTAGTGAAACCAGTTGCCAAGTCTGGTTCTTCTCTAAATCTTCCAGCTCCTCCTGCATTGTTTTGATCCAATTTGGATTTGCCTTTGCCTCGTGGTAATTTCTTGGTTTATGAATCTTCGTAATATTAGCAAGAAAAGCTGAATGAGCATCTGTCTATTTAAAGACGTCTGTGAAAGTATCAACATGAATCTGATTAACAACAAAATCAGATAACCATGTTGGTGGCCTACTTAATCTGCTTGAATGTCTACGTACAACAACTTGGATGAGGGGCTATTGTGGCAATTGTCTTTCAACTAAAGAGCTGTTGTTTTCTGTTATCTGAGAGTTTATATGAGATGACTTTAGAACTTGTGAAATCTGTTGTGCATCCTTACGAACATATGAGCTATAACGATCAGTTTTCTCAATAGATTTTGAATGTGATAGCTCTTGTAATGGATCAATATTGAAGCTGTTTGGTAAAACAGTGGATGGTTGGAGATCATTCTCTTTCTGGTGAGAATAAGAGCAGCAGGACAGGTAAGGAAATGCTCTTCATAAAACTTCACATCTCAAGTATATTCTTGGGAATGCCCTATTATCAGACTTGTCTTTACGAGGATTAACATTCATCACATACCCCAAACAACCAAAGACCTTGAATTGAGTATAATCAGGTTTTTTTTTATACAAAACCTAATGCGGACTTTTCCAGCTCAACACTTTCCTTGGTGAGACATGAAGCAAGCAAGTGTCATTGAGCACAACTTCACCCCAAAATTTTGTTGACATATTAGCTTGTTGTAATAAAGCCTTGGTAGTAGAAACTAAGGATCCTGTTGTTTTTAAACAATGTAACATCCCATTACTTGTAGAAAGGTTAGAATGGTAAATGTGAGTGATTAATGAGAGTTAGAGATGCATTTTACATGTTCATGCATAAATTGCTACATACTTATACATGGTTGTTGCACATGAAAATAATTGTACATGCATTCATAAAATAATTCCGGGTATAATTGGATTGATTTGTGAAATGTTGAGAATTTTGAATGTTTTCACTTTGGAAGTGTTATGGGTTAGTGGAATTGTGATATTTTTTAATTTTGGTGAATTTAGGAATAAGTTTTGGAAATTATAGAAACTAGGAAGAAGAAATTAAATGAAGATTTGGAGATAATTAGTTTGTAAAGATGATAGTTGTATTGGAATGAGGAGAGCTAAATCGAGTTAGTTTCAAAAGAAACTAAGTTGGAGTTTAATCATTAAGAAAGTGACAAGTGTCATATAGGCTTTTGTACTTTTGCTAGAAGTAGGTTACTATTCTTTGAGAGTTGACAGGTGACGTCTTGTCTAAGTCCCTTCTTTGTTATCACCTTCTTCAAACTTTCTTTTGAAACACAGAGTTTTCTCTAAAATACCTCCTAAGAGATTTCTATGCTTTCTTCTTTCCTTCACCAAACCCACTTTGTTATTTATGTCCTCTACCCTAAGAAAAACCAGAAGCTGGTCATTTTCTCTGTGAAGTGCATAAATTGTGTGAATTTTAAGGCTTGAAGAGTTCGGAGTTTTCAGCAGGTAAGTTGCTGTCTCCTGCATGAGAAATGGCATTTACATGTTTGTTCTTAAATACTATGCTATTTGGGAATCAAAAATCTGGTTATATGTAAATTTAGTGTGTTGAAAGATCATGAGCACTTGGGGTGTCATAAAATATTGAAAGGTTAAGAATCTAGAAAATGTTCACTGACTATACTTCGGTCTGTTAGTCATAAATTTTTTTCTAGTGATCCAAACGAAATGATTCTTAATTTGGAGTAAACTAGGAACGTATGGCTACATTTCTTATGAAGACATCAAATTTCAGTTTTGTCTCTAGGAGTCTCAAAAGTTGTCATGAAGTTGAGAACTGGGTGCAGGACGTGGAGAGTTGAGTGAAAAATTCGTGTTCCAACTTTAGGAGGAAATCTGGACCTAATTTAGATAGATTATGGCAAAGTTGCCTTCTGAAGAGTTGTAGATCTCTCTTTTATCTTTCCAACAGTATATTATATGAAAATTTTAGATATCGAAGTCAAAAGTTATGATCCTTATAAGTGGAGATGTTCTGGGAAAGAAAAGCAGACGATAGAATGTGAAAGGAAGAAAAGCAGACGATAGAACGTGAAAGGAAGAAAAATGAACGATAGAAAGTGAAAGGAAGAAAAGCAGACGATAGAAAGTGAAAGGAAGAAAAATGAATAATAGAAAGTGAAAGGAAGAAAAGCAGACGTTAGAAAGTGAAAGGATGAAAAGTGAACGATAGAAAGTGAAAGGAAGAAAAGTAAACGATAGAAAGTAGACGAAAGAAAAGTGAATGATGCAAAAGTGAGATGATACAGAAGTTAGATGATAGAATTGGCCTTCAAGGTCTTCATAAAAGTTATAGATCTCGAATTCTTCGTTCTAATAGTTAAAAATTGAAGTTAATCCGACATCTGTAGTGAGAGTTATGGCAGTTGCACCAAGGTATGTACGATACAAGTAAAAAGATGAACATGTTAGATTCTTTTGGCCATAACTTCTTCTATAGACATCCAAATGACTTGGTTCTTGAACCATTATATTCGTAAGACATTGATTTACATCTCCTCCAAGGATCATAGCTATCTGAAATGAATGGAGAAACTTGGAGTGAAAAGAGTGGGACGGGTACAGTGAGCGTGTTCCTAAAGGATATGAACTAGTGTTAACTCACTAAGCTTACTTTAGTATTCCGATGATTTCTAGAGTTCTACTGATCTAAATGAGATTATATTTGTGTTGGATAATACTCAAGGTTAACATGAACATGCATTGTACATACTTCATTTCATGCATATGCATCATTGAATGCTTATGATTGTGCAATATGTGATATTGTGTACATTATTTGTTATAGAGGAGCAACTGGAACGTCAACCTCTAAATGTTGTCGGATCTTCCAGGCATTAGCTTTGGGAGCGACTTGTGAATCAACCTAGATGATTTCCTAGGATTGATTTGATTTGAATTTAACTTGATTTATTACCCTTCTATTATTCTTGAACTGTTTGTGCGATGTTTCTGGATTCCGGACCTAAGGTCTGAGGAGTTTAATAGTAGGGCATGTATTGGAAGTGCTTTGATCTGCTGTGAAATTCTGGATGTTATGTGTATTCTCATGAAAGTCGAATGCCGGATTTAGGTCCGATAAATGTGAGTTTATGATTTAACATCATATGCGATATGACATAATCAGTATGTGATGCATTTCATAAAATGCATGCTCAGATAAAGGCGTTGTGACTTGAGTAGCCAGTTTGAAGCGCTTCCACGTAGAGCTTTGCTCCGTGAACTCTGATTCTGCACGTAGAGCTATGCTTCGTGAACTCTGTTCTGATTGAGCCCTATGGGCCAGTATTTGTGTATGTGATCGGCACTCAGTCAGAACAATAAGAATAAACACGAGTCTCATGTGCATTATATATGCATGATATGAATGCTTAAGTGTTTTAAATGTGAAATGTGGAATAAAGTAAAATGGGTGAATTATGGGCTATGTGATTGGGTGAGTCATCGATGATGGTCACTCACTAAGTTCGCAAAACTCACCCAAAATTTGCAAATATTTTTCAGGTTCAGAAGAATACCCCGTTAGGCTAACGGGCGTATGCCTACAGCATACAAATGAAGGATAGAGGTCGGGATCAGTTCGTGTCTGCATTGCATTTCTCTATTTTTGTATTGAATTGTTCATTCTGCAAACTTTTGTATAAATTTGTATTTCAAAATTACTTGAGTGTTTTGTATTTGTGAAAGGGGACCAAATGGCTATTGAAAATTATGTTTATTGAAATTGTTTATGAATGAATGTGAGCCCAATGTGAGTTTCAATTTCCGCATATGTGTTTGTAGTTTCAAAATTGCAAAAAAAACTGTACCAATTTTTGAATGACTGAGTGTTTCAGTACGCCACCCTCGCGGAGCACAAACTCAGATATTACCATTAATTTCGGGTTTGGGTCATTGTGGGAGTGGGGTGCTACAATGATGGTTGGTGAACTAACATGATGGTTGGTGATTGAGTATAAAGTTTTAGAAACAAAAATTTATGGATGGAAAATCTCATTTTATTCTGAACCATTGAAGAACCACATTAAAGAAAAGGAAACAGAAAGGGAATAAATCAACATCTTACGAAACAAAAGCAATCATGGATACAGGTACACAAATCAATCGATCCATAAATATCTTACAAAAATGACCATCATTCTATTTTAATAACTAAAGAAGATACAATTTTGAGTCTCTTACTATAAATTTTATTATATTAAAGTTTTTTATTAACATTTAATATCAAATAGTAAAGTATTTTTTATTTTATAATAAAATTAGATTACAAACAAACTAAAATTATTTCATATGTTAAAAATAATTAGACCTACATGCTCATATTAAAAAATAAAATAATTATTAAAAACAATGCATAAAACATATTTTAATTATAAAAATTTAAATTTAATTATAAAAATTTAGTTATAAGACATTAGATGTAGGAGAATATGATGTTTCAATAGCCACTCTTATATGTCGTCATGCCGAACATTTTCCAATCCTAAGAGTAGGGTTGGAGCACCCTGTGCCTGTTAGGGTGTTCCAACCTTGTGCCATTTAATTTGGTCTATATATTTGTGTGAACACCATATAGATGTATGAATGAGATTTAATAAACATGGTAGAAATTGGTTAACCGAAACAAAGGATCTGATCTCCTCAACACTATATGATGAATAGTAGTTGTCTTATTGGCATTCTTCTTGGCAGTAGGGACAACCATAACACTGAATTCATTTACCTTCAATCAAATCACTAGAAAAGTTTCAAATGAAGTTATTTTTAAAATAAAAAGTTTGATTTCTAAATTTTTAAAATAAAATATTTGATTTATTTTTTAGTTTTAGTGCAAACCAAACTAACGTTGTTATATTAACTTTATTTTTTGCTTCCAATATTACAAATTAGTTATTATCTTCATTAATTCTCTCTAAGCAATTATTCTTTTGTCAAGAAAAATACTCCAATTATAAGGTGTTTTGTTATCTAAAGAGGATACCACCTTCAAATAATTAATGAATTTTTATTCACTAATTTTAATATTTTTATCTTTAATAAAGTGAGAGAAATTCACTAAACAATAAAATGTTTATTCTCAACCTAATTTGTTTTTGATCGTGTGATTATTTTTCTTATCAATATTATTTAAAATGTTACGTTAGATAAATATATTACTTTTTTATATTCTCTTAAGAATGTATATAATTAGAAATCTTGATAATCTATGGTATGCATTTCTCTATTTATTTTACAATTAATTGTTAAAGTTGACAAAAATTTAAACTATCAAAACTAAACTGAATGTATTTTATTAATTTAACTTTTATTTGAGTTTTATAGGATCTACCTTAATATAAAAACAAATGAATTGTTATGCGTATGGAATATAAATAAGTATAAACAATAAATTACTCACACCAATATCATAATCGGACTACTGATATAAATAATTGATAAATTCATTGTAACATGTAGCGGGATCTTAGCTACGAATCCCGGATTGAACGTGAAAGGGAAATAAATGAAGAAATGCAGAAAATACTTAATTTTGATTCCCTAACCTCAAACTAGCTTTTTGAAGTCGGAATGAGTGCAAATCTACTGTTGTTTTAACGATAACTGCTCTCTGGGACGTAGTAAAGCCTTTCTATAATTTTTTTAAAACGTAAGCTCTCTTAACGGATCAGAGAATCCTTATGCTTACGAATGACATGAACAACTGTAAGAGACCTTAACCTTTATATATAGCTTCTATATCGGGCTTCCCTATCACAAGCCTGATATGGGTTTGGTCCATACTAATCAGGATTCATTTTCCTCTCAGACCTCAAACCATTAATTTAGATTATTTATTGGGTCACTTTATTATCTTTATCTTGATTAAATTACGTAACTTAACTGATAATTTATTGAAAAACCAAAAAATGCAATTAAATATTGTCTAACTTCATGGGAAATGTCAAACATATCCAACATTCTTTGACAATACTTAATTGTGGTATTGGCTCAAGTTTAAAGCAGGTTAAAAACTTGGTTAAGTCACGCTATTGTATTAGTCGACTAGGTTTAAAAACAAAACATTACATCCAAAGACAACGAAAGTACATCATTCGATTATGCAAGGTTTTCGATATTGAAAAGTATCAAATACATATATCATATATGACACAAATCCAATACAACACACATATCTAATACCTCACTAACATGAATGAAAAAATGGAGTGTGACAAACTAAGATGATTCTTGTATGATCTAAACTATATTATCTTCGTTTGTAGGTCTCGATTTCTCTAACTTTATGCTAAACTGCATTAGAGAAATCATGTTTTCTCTCACTGAATGCTAACATAGCATTAGAGAAAACTTGTTTCCTCTCACCAAATGCTAAACTGCATCAGAGAAAACCTTTATTTTCTCTAACTATATGTTAAACTACATTAGAGAACTTTTATAGGACTAAAAACTTGTATCCCCCTATGTCATGTTTAACAATTTATAGATATTCGTATAAAAATGTATATGTCTAAATGACATAGGCTCAAGGCCAATCTGTATATATGCCCAATGACCTTTAAAATGTTAAGATTGACACAGATCTTAAAACTTTCACATGTATTATGACTATTGATTGAGCCCAAGTTTATATTATTAATTGGCCTCACTTTCATAGCTGTTTATGCACTTGTTGACTCCTAACTGATGCTTTTTGTGCTTAAATTGGTTCCTTGCATCGAGCTTTCACAATTTGCAATATGCCAGTACTTTGTCATGCTTTGATGTTAATTTCTCTATAATTTTCATGAGGACAATTGATACTGCAAGTGTGTTATTATGCAGGAACAAAGGAGTCAACCGTCCAGAAGTCAACAAGTCGTGAGACGTCTTTCCAGTCGTCGGGACGAACCAGCGTCTTCATACGTCGCGACGAATGAATTTCTGATTTAATTACCTAGTCGCGACGAATGACACATTCAAGACGTCGCGACGAACATTCACTTAATTCGTCGCGACGAATGTCGGATACCCGGCCTAAATATGGCAAATTTCTCACTGTTTTGACCCGGCCCGAGCTCCAACTCTATAAATATTTCCATTTTAGGTCAAATTAAAGAGGCCGCACACACTGTTCATCGTCTTCTTCCATTCTGATAGTTTTATTTTTCTCTGTTTTTGCAGATTCGGCAGCCAACAGACGACGTCCCACGTTCATCTCCTTCATCTTCTTCATCTCCAGTCGTCGTTCATCGCACACCACTTCTTCTGTTCGTCGTCTGAGTCATGAGCAGCGTCGGTTTTCCAGCAGTGATGGAGTTCTCCGGCGTGATGCGTGGCTAGGTCT
>JANVCL010000004.1:22621701-22631848 GCA_026546855.1 Erythroxylum incrassatum
TCAAGTTCTTCAAGAAATCCACCAAGCCCTAATTTCTACCACCACCATCGACCATCAACATCCAAAGGGGTAGAGAGGTAGGTTCAAGCAAGCAATCAAGAGCAAGATGGAAAGACAAAGAAGAGATGAAAACTTACAAGTGATCACAAGTCAAGAAGGAGAAGCTTGGTCCACGAAGAAGAGAGAAGAAATCTCTAAAAAAAATTCTCCAAGTAGCTTTAGAAGGAGGGAGTCGTGAATGACCAAGGGGGAAGGCTTAATAAAGCTAACTTAAAGGTTAAGGGAAAATAAGACATGGCTATTATCATGCCATGTGTCATGCTCCCATTTATCCTTCTTAATTAATCAATTTCAAGCCCAATTTCCCATGAATTCTACTTGTCAAAAATCCCTATAACTATATGGCCAAAATTCAATTTCATAGGTACCAAATTCTAATACAGGTTATCGGTTGGTCTGCCACTTAACATTTTTCCTAGTCCGGGTTTTTACCCCGAAAAATTTCAGAAAAATTTCCTAAAATTCTCCAATATTATAAAATCAATAATGTCACTCTCCAAATAATTTTTCAACATCAATATCCCATAATTCTTGACATTTTCAACCAATTACAGTTATAACCAAATAGACCGGGAAAGTCAATGTTTGCATGTACAAAAATTTCATGTGCAATAAATTCATTTTTCACGATATATGTATGTCACTATGTGAATGGTCATGCAAATGCATTTCCCATCTCTCGTGAAACACCTATATTTCCTATTTTACCCTTCCCACTGGTACCGGGATATTACATAAAGTCATTAAAAATTTAGTAATGGTAAATTCCATCGAAATGTGTCGAAAAACTTTAGTTATAAATATTTTCTACATTTTAAGTCCTAAGACACATCTATACGAACAAGTGTATTATATTAAATACGAAATTCTCTTTCTTACAAGTCATGTTTTGTGATGAAGAGCATCAATAATTGTCCAACCTTGTTTCTCTTCTTTGTAGTTTGTGATTGTCTGTCTGTCAAGGTAAGTCATCCAACTACTTAATGTCTACAATGTGTTTAGTTTTGTGTTGTTCTTTACAATATTCTTAGAATGATTGATGAGTTTTTATGTTGGGTTTTAATAGTCTAAGTATTTATGTTTAGGTTTTGTTTAAATTGAAATATACATACTTGAATTTCAATTGATTAATTAAAACTTAGTATTAACATTAGAAATTAACGTAATGTTTATGACAATCCTTTGCATAATGAACCCTTAGGATGGTGTATAGGTTGGCAACGATGCAACTCCTATGAGGCTTATCGGTGAAAAATTTCACAAGCGTAGGAGTCACATTAAGAACTTGCTTTGTCGATTCATGTGGTGTAACAATGCCACGTCCCATAGTGCTTGTTTAAACTCAAACTTAATTTATAAACTTCAATTTTATTAATTCAAACTTGGTATTAACGTTATAAATTCACGTACCTTAGGATGGTATATAGGCTAGAAACCTATGATGCAACTCTCATAAGGCTTATTGGTGAAAAATTCCATAAGCCTAGGAGTCACAATGAGAACTTGCTTTCTCAATTCATGCAGTGTAACAATGTCACGTACTATAGTGCTTGTTTAAATTCAAATTTTGAAAATGAACTTGTAGTGATTAATGCTTACGTTAAAAAGATCAAGGATTGCATTTAGTAATTGAGTTATTTACTTTTAATTGTATAGCTAGATGGACAAAAGTTGGATGTCTCATCGGAAATAGTCTACTGAATACTTAAAATGAGTTAAGTTTCATGAAATTTGTAAAAGATCGAATGGGTGGTGAATGTCATATTCATTATCCATGTATAGATTGCTTAAATGTCGACATTCGAAGTTAAGATGTGGTATATAATCACTTGCTAATATGAGGCATATATAAATTCTATACTTCATGGCTTTATCATAGTGAACATAAGGAAACAGGTTATAGCAGAAGAGTCCGTACAAGTGTTGATGATGGTAACAATAATGATGTAGATGATGGTGGTAATGATGATGATGGAATTAGGAAGATGTTAGAGGATTACGGGAATTATATGGAGACAATGAATTATAATGGTTTGCCAAACATAATTGGTACTATTACAGAAGATAATTTTGGGAAATTATTGAAAGTTGCTTAAGAAGAATTATAACCAGGGTGCTCAAATTTCTCACAGCTACCTTTTATTGTCAAGTTGTTGCATTTGAAGGTCTATAATAAATGGAGTAAAAAGTCTTTTGACAAGTTAATTGACTTACTCAATCATGCATTAACTGTTAGACACAAATCTTACTATGATGCAAAGAAATTGTTAAGGGACCTTAGATTAAGACATATATCGATCATGCTTGTAAGTATGATTGCGTTATATTTTGGAAAGACAGTAAAGATCTTAAAGAGTATCCCATTTTTGGTACATCAAGGTGGCTAGTGGATGATGGGAGAGGGAAGAAGACACCGCATAAAATTTGAAGATACTTTCCTATTAAACCACGACTAAAAGGGCTTTTTATGTCAATAAAAAAAGCCATAAATATGAGGCGGCATAAAGAGAAATGGATTGATGATAACATTATGCATCATCTAGCAAATTCAATGGCATGGAAAGACTTTAATGGAAAGTTTCCATGCTTTGTACAAGATTGTCATAATGTTCGACTTGATTTAGCCTCAGATGGATCCTTTCAATAATATGAGTAATTTTTACAGCTTATGGTCAATAATATTACTACCATACAATTTACCTCAATGGAAGTGTATGAAGGAGCCTTTTATGTTATTGTCTTTACTTATTCTAAGACCTACTCCTCCTGGTAAGGATGTCGATGTATACATGCAAGCATTAATTGATGACTTAACCAATATATGGGAGGTTAGATTAGAAAATTTTGATGTTGTTCAAGGTGAAACATTTATAATGCGCGCAACTATTTTGTGGACTATAAATGATTTTTTAGCTTATGGGGATTTGTTTGGATGGAGAACTAAAGGGTACATGGCATGTCTTGCGTGTAACTATCAAACTTATACAATGAGTCTACGAAGTAAATTATGTTATACAGACCATTGTCGTTACTTGGAGCATAAGCATAGATGACGAAGAAGCAAATTGTTTAATGGCAAAGTAGAATTGGGTAAAGCTTCTTTGCAGTTGTCTAGTGATGATGTGGTTATGTAGCTATCACACTTGGGTAACATTAGACCTAGCAAACACTTCAGTAATAAAAAGCAAAAGTGAAATGTTGTTAAGCTCAATTGGAATTAAGAAAGCATAATTTTCAATTTGCCGTATTGGAAAGAATTGTTATTGAGGCATAATTTTGATGTAATGCACATTGAAAAAATATTTGTAAGAATATTTTAAAAACTATTATAGGAATTGAAGTCAAATCAAAAGATATAATTAGGCCTGAACTATACTTGGAACACATGACTATAAAAAAGATTTACATTAGAAAAGAAGAGATGATTGGTCATACATTATTCCACCTATGATAAGTGCTTAATTGATTGTATAATTATTCCATAATACTTAATGATTAATGACATGAAATTACTTAAGATACTCACTTTGACTCATATGTGATTTTAGGCACAATTCAGAAGAAAAGGAGCTAAAGTGAGTCAAAAGCACTATATTTGGGTCATTTTCCAAAAATTTATATCCATTTATCTTCATGGAACAAGAATGATGAAGATTAGAGCAATTAAAGCAAGAATAAGACGAAAAATTACCAAGAAAGATGAACAATGAAGAACATAAATACCACTCAGGGTTTGTTGGAATTTTGTCATAACCATAAGTGAATTACAACAGCCATGGTTTACAAGATGAAGATACCTCATGCTACCAAAGGACCGAGTTGCCCCATACAGTTTAGCTTAGCTAGGAATACAAAGAAGGGAGAATAAAAAACATGTGACGGCTAGGACATTGGACAATTACATTTGAAGTAGATAAAGCATAAAAGAATGGGATAAAAAGTGGTAACTCACAGGTGTGAGGCTCTCTCACACCTATGAGAGATAACTCACGGGCGTGAGGGGGTATGTCACACCTGTGACACACCAAGTCACGGTTGTGACACATTGGCACCTCACCTCGAACTTTACATTTTGCTATAAAATCTTCATTTTTGTGACAACAAGGTTTAATGAAAGTTTTTGTTTGTTTCAGCTAAGGAAATCTTCAGGAGCTTCAGGAGAGCATGAAGAGGGAGGCAAGCTCTCCATCATGGGAAGATCCATGGAGGGGTAGCTTTCCGACACTGGTTCAGAGGTGACTTTGACACCGACGAGCAGTTAAGTATATTTCTCCTTGTATTTGTTGCTTTCTTTCTCTCATTTAGAAATTGATTATGTTATCCGATGTGTATGGATTTAGTTATTGTGAAAAGATGATTTTAATGCATTCATTGGATTGTTTTATTATAAACCAATTGCTAGAACATTAAATTTAATTCATAATTGTTACATTGAAATTCATTTGTAGCGACTAATGGTTCGTAATCATTAGGGATAACATAACCAACGTTAAATGACGCATCGTATGTGGTTATTTCCTTGATTAATCAGTTTTCCAAATTTGTAATGCTACTTCTCAATTGAATCTAGAGATCATACCCTAGGTTATTCAATAGTTAGGTTTAATTAACGATCATATCTTAATTAAATAATACCTAAGGGAAAACTCAGGTTAATAAATTAACTTATGATTAATAGTTTCTATGAGAGGTTTGAGAACAACAAATCATTGAAATATGTTTAATTAGGGTGTAGGCCGAGATTAAACCAAAGAATCGGATTCCTAACGAATTCACCACTTTTATCATTTTTCGCATGTTTTCATCAATGTTCTTTTGTTTGTTAGTTTAGATCTATTTTCTTTTCTTAAACCAAAAAACCCCCTAAACTTAAATACCGATTAATTTCATTTCAAAAGCTAACTGAACACTCTCAGTGGGATCGACCTATACTCGCCACTACTATAATAGTAGTAGGTCTAGTTTATTTTAACTAACGTTACGACAAGTTATTGTCAATTTTGGCGTCGTTGCCGAAAAATGTGATGCTTTAATTATTTTTATTTTAATTGGTGTTTTGTATATTTTTGTTTGCAATTTATTTATTTTTAATTATTTCTTGATCTTTTCACTTTTGTTTAGTGTTTATTGTGTTATAAAAAATAAAAAATTTGTCATGAATGGAAGTATTTTTTTTCTATAACTCGTATTCCCAATCTTATAGCCATGTTTAGACTGATCAAATTATATTTAGTTATGGATGAGATAATCAACAGAATTATTTCATTGATAGTATACAGGACATACAACAATTCCCATATAGACTAGAAGCTTCTTATCACGACTCAGGTGCATCTCTGGAAGATATGCTTAATACTACGACTGCTAATAATCTTCAACTTCAACAAAGCATACAACAGTTGCAGTAGGGTGTACAACAATTTGAACAGGACGTACAACAATTCCAGCAGGGTGTACAACAAGTACAGCAGGATGAAATATAATTTTAGTCTAGTTTCCAAAATTGGGAGAGCCAACAAAATTCAGGTACATCCTTGGAAGAATTAGTTAATGCTGACACTGCTAACACTTTGCAATTTTAGCAGGATGTGGAATGGGTCCAGCAAAATGCAATGTCTAGATGGGGAGATATTAACCACTTGGAACCATAACGTGAAGAGAAGCAGCCATATCCACACAATGTGTACTCAAGGGAAGTTGGTCAGAGACCTTATAGAGTGATGAGGAGCTAGAGAATCTTGAATGTAATACTCAAATAATTGTTTACGTGGAAGAAGTGCGGGAGGAGCTCGAAGTAGAAAAAAGACATATCTTTTAGCTTAATGGTGAGTACCGAGTTCATAATTATTTTTTAGACTGACTCTTTACCTTTACATAGTAGATTAGAGAAATTAAACGAAGAAGGAAAAGGTAAAGAGACATTCAAGGTCTTTCCAGAGTGCATGGACTCAGCAGAGATTAGATGTTTGAAGTAGGGCATATGTTGAATATGACATAATATCATCCAAGACCCTATCCTGAACAACCTCAAGTGGAAGTGACTCAAACTGTGACACTTGAGGATCATAATTTTGTCACATATGTAGAAAACATGGAGTCGAGCTAGCGACCCTAAACAAAGGTGCTTTTTGGGAGGTAACCCAAGGTAAGTAAACTTCTTTTCCTTTACTTTTTCGCACTAGTTAGATATGTATGTGTGTGTTTTTATGTTGGTTTGTTTCTTACTTGTTTTAAGTTTTCAATTCAAATGAGAGAGAGAATAAAACAAACAAACAAACATTTGTTCATTTTCTATTGCTTCTAGGACTATATAGTCATGAGTAGAGAATGAATTGACTACAGAATTTCATGGCAACTTGAGGATGTACTTTTACGTTTGTGATTGGTTGATGTGCATTATCTTTAGAAGAGTTGTGACTAATGGTAGATAAAGCCGGAGTGATTTTGATCCTTTATAGACTGACACATCCATATCATTCTTATTGTCTTTGATTATGTGTAATCTTTATGACATGTACATCTTAACTTTGCTTTGGTTTTCTATTCAAGACTACATTTTTATCATATGCATTAAAATGAAAATGATGAGGCATTCTTTGTTTTTCCGAACTACATTAGCCAAATAGCCTACCCATTATATGATTTTGGTTTTGATAAGCCCCCTTGAGCTTTATTAGTCTTTCTTTTTGTATTAACCACATTACATGTTTTAAACCTAACCAATTGTCCTTCCCAAGCCTTAAATCTAGTGGAACATTTATTGATTGTTAAGTTTGTGGATATAAAAAAAGTACAAGTGTGGGGGTGTACATATGTATGGTTTGATTATAATATTGGGATGCTATTTTATGTCATATCATTGAAATTCCCATGTTAATGTATTTTCTTTCTATTTTTATATGAAAAAAGGGAAAGAAAGGAAGAAAAAGAGAAAAGCAAAAGAAAAGGAAAAATTGACAAAAAGTTTAAATAAATTTATTAAGGAGGAAATGCATATGTGTTGCAAAGTTATTTATGAGTAATCTTTCCTCCTAAAGTTAAAATGAATGAGTCATTTAAGAATGTTATATATGAGGTAGATAGTGTCTTGGAAGGTTCACTCTTTATAATTTCAATGTATTGTTATCAACAATCTTTATGAGTAATCCCTTTTGATTAGTTTTGCTTTACGTGGTTTGTGTAAGAGAGCTTAATTGAGTTGTGAAATATAATTGTTGCATTCGTCATAGCTGATGGCACCCATTTTTGAATGAATGTTAACTTGTGCACTTGATATCTCAATGAGTATTGCTTTTGTTTCACTAGCTTAAATGACTTTCATGCTACATGACCCAAATACATCTCATTTTACTTTGCCTATATTACATCCTTAAAAAGACCTTTAATTCATGATTTTGCATGTGAACCTTAGTATTAGAGAAATGAAATAATATGCAAATTTGCGGAATGTATTGGTTGTGAATGCTGTTAACTGTACCCAATAATATTCTTTAAACACGTTTTTCAAGTATACTATTATATTGCTCAGTTTTTAAAGATATTGAATGTTGATTAATCATGCGTAGAAGCATTGAATGTTAAATTCTTGCTATGAATTTTGAAAGTCATTCATCTTTGCTTATGATTATGTAGTCTTGGAAAATATGGAAATTAAGAAAATGTTTTTAGATCTCTAAGCCTAATTTTGATGTTTTTCCCAATGACAACCAAAAACTAAGTGTGAGAAAAATTGATATGTGCTTAATTGATTGTATAATTATTCCATAATACTTAGCGATTAATGACATGAAATTTCTTAAGATACTCACTTTGACTCATATGTAGTTTTAGGCACAATTCGGAAGCAAAGGAGCTAAAATGAGTCGAAAGCACTATATTTGGGTCATTTTTCGAAGATTCATATCCACTTGTATTCATGGAACAAGAATGATGAAGATTAGAGCAATTAAAGCAAGAAGAAGACAAGAAATTACCAAGAAAGATGAAGAATGAAGAGCATAAAGACCATTCATGGTTTGCTGGAAATTTGTCACAACTGTGAGTGAATTACAATAGTCATAGATTACAAGATCAAGACACCTCATGCTACTAAAGGAGCTAGCTTTCGCTTGGATTTTAACCTAGCTTGGGAATATAAAGAAGGGATAATAAAAGGTATGTGATAGCTGGGACATTAGATAGCTGTATTTGGAGTTAATAAAGCATAAAAGAATAGGATAAAGCATGCTGGGATTATTGCACAGCCGTGAGCATCACTCATGGTTGTGCAGTCACCTCTACCTCACTACCATAAGAACTTGAATTTTATGGACATAACATATAGAAACCAAAGGAGGAACCAGGTTGCATTTGGAGTGTCGGTTAGAGAATAAAACAATTATGAGAGGGCTAATCACCCACTCATACTTGTGTGTTGCATAGGCGTGAGTCATTTTTCACACCCATGTAGTTGCTCACATCCATGAGTGGTAACTAACGGGTGTGAGGCTCTCTCACACCCGTGAGAGATAACTCAAGGGTGTGAGAGGGTGTGTCACACCCGTGGCATACCAAGTCATGGTTGTGACACATTAACACCTCACCCTGAATCCTACTTTTTGCTATAAATTCTTCGCTTTTGTGACAACAAGGTTTGATAAAAGTTTTGGTATGTTAGCTGGGGAAAACTTCAGGAGCTTTGGGAGAGTATGAGGAGGGAGGCAAGCTATTTATCGTGAGAAGACCTATGGAGGGGTAGCTTTCTAATGTAGGTTTAGTGGTGACTTCAATGTCGATAATCGGTTAAGTGTATTTCTCCTTTCATTTGTTGTTTTCTTTTTCACTTTAGAAATTGATTATGTTATTCGATATGTATGGATTTGAGTATTGTAAAAAGATTATTTTATGCATTCATTGGATCGTTTTATTATAAACTCATTGCTAGAATATTCAATGTAATCTGTAATTGTTATGTTGAAATTCATATAAAGCAACTAATGGTTCACAATTATTTGGGATAACATAACCTAGGTTAAATAACGCATTGTATGTGGTTATTGCCTTGATTAATTGGTTTTCCTAATTCGTAATGCTACTACCCAATTGAATCTAGAGATGATATCCTAGGTTATTCGATAATTAATAATCGTATCTTAATTAAACAATACGTAAGGGAAAACTCGACTTAATAGATTAACCTAAGATTAATAGTTTCTATGAGAGGTTTGAGAGTAACAAATCATTGAAATATGTTTAATTAGGGTGTAGGCAAAGATTGAACCAAAGAACCAAATACCTAACGAGTTCACCATTTTCATCATTTTTTGCATGTTTTCATCAATTTGCTTTTGTTTGTTAGTTTAGGTTTATTTTCTTTTCTTAAACCAAACAAAACCCCCTAAACCTAAACACCGATTAATTTCACTTCAAAAGCTAATCGAACACTCTCTGTGGAATCGACCTAGACTTACCACTGCTATAGTAGCAGTAGGTCTAGTTTATTTTGACTAGTGTTACAACACGCTATTGTCAAACTATTTATTACACCATGTCAAAAAAAAGAAGCAATTTTTTGTCAATTTCTTAAATCAATTAAGTTTCCTGATGGGTGTGCATCGAATATAGCCTATTGTGTTAATGTTAAAGAGGGAAAAGTATCAAGGATGAAAAGTTATGATTGTCATGTACTTCTACAAAGATTTCTTATTGTTGGAATATGTGGATGTTTGTTGAAGGATGTGTCCGTAACTTTGAGTCAATTGGGTGAGGTTTTTGAGAAATTATGTTGCAAGACACTTAAAGTTGAAGAGCTTGACAAGATGAAAAAAGATATAACATTAATTCTATGTAAGCTTGAACTGGTATTCCCCTTTTTGTTTTTTGATGTTATGGTGCATTCAACAATTCATTTACCATACGAAGAAAAGCTTTATGGACCAGTTCAATTTCAATGGATGTACCCTATTGAAAGGTAATTGTAAAGTCAAAAATGACTTTACGAGTTAAATAATTTTGATGACAAACAAAGAAACAGATAAATAAAAAGTGGATGTAATAAACCTTTACAAAAATCAGACAGAAGAATTCAGAAGATAAGAAGAAATCAGAC
>JANVCL010000004.1:22643370-22656037 GCA_026546855.1 Erythroxylum incrassatum
CTTTGCTACCCAAAACTCGAGTTGAAGGTAAGGCGAAACCAAATTACATAAGTCATGTGCTACCCAAAACTCGAGTTGAAGGTAGGACAGAACCAAATTACTTAAGTCCACCACGCATCCGCTAGAATCGAACGTCTCCCGGCTTCATTTTTTAGTGCATGGGAGAACCTATAGCCAATCCATTTTTAGGATTCAAACTCACAACGTAGGGCTAAACCTCAGGCCCATACCTGAGCTTTGATACCATTTTGCTACCCAAAACTCGAGTTGAAGGTAGGGCGGAACCAAATCACTTAAGTCTTCTGATCGAATAAAAGCCTTATGGCATTTAAATAACATGTGTATATGTGACATATGCTATTTAGATGAATATATTTGTGAATTTAAAAAATATTATTACAAATTAACAAGAGTAGAACAAGAAATGTATATTCATATATTTATCCAAAAATTACCATTTCTCATTAATCAAACCTATAAACACAATTTCAAGTAAAACGGGACAATAGACAAATAGCTTATAATTTAGGCGGAGCCATTCTTATAGCCCAAGAAATATTAGCAGGACAATGTTTTGAATCAAAATTAAAACGAACTTTACATCATAAAAATATTCAACTGTGTTGTTCAAAATATGCAGAAGTACCACAACAATATGGATGTGAATCTAAACAAATCACCCATAAAAGAAAAAAGAAGCCTTATAAATCTTATAGATGGAAGTGATATCCTAAACATTATTATAAAAGAAGACCTTTTATTCCATATAGGAAACAATTTCGAAGATATAAATATAGACAATTTAAACCTAAAAAACAAGACTGTCCACAAAAGAAAATTTCATGTAGATGTTGGTTATGCAAAGAAGAAGGACATTATGCAAATACTTGTCCTAAATGTAAAAATACAAACAATAATACAAAGCAAAAACTCAATATATTAAACTCAGCCATTCTAAAAAATTTAGAACCTATAGAATCTGATTATAATACAAACTCTACAATTTCTTCAATATATTGTTATGAATCAAAAACTGAAACAAACTCAGAATCCCCAATTGAATCCCATACAACTTTATCCAAGTTCTAATTGAGAATAAAAAAATTAATGCATATATAGATACATGAACTACAATTTGTATTGCTTCAAAACAATTATTAAACAATTGGAAAAATTTAGAAAAACCATTACAAATCCGTATAGCAGATGAAAGTTTTAAATATATTTGATATGTAAGTTATTACTATAATATTATAATAGAAACATTTACATTATCGGTACCCTCTATCTATCAACAAGAATCAGGCTTACCTTTAATTTTAAGAAACAATTTTTTTAAATTATATAATTCCTTTTGTCAATATCTACGTTATATCACTTTGAAAACACCATTCATTAAAGCTATAAATCAAAAATCAATTATTCTTAAAATTCCTATTTATCATACTACTTATTATCAAGCCTTAAAACTAGTAACAACCAAATTAGATTATTTACAATTCTATCTTCTCAACAATGTCTATTCAACTTGAAATAGATAATTTATTAGACAATGTTTGCAGTGAAAATTATTTAGATCCAATTAAAAATAATAATCACCAATTGATTGAAATAAAATTAAAAGATCCTACGTAAGAAGTAAATATTCGAAATAATATACCATATACTCAACAAGATGTATAAGAATTTATATCCGAATGTGCAAATTTACTAGAAAAACAGTTAATATCACCAAGCACTAGTAAACATTCAACACCTACTTTTTATGTAAATAATTCGGCAGAACAAAAAAGAGGCAAAAGACGCATGGTTATCAATTATAAAAAACTAAATGAAGCAACGATAAGGGATGCATACAAACTACCTCGAAAAGATTATATTATCAATAAACTAAAAGGAACATATATGGTTTACTACTTTAGATACAAAATCAGGCTATTGGCAACTTAAATTATATGAAAATACAAAAACTTTAACAGCTTTTGCTTGTCCCTCTCAAAAACATTACCAATGGAATGTTTTACCATTTAGTTTAAAACCACCAAATATTTATCAAAGATTTATGGATAATAATCTTGAAGGATTAGAATAATTTAAATTTGTTTATATTGATGATATTATTATCTATTCTAATCAAGATAAAATGGATCATTTAAAAAAGATTAAAATCGTTATACAAAGATGTCAAGACAAATGATTAATTTTAAGTAAGAAAAAAGTCAAATTAGCACAACAAAATATAGAATATTTAGGAATTTAATTTCAAAATGGATATTTAAAATTACAACCTAACATTTTAAATAAAATACAACAATTTCCTAATAGATTAATAAATAGAGTCTAAAGATGTTCAGATTAACATTTAGAGTGGTGGTTTACTATATACAAATTGAAAGAAATTAAAGGATTTTCAACAACAACAGGGAATCTAATGTTGAAAATTGTTACACAAAGACTAATAGAGAGGATCAACAATGATAAGCATTCGATTTTCTTCACTTAATATTTTTTTGTAATTGTTCATTGTTATCCCAATAGAATGCTATTAATTAAGATCCTTCACTATTTCAATACATGTTACTTTAGAACTTATAGGGATCTAACTTTCAGCAACAATTTGAGCTAGTTTAATGAATTCATTAATTACTCTTCATGAAAAACTTTGCTTCAAACATTGTCTATATTAAATGCTCATTAACTCTTTCATCCCTCTAATCTAAAGGGATTTTTATATATTTCTTTTTCAATTTTAATATTTGTGTTTAATTTATTTTTCAAAATTTTTCCCATTTATTGCAAGTATTTATTCGCTTTAAATATAACACATAGGGATACAAATTAAATTTAGATATAACAAATAAATAAATAAAATAAACATAATTGTCGTAAGACCCTAAAAATGATAAATTTTACCTTTAAAATATTGAATCAAAGGTTGAGAAGTGGCGCTTGTGCTATTTCCTGCCGTTTTCTATCTCCAGCTGCCTCTCCCTAAACCTCACTTTCACTAGCCTCCAACTTAGATCTCTCCAATTTGAAGTTTTTTGTGCCGAGCTTAACGAAGTAATAAGAAGAAAATTTGAGGTTTGTTGGAGCAAGAAAAAACAAAATGAACTTTTTGAAGCATTATCTTCAATAAGCCAAGCATGTTAATTGTGCAACGTGGAAGATGAGTCCATTTTTCATTTGCTTACACTTTACTTATACATTTTGATTCCTTTTTCCTCTTTATACGCTTGTTGACTCTACATATTTCAAGTTTAGTGTAATGGATTCCTCTTTTTGGTATGGTTTAAATTTCAATCTCGTTCTTAGAACTTATAATTGGATTGTCTAGTCTTTGGCGACTTGTACCAAATCGTCAGCCAACTCTTTGGCATATCTGATTTTCTACCTTGGGTTAATTTTTCTAGTGCGTAATGATTGTCGGTTCTTTCAATGAACCGGTTTTCCATGGGAAACCAAAAAACAAGATTTCACCTCCATAAAACTGTGCTGCAATTGTATTACCAAATACGAAAAGTCAGCAGTCCTAACTCCTTAGGGATGGCAGCTATTGGCTAAGAAAAATGCAATAGTTTATTAATACAGTAATACGCTATCTGCTGGCTGAAAAAATGAATGTGATGAATAAATATTCTGACAAGAACGTTAAACCGCCTAGGCCATTGAATGTAGTCAGATTCAGATGCTCTATATATATGAACGTCGAAAGAATAATGAAAATACTTCATACCATCGTTTCCTTTTTCTATTTCTCATAGATTAAGGAAGAATTTTAAGTTCAATAACTGGGTTATCAAGTCGGGGAAGAAGAAGAGCTCTATTCAATCTAGTTCTCTTGTGTTTTCAATCCTCTCCATTTTGTCACGCTTCCATTTTAATGCCAGTAGCAACAGATTACACAATTCAAAAGTGTTGACAATTGTTTCAGACATCCAAGGAGGGATAAGAGCAGCACCAGCTCTCAAGCCTGGCGAAGGCGAAAGCTCTTAGGCGGCCACTGCGAATGTTTTGAGAAACAAGCCTTTGGATTTGTCATCATCAACTTAAAACACGAGTTATGGAATAAAGGGAAGATGTCTACCCAAAGCTTTGCAAATACAATCAGCAATAATAAAGCCACCAGTTTTGAGATGAACAACAAAGTAAAGGAGCAAGTCAGACAACTCACATGCCTCAGAAATTGTAGTTCAAAATGGATGAAGCCATTCACACATCTAATTGATTCATCATCCTTGCCAATGTAATTCCAGCAAAATTAACGCCAAATAAAATCATCTACAGTTTAGAAACAAATTGATTTAAAATAAAAATATAAAAAAAGCAACGTCGTTTCCACAGGTACTGACAAACAGACAAGTCAGGCAACTCGTATGCCTCAGAAGTTGAGATCATAATGGATCGAATCCATTCACCCATCTAATTGTTTCATCATTCTTGCCAGTACATTAACCTTCAGAGAAACGGTGATAGAAAAAGCTTTTCAAAATGTACCAATCCACCTTACGTGGGCATGCCTACAAGAGACCCCTGTAAATGTTTCTGACAAAAAAATGAGCCATTTACAGGGTTTCAAAAGCTGAAAGCTTTCACAACTGACATTATAGCTTACAACGAAACCAAATCTAGACAGCAGGGAAGCCATAATAGACCCAAGCAAAGAAACAGATGGATCATGAAAAAGACCCAAGTGGGACAAGCAGGAAAGAGAAACAACCCATAGAAAAAGACCGCTATTGCGCAGCTATGACTCGAAACGCTTCCATTGCTAACTGGAAGGCGATATTAAGGGCAGCGCTGAAAGGAAAGATGAACAAAACCCTGAAGCTGTAAGAACCTATAAGTAGGAAAAACAAGATCTTTTAAGACAAAAGAAGGCAAATTGCGGGCAGGCCGCCAACACTTTCGCTGCGCTAGGCATAGGCCGCGGACGAGAATTTATAGCTCTGCGTCGTGTGAATGAGAAGGTCAAATCTTAATAGCGGGAGTGAAAACCCTGAGCTTAGTGGTCCTATACTGAATTTTGAGTGTCCTGTGATCTAGAGATCCAATCCACTTCTCTACACTATAAAGCCGGTATATACCTGACTAAGTGGATTTTGGACTTTTGCTAAGTTTTGAATGGGCTTCGCCTCGCCTCGTCGATGTCTGAGAGAATTATCTTATGAATTAAGATTGTACAAGTGATCTATTGGCTAAACAAGGCTTGAAGCCTGAAGGAAGGTGGTTACCAGATGGAAAATCCGTCCGCTACGGCATATCATTTTCGGCTAAAAAGACATGAAGACCACCAGACATGAAGCTTCTGGATGGAATTCAAGTGAACACACCGTCCTCCAGCATACATGTGAAAAATGACTCTCTCTCACTCATCTTTTGCCTCTCCTAACATTTAATTCTGGTAACATCAAATTCCTGATATTTAATTTGTGACACCAAAGTTCTATGTATCTGGACACATTGAGAGTTGAAGCTGCTATCAAAGCCAGACCAATTGCACGTAGGTTAATGAACTAGAAATTTAGTTGAACTTTTAATATCTATAATGCAGTTTTATGATTAATAACAATCATTAAAAAAAACAAACATATAACTTTTTGGTTTACTTTAATAACTGTTGTTATTAAAAACTGATCGGTTAATTTTTATAACCATAATAAACTAATTAATTTTTATTTAATAGTCTTTTCTTTAATTAAACTCTATTCTTTTTATTAAAAAATGATATCTTTCATTAATCATATTTTAAGTTCTTTAATTTTATTCAACCTTTCTTATATATTTATTTTATATATGACAATAAGATACAAGTTTTAAATTATTTTAAAAGCAATTTCTTAAATAATTAAATGCTTTGGCTCAACTAATAGTAAATGTTGTCATATTATAACCCTTCCAATTATGGCACTTTATAGAAGAGGTGTTTCAATCAGATACATAATTACTAATATCTTTATATAATTTGAGATTATATGCGAAATATTAATCTAAGCATAATAATATGATAATTTAAGGAGCAATTTCGACCAAAGTACAAATGGTGACTTTGGTTTTTAATTCTAAATATACACGTTTTCTATATTTGTATTGTCAACATGACCTGTTCAAGTCTCCGTTTTGTTTTGAAAAGAAACTATGACTTGCTTGATTCATCACACGCTCTCTTTTGACCTATATGGACCGGCTCTATTAGTCAACTAAGTAAACCAATAGGAATGGACATCAATAAACTAGAATAAAATAAAAGCATTTGGGATTTGGTTGGACATGTTAGAAAAGAATAATGATACGTATCCAATAATTCAAGAGTAATTTTTCAGCCTTACTACTTTTTAATTTAAGGAATTGTTTATTTTATTTTTCCAAATTTTGTAAAAAAAATTCTGTTTGTTTAAAGTTTTTTATTTTTAATTTTAGTTTTGGTTTCTTTTAGTTTTTAAAATTTATGAAAACTACAAAAAGTAATTTTATTTATATTTAATGTTAACTAAATGTATATTAATTATTAATAAAAATAAGAATAATTTAGTTTTATATTATATTTAATTAATAACAATTAATTGTAAAAAAGGAATAATTTAATTTAACTTGACAATAATTAAATTAAATAATTATTAATAAATATAACTAAATTAAAAAATCTTTAAATTAGTTTTATTTTATATATTTCAAATAAATTTGATTTAAATTTTAATTTATGAATAAATTTTAATTTATGAATTATTTATTTTAATAAAATAAAATAATTTTTATTAATAAATATCATATAAGAGATTAAAATAAATTTAGTTAACAAAAAATAATTTATCTTTATGTTTGATCTAATATATCGATTTCATCAATAGTTGCAATTAAATAAGTTTTTATTTTCATTTAAAAGAAAAAATAAAAAACTAAAAAGCAACAGAAAAAAGAAGTGGATTATATACTCTTTCAACCAAACTTATATAAATTTTACTCTTAAATATAAATGAATTAAGTTTACCTTTTTCAAAATAACAAGTGTAGACCAAATTCATAAAATTCAAGCTTAGTCTGGATTAGCTTATTTTGATAGAATTAATTTTACCTTTTTATAATAAAATTATTCAATATATATATATAGTCATTCTCTTATATTTCTTTTTTATTTTAAAACTTAATAGTAAAATTTCCAACAGTTACACTTTTTCAAGTATGCTAATTGCAAGTTTATATTTGTTCTAATGGTAAATAATATACTCATAACTTTCCTTGAAGTTGTCCACACCGCACCTGTAAGGAACCAATTTCTACGGTTACTTTAGGCCGTTTCCGTTTTATGCAAGCCAAGTATCCTATTCATTGACTAGTTAGTTTCCAAATAACAAGTGAAAATTACGTGACTTTGTCCTGCTTGACACGTTTAATTGACTTTATTTCTGACTCTCCTTAACCTGTTCTCACGATAACAAATGATGATTGAATTTACTCAGCTTGGGTTTCTGCTTTCTTATGTCTGAACGAGATCTCACACTGAGTGTTTTTGGATTGAAAATCAACTTGGCGAATATATATGATGCCACAATTTTTGTTGATTACTTGACATCGACCAAGTCGAACCAACTCATTTGGAAGAAACTACTCTATACTAATACACCTTACTATAATAGTTATTACATTATGGAATGGCTCAAGGGTTTTCAGAACATCCTCTTCCATTTGTTTTTGTAGCCATTAATTAGGCTATTTTTTTTTATTTTTTCTCTTATTTTTTTGGATTCGAGGAAACACCACAAACAGGCTAAGCGGGCTCACCTCTCAGAGGGCCAAGTAGCTACACCCCATCAAAGAACCAAGCGGCTACACCCCATCACGGAGAGCCATACTAGTTCTCCACCCATAGGTAAAACCTCGACTGCCCAGGCTCTTACAAGAAGGGCTAGCAGGGAATTGAACCTAGGACCTAACTGAAGCCAAGCTCCGCTCTCAACCATCTAACCACACCCCTTGAGGGCATATCAATATATATTACTCCCTCCGATTTATAATAACTGTTGTTTTAGAGGGATTTTAATTATTTAAAATAAGTGTCGTTTGTAACTTTTTATGCATATTTATAATTTTACTTCTAAAATTACCCTTTAATTTTTCTCACATCTTAATTACACAGATTACACAGATTATATTTTCAAGACACTTAACATGTAATTAATAAAGGTATATCAGATATTTCATTAACTTTCTTAATAACCGTGTATTTTTCTAAAACGACTTTTATTATAAATCAGAGGAAGTATAAATTTTTTCCCTTCCGGTTGATCTGAATTAGTTAATTAATCGTACATAGCAGCTTGGAAACCATATTCGCGCCTTTCGTAATCACATTAATGACGTAACCTTGGTTGGTTGACCGTTGTCCGTACAACGAAAAATACTGAAAATCTACCAAATGAAATTATCCCGTTCAAATCATCCGATTTTATTACTCTAAAAACCTAAAGTTGTAACTCTGTTAATCTATACCTTGTCACTCCATTTTCATGAAGTAATTTAACAATCTAGCAAGCTACTTTTGAAATTAAAAATATACTTTAGAAGTTAAATTGTATTTTGAAATCAATTTTTTAACTATTTCTGCAATGTTAATTAAAATTATAATATATTATGTAAAATATTAATTTGTTTCAAATAAAATTGTTAATTTCTACACATAAGATGATTAATATTAAACAAAATGTAACAATCATTCAAATTCAATTTATTATTTAATTTTAAATTTTAAATTTTAAAATAAATAATCTAAATTTATCGAGTACGATTTATCTCTTCAAAGCAAATTCTCGTCTAACACCGCGTTCTGACAGTTGCACATCATGAAAATCATGATCCAATTCAGGAACAGTACAGAAGTCCAAGAAATTAAAGAAATATATTTAACAGATCTTCCATTTTTAAAAAATAAAATAAGATCAGATCGGACAGCCATCAGCCCAACAGATCTGATTGTTTAGTCTGGTCTACCGTCTGCAACTCCAAGCAGAGCTTGATTTTTTTGAATAGAATTCACGTGATCACGTCCTTTGCTCTACAAATTTGGAGATCCAAAAGACGTATTCAGAAAGTAAGCCTCTTTTAGGAAAATATCTTAACGATCCTCCCTCACCACCTATAAGCACGTATGGGTAGATTGGAATTGGATTCTTTTGCTAGCACCAAAGCAGAGAATATCATAACAACATCAGCCATTTGATGACCAACATCTTTTTCCGTTGGAACCTGTGCCCTGCCTTGAAAGGATGTAGCTTTTAAAACGGCGAGAATTAAAGCATTGTCAGTATGTTTAATAACCACCGTCGTTCTAAGTTATTGTGCCAATCAATCAAGTTTTAATTTGGTACGAACATATTATGTCCGTTTTATATTTGAAAGACTCGGAAATTGAGTTGTCGTAACAAAAATGATAAGAGTCGTCCGTCCATTTTCGTGATACATCCCTCCTCCGTTTCCGTCTCCGTCTCTCAAATTGGTCGTAACATGTAACTTGTTTATAATTGCAAGTTTGACTTTAGAAAATTTGCCGACATCAGGAGGCTAACCTTAAACCCGCATCCTACGAGTTTAATGATATTTTATTATCCAAGGATCTAATTAGGTATTTGACTGAAAGACCAATTACTTTAAGCTGATTCCATTGACATTCTCAACTTTGACAGCTTCGTATCGTGTGATTACCAAATACCAATACCTTAAAAGAGATTTTTCTTACCGGAAATTACAAGAGATGGACAGTCAGGAAAAATATTACATCTTTAAAATTGATTTATTTACTATAAAAATAGACTTAATTAAAATTTTCATCTCAAATTTATATAAGTAGGATAACATTTGTATGAGTTTGGAAAGTTGTACATACGATAACTTTCAATTATTATTTCACGTTTTCAACCATCCTTACCGCCACAAATACAACTAGAAATATTAATGATTTACACTAATGACTACTTACGTTTATCTATCAATTAGCCACATAGTAACATAAAGCACTACATCAAAAATGAAAATTGCCTACAAAAAAAAATTGTTGCTAAAAGTTCTAAAATCGTCACTAAAAATATCGTCAAATTCTCGTAATTGAAAACTACAAACAACATTTCTTACTAATCATCGCTAATAGTTTTTGCCTACATTTTTTTTCGTAGCGAAAAACTATTATCAACGTTTTGAGAAATCGACACTGATATATTTTGACTACACTTAGTTTTCGTAGCTAAAACTTATTAGCTACATTTTTGGAAATGTAGCAAAAAAAATAGTTACGTTTCCAAAAGCTTAGCTAATTGTTCTTAGCTATGTTTTGTAAAATGTAGTTAAATTTTAATATACATATTAATGAAATGTTATATCATGTTAATTATAATTATTTGTGACATTTTTAATATATTATTATATATAATATTAAGATTTTTTGTTAATTTATTATACAAAAATATAACACAAAAATAATTGATAATTTGAAGCATTGTTAAAAAATATCATTAAATTATATCAACAAAAAGAATATTCTTTACATAAAATATTTTAATTATAATTTTAACAATTCTTATAGACAAAATAATAAATATAAAGACCAATTTACAAATAATAAATGATGAAATTACAAAAAAAATACAACATAACTAGAATGACTCTAGGCTTGTCCATGTTAACGAGAGCAACTTCGTACGTCAACCATCATATACGAATGATAAGCCACGAGAATCATGAAAGCAGCTTTGAAATCGGTAGAGTGCCTAAGATTATGCATAATTAAGCTAGTTTGTTTTCAATTAGGAAAAAAAAAGAGGGTGATGGAATGGGAAAGTAATCCAGCAAAATAGTCATTGAAAACCATTAAATACCTTTCAAAGTACAACTTCTTTATCATGTAAGAAGTCAAAGATCGAACCTGAGAGTAAAACAGAAAGCAAGTGTTGTAACATTTATGTAGTGGGTGCATCCATAGCTTCAACAAGGTTAAGAATACCTTAAACAATAAGAATAAAGCTTGATGAAGAAAGACAAATATGACAGCTTAAAAGCACTTCATCTATAGAGCTCCAGGATCATCAGTCACTAACTTGAATTTTAAGTTGCTAGTGAATCTAAATTTCTTAAAGATGCTAACAACTAAATATCAATTTCAGAAGTTGGAATTGTTGGCTTTGAATGTTTAGTTTTAGCACTTTTACATAGCCATTATATGGACTTTCCAAGTAAATATAAGACTTGAAATTACATACTTAACAAGAAACAATAATAGATCTAAGTCTACGTGAAAGTAGGAAAGAATTGTGAACAACACAACAGTTGTAGCATCATTGACCACACCTTCTTTAAAGACTATATTGTATAATAAAGGTGTTTCTTCATGGTTAAGGATATGGTATATCAAGTGTAAAACTCAACAACAAAATAAAATTAAGTTTATTTTCTTCTCAGCCTAACAAATAAAGCCTCGATCAAATGCATACCTGTAAGGTACAAACAGAATCCATAGCTAAAAAGATTGCTCCAAGTGCTAAAACAATGAAAAGCAAAGCAATAATATTAAAAAACAGACTAGTAGAAGTGCGATTCAAGTTACAGATTATTCTATTAACTATTTTTGTTCTTTAAGATAGCTCATTGACAATGATAAAGTGTCAAATCTAGAGAATAAATTAGCATAAAGATTTAAAGAAACAAACTAAATGTCTTTCATCTAAATGTTTTCCATGTTAAAAGAGCATTTTGATTAAAAATGACCAACTTTTGAAATGAGATGAAAGCTAAAATTTGAGGAGAGACATATACCAAGATAACCCACCGTCTCTAGTAAACCAATATAAAATTTTTTGAAACAACTGTGATGCACTTGAATCAACGATCAAAAGGTTATCAATAGTTTCCATAAAGCACTTGCAAATTCCAAAATTAAGGTTTGTATTTTATGGTTTGAATTCTATATATGTACTTCTCCCATTATGAAAGCAAAAACAAGAAGGTAAAGAAACCTTATAAAACTCAGAGTTACCTTTTAAAGAGTATAATCTTGCATCTTTTCATAAAGCCCATCTAAGAGCTCAACAACTCTTAACTCGTTGACTTTATTTAAAACATACACATAAATAGGGTGGAAGGAAATTGAGTTTGTATAACAAATTCATCTCTAATTTATCAAGGGTTCCCTTCCATTATATAAAAGAAAGATCACACTTAAGAAGGAAAAAAAACATAAAAAGAGAAAGAGAGAGAGAGAGTCTCTTTACTATTAGGCAATTGGGAATGACAAAAGTGATGGAAATAAGTTTCAAAGAAACACAACGAAGGATATAACGTAAATTGAGGGAAACAATTTCTCTATTAATTTGTTTGATTTGATGAAAAAAAAACAGAATGAAAGTTATAGGAAATACCCTTGAATAATCTTGCAATTCATGTGTAAAGCAATCTTTAAACACAGAGCAATCACAACAACGCAAGTTAAAATATTTCATGTCAAATATTTTATAATAAAATAGTGTAGAAAAAACATAACAAAAAATAGTACATTAAACATATTTTTAATGAGAAAGTCTTGAACTGAAGTCGCGTCCCCATCGTATGTAATACTCCCTCCGATTCATAATAAGTGTCGTTTTAGAAAAACGCACGCTTATTAAGAAAGCTAATGAAATTATAGATA
>JANVCL010000004.1:22658904-22686411 GCA_026546855.1 Erythroxylum incrassatum
AGCTCTATACATACCATCATATATATACCCCAAAGATGGCTTCTCATCTGAGTCAACAATCCTCAACAGCCTTATAAACGGAGCCACAATCTTCACAATGATCGAGCAAGCATCCCAAAATTTAGTATCTAGAATCATAGCACAAACTTCTTTTCCTTTTTCATTCTTTGATAATTTATGACTTGAAAAGTGTTTACTTGTCACCAAATTTTAAAGTTGGTGCTTATGTTGATAAACACTTTCCAAAGTAATAAATGTAGTTGCAAACCTGGTAGCAGCAGGACGCACGATCTCAACCCAATCTTCTTGCTCTCTTAACCAAGACAAAAATGTGACATGATTATACACAAAAAATGTGATCTTAGATGCGCGTGAAGCAAAACTAGAAATATGATCCATACCACCAATATCTTTTAAAATAAGATTTATACAATGAGCAGCACATGGAGACGAATAAATATGTCTATACTTTGGTTGTAATAAGTGCTCAGTTGATACATAATTAGCTGCATTATCTGTTACAAAATGCATTATCTTTAAATAAACTTTGTGATTAATAAATATTTTTAAAATATAATTAAATTCTTTCTCATTCTTGATTATTCTTCTAGTCGTCGTCGTCATCAACCTCTCCAAAGCTGACGTCACCGCCACCAACCAGTGCCCAGACGGCCACCCACAGACTGTCGCCGCCACCTTCCACACCTCTCCAAAGCCAACGTCGACCGGTTCGTATCCAGGTCCATTTTTTTGGGGACGAGGGAGACCCTTTTGACGCTCTTCATCTTCAAGAAGCCCCTCTTCCTCTATAATGTCGCACTCCTTCCACTGCTTCTGTCCCTTCCTATGACTACCCCTGGAAGCGTCATTTGGCGAGATCTTGTGTGATCCGGGTTTTAACGACCCAAAAAATCGAATCGTCGACGACTCACGTGAGTGTCGACCAATGGAGGACTGAGAATGCAGCGGCGATCCCACTGGGCTAAGCACCGGCGTGGAATGAAAAGACGTCGTTGTCTTCTCCCCATCGTGAGAGTCTCAAGAAGGGCTTTGCACGAAATAGACTAGGCGGCGAGGAGATCTCGTCGAAGAGGATGATGCGAGGCTGGTGACTTCGAAGTCTGTCTTTGCGTGCATGTTGCAAAAATTCTCTAAAGACCAAGGGTTTAAAACCAGATCGGACCAGTCCGGTCCTATTTGACCGAAAAAGGTTGAACTGTCCAGTTTTTATATAGAGAGGTTATTAAGTGAAACCGAACCGGACCACTGACTGGTGCAAACTTTTTCCGGTCAGACCGGACGGTCCAATCCAGTTTTTAAACCATTGAATAAGAGTCAACCTAAATAAGTTTAACGTTTTGAAATTCGTAAAGAAGACAAGTCCTATTTAATATAGCCTTATCAGGTATTTATAGCTATCATAACTTTCAAATTAATTTTTAGATTTAAGAGCATATTCACTATAAAACTCGAACTTTAATCACTAAATCACTATGCTTTGAAGTCAACTTAATCAGAAAAGTCTTCTACAAGAAACTCATCCGATCAACAAAATTTGGGAGGTATGAGCATCAATTTGTTAAGAGTGGTGCATATAATGCAGTGGCTGTTCGCTTTTTTTCTTTGTCGAATTGCTTTTGATTTAAGTATAGATATAGAAGTGTCTATAAGATTATCACATATTATTCGTGTGGATAAAATATTCCTGGATCTCTATTGTATGTCTTTTCTGTCTTAAAAATCTCATCTGGCTTAGCCTTAGTTTAAATTCGTCATTGTCTAATCATATTGTTCTATTTGAAAATTTACCTCTTATATTTGTTATCTTGAGATTTTATGATTTACTTTGGCAAATTAATTTTGGGAAGGAGCTTTCTACAGCTATCAGGCATACAGCTAGAACAACTTCATGCATGTACGGAGTTATGTACATATATATAGGAGTTAGATGTCAGTGCTGTGGCTCCGTCCTTGCCCAAGATTATTATATATATATATATGGATGGAGTTATTTAGAGGTTAGTAATACATTGAACCTTTTAAATTTTAAAAAAATAAATATTTGAACCTTTTATTTTAAATTCCTGACTCCGTCACTACTTAAACATGTATAAAAACAGTGTAAAGTGACTCATGATATGCAAGCAATACAATACAATTACACTTTCAATTGCTTTCTTTCTTCTATTCTTTCACTTCTCTTTTTCCTGACGTAAGATCTTTACGTCCTTGCTTGTTTCTATGTGTTTATATAAAAAATTTGACAGAATTTATATGTATTTCGACGATAATCCAAGACCCTGGGAGGAGAGAGTTTTGTGAGGAATTGTTGTCCTTCTGTGACACTTTCATTGACATGATCTCCAATTCCTTAAAAGGAGAGATTACCAGAGAAGCTGGCAAAACTCCTGACTTCTCGTCTTTTTTGCAAAGGGATTTGTGTTAAGTACATGAATAATGACTGGTAAAGTTGTATCAGATCCTGCATTTGATGTACTGGAAAGTGGAAACTGCCTTGAGAAAATTTGACGACGGCCCTTTTCTCATCGGCAAGTTTAGCTTGGTAGTGAACTGAACTTTTCGCCTGTTCCGCCATTTATCTCCGTTAAAGTAAATGCAGGATCTCCACTGGACTCATGATGCTTGTAGAAGTGAAATCAACTTTATGCTTTTTTAGGTGGATATAGTTTATATGAGTACACATCCTCTGTCTAATATTACTCTGTCTTATTCTGTTTTATAGAATCTCAATTATTTATTTTGCGAGACCTACCCGGGACTCATGCGAGATCCACATAAATAAATGACTAAGATTTATTGAACACACTAACACACCACACCGTAATATTATTAGACAAAAGATTTAGATTCAGTTTATATTCCGTTTGTTGTACGGGCTCAGATATTCTTATCTGAAGTTTGTAAGTACGATGTCACGTCAGGTCGGCCTAAGCTATCCACATGGATTGACGTACATGTGTGTTTAGTTTGTAATTACAATTCATTCCAAGGCAATGAACAGATGCCACAAGTTCTGTTGATTTTGATTATTCTGTGCAGGAAATGAACCAGGTTGATGCTTATAAGCAAACAAAAAGTGAGCGCAGGGAGATCATTGAATTTTACAACGACCAGTTCGGTAACTTTCCGCAAAGACTTTTTCTATAGATTCATTATGATCTTCACTTAATGATCAATGGAGAATGCATATATTTATTTACAAGAGTCTTTGCTTGCAGTCCCAAGAGGCGTGGGCTTGTCATTTCCAGTTCCATTCCAAGTGTACACGAGGAACAAGCAACTTGATCAAAGGGTGAATCTCAACTTTTACAACCATTTTAAAAAGCTTTGCAAACATCTCAAATATGTGTCTTTTGATCAACGTATCGTTTGTTTTTAGCAACTTTGGTTGTGAAAGGTTTAAAGATTAGACACATTTCAATTTTTCCTTGAAGAGTATTAGTGGAGATACTTGGTAGATTATGACAGAACCATAGCACACTAACCTGGTTGAAACCTATGAACAGTAAGATCTAGCACCAGGAGGTTAAGGCAAGAGATTATATGGAGTAAAGTTACTAAAGATGCAGAAATGACATATACAGTGACTTATCTGGAGTGGAACAAAATTTGAAGGGAAGGCAGAAAATTAGTACAATGAAAACGAAACTCAGGCCTTCTGTGATGGACATAAATACAAGGATACTATTATATAACTACGATTCTATTTGCAAGCCAATCCTGACGAGAACTCACTTGCAGTTTTAGTATATTAAGCTAACTTCCCTCCCTGGTTTGATTTGTCTTTACACCAATCATCGTTGAGATTTACTGCGCATTGGTGTTCTGGGAGGGGTGCCAGGAGACAAGCGAGAACTCTGGATATGTTTTATTTTAGGATCAAATGTCTGGGAAGCAAGGTAGCCCAAAGCTGTGACCACATCAGCTATGGCAGGTCGCAGATTAGGCTGGTCTTGAACACACATGGCTGCAACAGCAATGGCTTGATACAATCCCCTTGGCGGATACTGACCTTGAAGCATTGGATCTGCCATGTTCGAAAACTTACTTCTTTCTTTAAATAAAGGTTTTGCCTGCAATAAAAGCCAAGAGTATATAAGCCACGATAAAATGAACACATTGGTTCTAAGAACAAGCATATCCTGGAAAAGAATTCCAGAAAGATATGTGAAAAAGCTCACCCAAGCGACAAGATTCTGCTCCCCTGTAGCTTTAGCATGGTCAATCGCTCTCCTGCCTGTAATGATTTCCAGAAGAACAACTCCAAAGCTGTAAACATCTGACTTCAAAGTTAGTTGACCTGTCATTGCGTACTCTGGAGCGCAGTATCCGTAAGTACCCATAACCCTTGTAGACACATGGGTGTTATCTCCAACAGGTCCCAGTTTAGCCAAACCAAAATCAGATAACTTAGGATGATACCCTTCACCAAGCAAAATGTTGGAGCATTTTAAATCTCTGTATATCACAGGAGGGCTTGCCTTATCATGCAAATACTCCAACCCTTTTGCTGCCCCAGCAGCTATTTTCATTCTTGTGCTCCAATCAAGTGGTTTCTTACCAGGTGAAATCTCTGCAAATAAAGCAATTAGGACTAAGAAGAAGATAACAATATGAAAGGGATTGAAAAATGAGTAAGAAGTTGAACAAACTTACCATATAAATGGTCTTCTAATGATCCTAGAGGCATATACTCATACACCAATAGCCTTTGATCTCCATCAGCACAATAACCAATTAAATTAACTAGATTAGGATGGTGGAGTAAACTTAGCATCAACACTTCAACAAGGAATTCCCTATTTCCCTGCAAACCATTACGATCAAGTTGCTTGATGGCTACTACCTGAAACAATCATTGATAAGGTTAAGATTTTTCACTCACTTTACAACTCGCTGCATATCATAATTGATGCTTCTATTCTTTGTTAGTGATAGAATTTCGTACGCTTATATCACGATCCTTACGAAAAAATTGCATCTTTATCATTTAGAAATTGAAGGCAAACTGAAGAAAATGATGAGCATCACTCACCTGATTAATGGTTTCCAAACGCCCTTTATAAACTCTTCCAAAACCTCCCTCCCCCAACAAACACTCTGCCTTGAAATTTTTAGTTGCAGTGGCCAACTCGCGAAATGAAAAGATTTGTGCAGCGATGCTATCTGGACCTCCACGTTTAGAGGATTCTTTATCTTTCAAAGGGGAACCCGTCCTAGATCTCTCTGCATCAACAAACCATGACGGTAAAAACTCGAATCACCATCCAGAAATCGAATCCGTGTCTTCAAATTTGCTTTCCAATTTAAAGCAAATTCTCAATAACGAGAACAAAAACCCCCTCAACAAATACAGAATGCCTCTGCTAAGGAGCTAAAAACTACATACACGAACAACTGAATAGTGCATGAACCAAGAAATCACATCTCAAAACCCCCTTTGACTTTGCAAAAGAACCAAACTTCCGACCACTACACAACCACCCGGATAAGGGAACGCGAGAAACTCACAATGGAATACAAACAACATGAACTAAATCAAATTCCAACAGACTTTAAGACAACAGCCAAAGGATTACAGTGTGATAACTCTATGGCCGGCTCAACACACGTAACAAATGTAAAGAGCAATACTATAGGGGCATAAACACGAACCTGAAGTGAGTTTGATCTGATCAAGTGGCTTCTGGGTCATGATCGTTGGTTTCTTCTTCTTCTTCGAGTTTGACATACCAGAACAGGGAATCCACCCCATAACGCTCTTGCTCTCTCTCTCTCTCTTTCTCTTCCTCTATCTATACAATTGTAACAACAATACTCTGTAACCTCCAAAGATGAAAATTTCAATATCCCAGGTGGTGTCAACTGTCAAGTAGCCATGGAAGCACAAAGAATGGGTAGGGAGAGAGACAGACACCCAGGCTTGTACTTAGTTTCGACAACATATATTATCTGGTTCTTTCCGTTTAGATTAGTTTAATGTTTTTTAAAACCTGGAAATTAGGTGATTGGCCTAAAACGGTCTAATCAGGCCAGTTACAACTCAAACGTTGTCGTTTACGGATGATGGGTCCAAGAATCATGAATATTATTAAATCCACTGAAACTACCACGTAGTCAAAAGGAATTACTATTACTTAATGTACGTTCTGAGATGATGGAGTTCCATGGACTTCAACGAGGATGAGTTACAGCTTAGAGGGTCCCTTTTTATTTAATGTGTCGGTCAAACCGTTTTAGATAACCCGCCTTTTTGTTTCAATTATTTACGGCTTTGAGTTTAAATTTCATCGACGACGTTCCGACACACGTTACGGATAATCAATCATAAATTCCTAACCTTTTCATATTTAATCTCTAATAAATTTTTAAATTAAATAATTCAATTCAAATAATTATACTCCCTCCAATTTATAATAAGTGTCGTTTTAAAAAAACGCACGTTTATTAAAAAAACTAATGAAAACATAGATATACCCTTATTAATACTCCAATGAAGTTTCCTCGTGACCTCCGTGAAGTTATTAAATTGTCTTGAAATTGTAATCTGTGTAATTAAGATGAGAGAAATTAAAGGTTAATTTTGAAAGTAAAATTATAAACATGTATACAAAGTCAAGAATGACACTTATTTTGAATAATTAAAATGTATCTAAAACGACACTTGTTATAAATCAGGGAGTAATTGAAGAATGTATGAAATGGGGCATAAGCATAAATTTCAGTGGAGCTCCCAACCGTCTATGGTGCCATTAACAAGGAAAGCAATGGCATAAAAGTTGTGGGCCTTGTTGCCTTCATTTATGATTAATGTTGCAGTCCTTCGATCTATTTATGCATACGCATCACATTTTACAGGAAACATGAAAACACCAACTCCTAAGCATTGCATTTATGGTTTCGTCTGCAAGTGGGGTCACGAAAAGTGTTACCATTTTAAGCTACCTTAAAAACCATCGCAAGACTATTATTTAATATCCCCTCTCCCATGTACACGATCCCATAACAATGAAATGTGACTTTACAGGTAGAGAAGATGTCGACGAGCGACCCAGTACAAAAAGAAATGGCAACCGAGAAGAAAGAGGACAGAAAGGCGGAAGCGGAATTCTACAAACAGGAGGCACGTCTGCACAACGCGGCGGCTAGAGAGGCGGCTTCTGCCCCCGGCGGTCACGGACATTATACCAGGGGCAGTGAGCTGCATACCTACTCAACAAGTGGGACTCCTGGCTACCCAGATGGGACCCGCTAGACGGGGCTGGCCAGTGAGATCACGGCCCAGAACACCCGTATGGACAACACCGCACCGGGTCATGGGGACCCGACGACCCGTGAGAAAACTGGGGTTAGCATGTTTTAGTTAGACAAAAGTCAAAACACCCATGCTTTTATGTCATGTTATTGTAGTAATGTCGTTTGCTTTGGTAATAATGTTCATGTGCTTTCCTTTTCTCTTTGGATTAAATAAAAATGTAAACCATCTTAGTAGTGATCAAAATTTTTAATTATTTGCAGCGGAACTAATTTGTTTTTTCTTCAATTGGTAAAATTGTAGTAGCGAGGGAAATTACACGGGGTCCAAATCCAATACGAGCTGCAAATTCGGTGTTATTTCTCTAGCGTGAAAACGTTAATATTGAAAAGCCTAGAGATCTCGATGTAAGATGATGACAATTTCCTCCGCTAGCTGGACCTGGACTGGATGGTTCATTACTGAGAAGAGAATTGGACGTGCATCGACTTGCCTCCTGAAAACATTTTAAGTGTACTGACTTTTGCCCTTCCATTCAGCAATTCCTAATTCCTACGGCTTTTGCAAATTGCAACTGTTCTAATCCATTAACCTACATCTAAAATTTCGGCCTCTTTGCTTCGAACAATAAAGTTTAGCTGCTAACGTTGACCATCGGACGTGTTTATGGGGGCAATGCTCATGCAGCGAAACTGTTTCTTTAGTAACATAATTTTGAGCCAACACACCCCGAAATGATGCTCATTTGTAAATGTCGATATTCAACACTGACAGGGTGCGATTTGTTGGATGCTGTAGTAATCACCATAGGGCATGAGCGAGGATTCATAAAACAATCAATAGTAAAAGCTCTAAACTAGATGTCCGCGAAATATGATCTGAAAGCTGAGACAGAATAAGTAATACTCAATGTCAACCCCCACTAAAACTAATGCTCGAAGCGCCAAAAGTTACTGCACATTCAAGTCACTCAACAGAAACACTATTGTCGAAAGAAGTTAATGTTTCCAACACTTCTCTTACATCAGTCAAACCACCGTCTGCAACTCAAAACACATTCACTAAAACGTATTTGCACAGCTCTAACTTAAAATACGGCTCCCATCAATACACGACTGCACAGTTAATATTCCCAAATCAGCTGAAAACAACCAAAGCATTTAATCTCAAAGTCCTGTCTTGCGTAGTTCAGCAGCACCATGAGCAAAGTGACATCTCTGACCAAAGCTGCAAGTACCCTTGGAAAAATTATCACATAATTTCGTTTTAAAGTTACTTCCAGGATGAGCATGGGCACCGGGCAAGCTAGTAGACTTTTTGGGTCCCAAACTGGCAATCAGCTCTTTTACCATACCACTTGCTTGCTTAATCTGATCAAATGTCCCCTCAAGTTCAATGTTCCTGAGGTTGGGATCTGTTTCATGCTCCCGAATGGATAGCTTAGACCCTGTTTGGCGGTAGATCTGCTTGGAATTGACACCACCTTTACCAATTATGGCTCCAGCAAGAGAGGCATCAACACTGATTTTTGCAGTGGCTGAGGCACCAAAGCTAGAAACTGGGCTGGGTAATGGTGGCTCCATGCGGCTGCCTATACGGCTAGGAGTCGTTCCAATAGCATGAGGGTTGTCATGGGAAGAAGCAATGGGTTTACCTAGTTCCCATTCACCATGTGCGAAATGGCATTTGTCACCAAATTTGCAACCTTCAGCAGTATTGTATTTGCTGCACATGCGACTTTTAACAGCAGGCAGATTGGAGCCACTTGGGATGGCCGGTGTTGGTGCCATGTTTCTGGATGTAGAAGTGATAGGAGGGCCTAGATTCATCATCTGGGCCACAGCATTATAGCCACCTGGAACATAGTGCAGAAAATGGCATCCCTCACCAAATGGACAGCCAGCAGTACTGCAAAAAAACATAACCACAAAATCAGCTTCATAGATGGATCCCTCAAGCTTAAGAACATATGCTCAGCAGGTCCAAGCTCAGTTCATCAAATAGAAAAACTGTTATACACATGAGCAAAGCTTATTACTATTACTTCTAGACCAGTAAACTAGCATTTGTGAGCTTCAGATCAGTAATAACTAGAAAATTGATAATAAAAGAATCTATTAGGAACGCGTAGGTGTCCTACTAACAAGGTGGAACCAGCAGCAATGTTGTTCAGACAAGAAATTAATAGAATCATGAAGTAATATTGAAGCACTCTACTCCTATTAATGTGCCTTATGTAATAGAATTTGCAACTGGATATTGAATGTCTAAGCATCACCAGCTATAACAAACACCAGCAAGAATAAGGTAGCACTAATTAAAATATTGGTTTATTGAAAAATGTAAACATAAGTCCATGCTCCAAAATTTGTTGTTTGTCAGATTCGGCACCATACCTGTGGAAAATTCATACTCTTTCAAAAATGACCTCTTTAATCAAAAACTTATGGATGGATGGTTCATTTCAGCAGCTGTAATCCAATGCAATTCATCTTACTTTGATAGGTTGGAACTTATGACTTATCCATAGTTTTGTTCAATCGCTGTAAAACTTAGTGCTATGAGGGAACTATTAAATAGGTCCTTTGTAACCAACAAATCTATGATAAATTCCATTAGTTAACTTGGCATGACCAAATTGAATCTATGTTTATGTACCTGTATAGTAGCTATAAATGTCCACTTCTGTTAAAGGATTGTATATTCTTACCATATGAAAGAGAGTAGATCCAATTATTACAATAACTAGTACATATTACAAATTAAACAATCAGATGCATCAAAAGACAGTTACTTAGGTGAGTAAAGATTTAAACCTGAAAAATTTGGTGCATGGCTTGGATTTGCTTCCTACACCCATTGATAAGGAGTCCATTTCTGTTGCAAACATTAATTACTTTATCTCAGTTAAAAAGTTCAATTTATTAATCCAGTTTGTCTACAATATTCCAACCATAGTGAAGATTTTCGAGTCAGGTTACAATTGACATGAATTCCACCATTGCAAATGAGATTAGAGATGAACTAGTCGAACGAATAATTATATATCTTCAAAGTTCGAACTGCATCAATTCATGAATTCCAGCATTGCAAATGAGATTAGAGTCGAACTAGTCGAACAAATAATTATATATCTTAAAAGTTCAAACTGCATCAATTTCCCTACATCATAGCCCTGGAGTCTAGCTGCCAAATTTCTGATAACAATTCTCTAACAGAAGCAAAGATTTCGCGCTTCTAAAAAAGTGGCTAGTTTAGACCAAAATAAGGCTTTTCCGTACTGTTTAGTAAACTCAATAGGCATGCAGGAGACTCGTGACAATAAAGGACACAAACAAGTCACCCTCCATTCCCAGTTCAACTATTAAAAAGGAAAAAAATCACAGTTAATCAACCAAAACATGATAAGTTAATACAAATAAGCAACAAGTTATCCGTCTCTTTTTCTAGTAAATTCACAAAATAATTGACAAGTGCAAGGACCTAATAAACGGTTAAGGACACAAGATATCCGTCTGAAAATAGTACTTTGCTTTTTCAAGCTATAGCACTTGTTTCAAATATATTTTCAAGCATCGGAGGCTCAGATATATCCCGAGAAAAAAACATCATTCGAAAACTAAAATTTCAGATTGGAAGTGAAAATTCGTAGTTTAACTATCCCCGTCACATCTTACTATGCTCGAAAACTGTTTAGAAAAACCAAAAATACAAGTCTATTATTTTTGCGTCAATTTCCCTTTCGAAATATCAACCCATTTCATCAAGTGAACCAGTCGAGCATATTCATATGCAAAAAAGAAAGGCGAAGCAATATATAGGCGAAGCAAGAAACTGACCATGCTTAGATTTCTTAAACCCGCCATTAGAGTTGAAACCTGCTTCAGGCCTTCTCTTTCTTGCGTCCATGGATATAACTTGAGAACCAGATCCAAGAAACGAAGCCTTTGCGAGAAAGCGAAATGGAACGAGCGAATCAAAGAATACTCACTAATAAGAACCTCGAATATCCTATACCCAGGTTCTCTAATTTTTGACGGGGTAAGAAAATGAACCAGTAGTCAAAACCCTAATCCTAGAGAAGGGTTTATGGTAGAAGAGCAAGGAAGTTGATGGGGTTCTCCAAAACCGAAGCTTTAAAACCTTCTGTTGTCGCTTTATTAATTATTTTTCTCACCTAATAATTGGAATACTTATCTCTGAGTGTCACATGTGACTTCTAGTGCGATCCAACAACATCAGAGCTGAGATACTGCAGCGGCCCATTCTCTACTATGGATTATGGATGAGACGACCTGCCGTTGCCATTTGGTCTCCTTCACTATTATTATTATTATTATTATTATCCTAGGGTGTGTGCACGTCTTTTTACAATGATTTTCACATAATTAAACTTTACTAGAAAATGGAAGATAATTATCTAAGCACACTAGATTTAGCATTTTTTTATATTTAATTTTAAAGAAAAAATCATTTTTGTGTTAATTATATAAAAATATCTTTTGTTAATAAAATATATGTGTCATTTTTAAAATTATTTTAATAGGGTTTTTGCACTCATTTTGTCTTATTTACCTTTAATGTTACTTAGCAGTTCCAATTTTTATTATATAATTATCCAATCTTTTGATTATGTGAATGATAAGAACCTTCATTAAAAGTACATTTTAAAGCCTAATTATCTAAAAATATCTGATAATTATGGCATCAATTGCACATGAGCACACACATTTCATATATTAAAATAAGAATTTATTTAGGTCATAAAGTATTTCTTCAGCACATTTAATTTTAATTACAAGTGTAAGGGTGACTCTTGGATCAGACTTGCAAGTATCTCCCACATCTCACTGAGAGAACCATCTTTTTAGAATTATATCTTCACGCCTAATAAATTTTCAAAATTAATTAAAACAATGACAACTTTAGCTAATTAGAATGAGATCTTGCGAAGATTGCTTATTAATTTAAGAGCTCATGCTTTAAATTTGTTTTGTCTGGTATTCAAAATATAAGGAAGCTTATTGATTAGGTTGTTAGTGTTACTTTATACCTTTACATCCAATTAATTACTTACAGTTTATGTATTTCATTATTCATTTATCAAATAAACATATATATATTTTTATCTCTATGTATTTTGACAGTTATATCTATTGATTAAAACTAAAGATATAATCACATAAATAATTATTGTGTAAATTAAATTATGATGTGATTATAATTATGATATTCAAATTGCATTTATGTATTATTCTTAAATTTGATTTTAGTGATAGTTTCATCATTATGGAATATTTAAAGTTGTAAAACTAGTACACATTATATTTCTTTCTTACAAAGAAAGTAATTAATCTTACAAATGAAAGTATGAAAAATTTGAATAAATATGTAAATTTTTATTAGAGAATATGCTCACTAAACTGACCCACTAATGAGAACACCTAATGTAATATTACTTGTGACTAAACTGACCCACTAATGAGGAAACCTAATGTAATATTACTTGTGTTTCTATAAATATCCTTATTGTGATAGTTACTTATTACTATGTTTTGATGCTAGTTATGACCTATCTTATTTATGGTAGCTTAATCGGTAGTATTTATATATAGTATAAGCTATACAAAGATAGCTGAATAAGTTAACATCTAATTTGCCACCCTATAGTAATTAGAGAGAATATTTTACTATTCTTAATCTATAATGGTTTGGGAATTCTCTAGCCAAAGTGAATTAACATTTAGAAATGTTATTTTCAAACATCAGATTTCAACTAATTACTAATTTATAAGAACATACATGATTGAATTTTATGTAAAATAGACATTATTTTCATATTATATATCCAATTAGAGCAGTGGATGATAAAATGATTAAATTAAACAGTATAACCATGTCTGGATAGATTAAGTTAAATCACTTGATAATTCTTAATATTTGAGCAATCATGATTTGTTGTTAAACAGCAATCTTGATATATGAATATAAATTATTTAATTAAAAAATTAAAAATAAAGTAATTTTATTTTTTAATTCTAATTATAATCATAAATTATAATGATAATATATTATTACCAATTTATCAAAAGCCGTAAGTTATTTAAAAATGTGATTTAAAAAACTGTTATTTAAAAAGGTGATTTCATAGTTAGTATCATTCATTTCCCCTAAGTTTACAGGACATTTAATCTTTACGTTATACAACATCCCCTAAGTTTTTACAGGGCTCTGACCATTTTCCTTCCAACACTACATTGAGCACTCACATTAAAGTTCAAGTACTTATGTTTGAATTAATCATCTACAATTGATTTTAATATTATGGTACGTGGCATTGTTTACAGTTGTGAATCGAGAAAGCGAGTTCTCGCTGTGACTCCTAGGCTCGTGAAATTTTTAATCGATAAACCTTATGGGAGCTGCATAATGGGTTTCTAGCCTATATACCATCCTAGGGGTTTATTATACATTAGATCATCTATATGATCTCAAACTCATTCCACATAGAGTAAAAACTTATATAATCATACATCTATTCATCAATGATCCAAATAAACCCAAGCATAAATGCTTAGACTATTAAAGAAGAACATAAAAACTCATAAATGATTATAAGAATATTCTAAACATCAAGACAAAATCAAGACCTCCTTTGCATTCACACAAAACCCAAACATAAATATTCATACTATTAAAGCAACACATATGGTAGATATTAGTTGGACAACTTACCTAGATAGATGGACAACCACATACTACAAAGAAGAAGGATGAGCGACGCTCTTTAATACAAAATAAGGTTTGCGTATAAGAATACTTTGTATTTAATCTAATACACTTGTTCAATAGTTTTATATTTATATATGTTGCATATAACGCCAAATTTCACTATAACACTTGAAACTCTTACAATCAATTATCAATATAATGTCATCAAAAGCATGTGATATATTTACCAACATAAGCAAAACACCTCCAACATGTGATATAAACATCAAGTCTTTAAAGGACAAATTAACTATAAGTCATATATAAAGACATAAAAAGGCATGCAATAATCATAATATGGACCATACTAGCCTAATCTAATTGCAAATTTATCAACATTATTCTTCCTATGTAACAGGGCTAAGAAATTTGGTGCCAAATAATATTATTTCATTCTATATATTCCCTCAATTGTGAAGTGCATAGTAAAGGAACAATTACTTTTACTCACTGTTAAGTTAACCATCTTCTCGCCATTTTATTTTCACGGAAGAACTTTAAAAATGTATTAATTTTATGTTGGGAAAGTAATAGGAGCTCACTTATTGTGTGTACGTTTTAGATCTTTTCGTCTTTATTATGCATAGTTCTCACTTTTCTTATCATTTTGATTACAAAAATGTGTTGCATTTTGCAACCACTACTTGCCTTTTACCTTTTATTGCAATTGGGACATATATGATTTATTTGAGTTCACAATTTATAAAAGCTAACTATGTTAGCAAAAGTCATATTAAAGGAAATATAAGTTTACATAACATGCAACTGATACATTATTTTTACTAATATAATTACCAATAATATATACAAGAGCAAAATCCTTTCCTAAAATACGAAATCGATAATCCATAAGTTCATTGGTGCGATTTTATCTGAATTTTGCTTATAAAAGATAGACATAGATTGTGCAAGTAATTGAATTCTTTTAACATCACACGATTACATAAGTGCTTCCGAATCTTGGTCAACTTCTTCCATTACAGGTCATTTACATTATCAATAATATATTGCATATTACAAGGTGCATATGACATATAAATATGAACCTGCTATAACATATGCCATTTGCTGTCTCCTTCTTAGTTGCGCATGAATCATATTACCCTTTACTTGCATTTTGTACATGACTATGTTGCTCATTTCTTGTTATATGTCTCTTATATTTTTACTAAAGTTTAACTTGTTTATTCTCTAACTACACTCCTAGCTGAAAAGCTTTTCACCTTTATCGAACTAGGCTTCGCTTCCTTATGCTTGGTATGACATGATAAAGCTCACAACATTACACCATATTAATCATAAACAAAGTGTATCTAATCAAGCTCTCCTTCTATGACAAGTCCATCATTCTAGTTACTATTTGTAAATATACATTAACCTCTATTTTGATTGATATTTTCGAAATATTATAGAAATAACTAATGAAATTTGAAATCACTCATTTGTATATTTTCTGTAACACCTCTAATTAATATATAACAAAATATGTGAATTATATTTATTACTCCCTATATAATGCTATAAATTGCATTAAGGAGGGAGTAAAAATCAAAGAAATGGATATCTTGCAATGACCTATGTATCAAATTACTCATTGGTTTGTTTACTAACGCATTTCCTTCAAATAATGAATCCATATAATATGTCAACCAAATTACTTTCCCTTGTACTTCATTCTTCTTCCTCTTCTACCGTTATGTGCAAATATTCTTACAGACACTTGGGAAGTAACTATTTGCAGGTGAATATAAGCATGAATACATATGAAAAATAGAATAAAAAACAAAAGAAAGGGAAGAATTACTGGGTTAGACATATCTTGCAATAATACAAGAATGGCATTGATGGAATGGAAGACAATGATAAGGGGAGGCTTGTTTTTAGAAAAATCTGAGTATGGAAGACAATCCCATACGCTAACCCACCATTGAGGACATTGCCGTCAAGAAGCTTCAAACAGTGAAATGACCAGAACAATGAAGACAACAATGAAGATAACGAAATAGATGATTTTTTCTCTATTGGGACCTGTTTTTTATGTTGCTCAAGTGCTTTGCAAACTGAAAAGGGAAGGGGGTTATGTCATGAAAAAAATGATGTCATTTTATTAATTAGAGTTTTGAATATTAACCATTGCTGACGTGTCTGATTAATTAACGTCATTGTACAAGTGGCACTGCCACATCAACAGAGATAATGGAAACAATAACGTCGGCTAGAAGTGAGAAAAATTGAAAGTTTAGGTATTTTATTGATACTTTTTAAAGTTCATGCTATAATTGAAAAATTGACAAAAGTTTGAGCTTTTTTGTAATTGACCTTATATATTATAGACTCAAGTGTTGAACATAACGATCACATGTACAAGAATTTCAAAGAATGTATATAGTAAGTTTAACAAGATATATCTTTGAAACTAGCTATAAATATTAGACTTTATTGTAGTAATTGTTGCTTTATGATGCTTATAAGCAGTCCTTTATACGTAATATTGAATTAATTTTTAATTTTTAAGTTTATTTTTAATCTAACCATAAATAAAGACAAAAGACTAAAAGGATATTTTTGTAAAAAAAGCAATATGTATAGTTATGGTGATGTCATCATAATATAGGGGTAAAAAGTCTTTTAAATTCTAAGCTCTTGAGGTAATAAGTCCATTTTTAAAATAGAAGGTGACATAACATACCAAGGGATAAAACATGTGGCGTTAAATATATTTTAGCCTTAAATTAAATTTAGACACATGTTATATCTCCTTTAATAAACTTGTTTACGAAATTGTAATGAAAGCAAAAATTGCATATCTTTACATTGTATCAGGTAATATACTCGAGGTATTAAAATCTCTATGAATGGCCTATTTATTTGGAGCCTCAAGATACTCTAATTGTTATTTTGAGATGTATGTTCCAAGATAAGGTCCAATCTTTCTTTTGAATAGATGGTTTTTCAATCTTTCTTTTTGTATGAATTCATGCACAAGGAATAGTTCTTCATCCTCCAAATGTTATCCTACAAACTTAACAAGGTTTGGGTGTGACAACCTTTTCTGAAAATCCACCTATAATACTGACCTTTGATGAAGAACTATTAATACAATTTGAACCTTAACATTTTGAAGCATTCAAATTAAACCATAACATTTTTAAATCAATTAGAAAAACCCTAAATGGATGAAAAATTTGATAGGGTTAACTCTCCATCAATTAAATGTCATATCAATAGGTTAACAATCACATAATTAAAAATTTTAAATTAAATAGAAAGTAAGTCCCACTACCAAATGGTAATGGGACCTATTGTTTTTACATTTAAGACATTGAATCTTACTTGTCATGTGGCAATAGCATTCACAATTATACATTTTAGAGAGTGAGTCTCACCTTTCATGTGACAGTAGGGTCTACTTTTTATTTAAAAATAAAAATAATGTTATGTCAATATTGACGTGACATTGTTTAACTATGAGGAGTTAAACTCATTAAAATTTTCATCCACTAAATGCTTTAAAATGTTATCCAACACCAAGAGTAAATTTGACTTTGTTGCTATAAAATGGTCTTAAGAAGAGGATTTCTTATATCGAATGTTTTGTGAACAATTATTTCCTATGTTTTCAAAATTTATACGTCTACCAAGAATGCATTTGATTAAAAGACATCATTGTTTATTTCAAAATTTTGTACACTTAAGCTTTGAGTTTAGTTACACTAAGTTACCACCCCTCAAGTTTAAAAATCAAGTTGTTTACATCCTTTAAACTCTTTCTATTTATTAACAATACTTCAATTTTATTTTTTAAAATTTAAGTAAAAGAAAGAAGTCTCTTGTATGATTAAAATATTAGGGTAAAAGACATAAACCTCTCTTATAGTTTAAAAAATCTTAGAAAAACCTTATGATATTTAAAATTCTAAAAAAACTCCCTATAGTATTTAATTTTCTAGAAAGACTCAGTCTTTTAAAGTACGAATAAAAATGACAACAAAACACATGTAGTATAAACATTAGACATAGACTAATTGAATGCAGTTTTTAAACTTGAACTGAAATAATTTAATCTAACACAAAAAATGATTTATTATAATTATCTTTAATTATTAATTTATGTTAAATTTAATTCATTTATGTCAAGTTTAAAGGCTAGGTTTGGTTACCAATAATGATATTTGATTAGTCCAAGTTTGATATTCATACTACATGTGTTTTGTAGTTATTTTTTAAGTGGAGTTTAAGATAAGGAGTTTTTTTAGTAAACTAAACGCTAGGAGTTTTTCAAGAATTTTAAATATTGGGGACTTCTTTAGAATTTCTTAAACTACAAGGGAGGAATATATCTTTTATCCTTAAATGGTTGATCCATGTTTATTTATCAAGTCTTATGAACCTTTTCAACTTCATCACTCATTTCTAATTATTTAAAATATTTAGCAAGCTTAGGAAAATAAATTGTAATTCTAGTTTAACTTCTACTTGCAATAGTAATAAACTATAGAACTTTATAATATCAATAAGATCTTTTAAAAATTCTCTTCATTAGCTTTCTTGAGTAATAAAGGAATCTAAATCATTCATAACAATTTTATTAGCATAAGAAACATTTTTCTCATAATTCATATCATTGCTAGTGATAATGACAACAATAGTAGTAATAATAGAAGATTTAGAGGTTAAGCCAAGTATGGATAATAATGAAAATATTGGATGAATATTCAAATTTGCTATACCCTTTTTACATTTTTTCTCATATTCCCTAAGTTAGAAAAGTATTGATTCTTCAAATTATTGCTCTTATATTTTTTTTTTCATGTCCTTATAGTGATTCAGATGATCTTCAACTTCTGTTGATGCTTTAGACGATAAATTTTTAGCTAGTTGATCAAAATACAAATTCGGATAAACATTATCAAAAAGAAAATTATCTGGATATTTATCATTAAAATATAACATGGTTCAAGTTTTTAATTGAATAGAAAGTATGAGGATTATAAAATAAAAAAAAGAAAAATTAGTGTATAATTTAATACAAAAATCACAAGAAGATTTGACAATTAGAAAGGTTGATTTTACAAAAAAAACCAAAAATATGTTTCAAGAATCAAATATTAAGATGAAACAAATAAGAATAAGAATTAAGAATTAAAGATTACGATGAAATAAAAAAGAAGAGATCAGTTTTAATATACAAGAAATGTTGATGAATTTGATCTTCTAAAGGGCACATCATTTTAGTACCTACATGATACAAGAGAAAATGAATAAAAAGAATTGCAAGCTTATACATAAGCTACAATCCTTTATTGATTAAGAAATTGAGAATCGGAGTTACATAATTAGTGAAGGGCGAGAGAAGATAAAGATAAGTTAGTATAATTGCTTGAACAATTTATAACCGCCATTATAATTGATTTTCCTTTTTAATTTGGTAATGCTTCAATGAAATCCATATTAATATCTACCCAAAATTGTTACAGAATATGTATTGGTTGCAATGACCTTGGAATATCTAGTATCTATTATTTACATCTTTGACAGATCATACATATTTTGAGGAACTCCCTATCATCTTTTTGAATTTTTTAATAAAAACATATTTGTATTTTTTAAAGGTGCTAACGACACCTGAATGCTATTCTGTTGGATTGTTATGGAATTATGACATGATTTTATCCCTTAAAGTAGAATTATACCCCATTACAAGGATCCATCTGCTACCTGACCCTCTTTTGTCAGTTCTTCATCGTCTTCGTCAAGACCAGATTGGCGCCTTGCGCCGCCGTGGTACGCGTCTGCCGCATTTTGTTTCTGTTTGACTTTTGTTTTTGCTTTCCCATGTATGAAAAAAAAACCATTACAAATCTCACTTTTAAGTAAGGAATTTATTACACCAATTTTAAGTTGAATTCTTTAACTAATTTTCCCTCACCTTTCACAAATCTTAAATTAGTGGATCATTCCAATTATTTTCTCCTTATATGAAATATATATGTATAATTTAGAGATAGATAGGCCACATAAGCTAGCATTTTCTCTTCTTAATAAGGCATTAGCAACCATATTGTCATGCCATTTCTTATATATAATTTTGAAATCAAATTCAAGTAGCTTGGGTAACCATTTCTACTGAAGAGGAGTTGTTATCTTTTACTCCAATAAGTATCCTAAACTCCTTTCATTTGATTAAACTATAAAATGTCTTCCGATGAGGTAGTTAGGCCATTGTTTAATGACCATTACCAATGTCAATAACTCTGTCTCATACATAGACAACTCAACACTCTAAGGGGATAAAACCTTATTTACAAAGGAAATCAAATGAATCTCTTAGGTTAATATGGTTCCATTTAGTTTCAAAGGCATTTGCTTCTAAAGTGAATGTTTTATGGAAGTCAGAAAGAGATAATTTAGGTGTTTGTATAAGAGCTAGTTTCAAATATGGAAATTCCTTCCTACTTTGTCATTCCATAAAAATGCATCCTTCATAAGAAAAGATGTCAGTGGTTGACTAATTATACCAAAAAATTAAATTAGTCATCTATAATAACTAGCTGATTAAAAAACCCCTTTATCTGTTTCAAATTCCTAAATATAAGCCACTTCTAAGTAGCTCATATCTTTTTGAACATATATAAACACCTTTATTGGTCCCTAACTTACAATTTCTGGACATTACAAATAAAGCATGTTCCCTTAACACCTATAATACCTTCATTAGATGCTTTACATATTACTCAAAAGTCTTGATATATACCAAAATTTCATAAAAAAGACTAGTACAAACTTCCTCAAATATGGTCTAAAGATGTTATTGATAAGACTTTACAAGGTTGAGGCATTTTTTATTCTAAAAAGCATACTTAAGAACTCATAATGGCCATTATAATTCTAAATGTTGTAGTCGATATATCCTCCTTCCCCATTCTAGTCTAGTAGTATATTGATCATAAATTCAATTTATAAAACCAACATACTCAATTCATATAATAGATCTTCAATTAAAGGCATCATAAACTTATCTTTGATTATTTTCTAGGGTAGAGATTTATAAACAATATAGAGCCTCCATAAGTATCTTTTTCCTTGATCAATACAACTAGAGCTAAAAAAGTACTAACACTATACTATATAATTCCTTGCTTCAACATTTCTTATATAATCTTCACTATGGCATCCTTCTATAATCTAGAATGCTTATATGTCTAAAGTTTACTACACTTGTTCCCTCCTTCAAGATGATGTTATGGTCTTGTATTCTAATAAGAGGTAGATTTCTTGGCTTGTAAAGATATATCTAAACTCATCAACTAAAATATTGAGTTTCTGTTGTCACTCCTACGTCATATCTTCCCTATAACTTGTTGTGTCTAATTTCTATTGACTTTGCTTGCCTACATATCTTGATTTTGGTTACAAGTTCTTATGTTTGATCAAAATGAGAGATGAATTGAGTGAAAATGGTGTGAATATTGCATGTATGTTAATTGGATTATTTTGTGACTTTTGCATAAAAAATGAAAGTTCATATAAATTTTGCATAAAATAAACAAATGTGGTAAGTAAACTTGTCACCACCACAACAAGTTAGTCATGATGGTGATTTAACTTGTCACCACCATAACAAGTTAACTCAGGGTGGTGACTACACCACCAACCTTCACAGGGTGACAAAAATAGTCACCCCCGTGAATGCTCCTTTGCACTCACTTTAATTTTAATACGTGGCAGCTGCAGGGTTGATGGTTCAAAACCCTACACCTAGAGTCATACTACAAATAGAAAGGGATTATAGGGTAGCACCAATTTCCATATTCCATATTACACACATTCTACACATAACCGCCACGGACTTATTCGCAGACACATATTCTATCATTCCATATTCTACAAACCTGAGAGACATTTAGGGACAAAAATAAAGAGAAATAAATAAGGAGAAGAAGAGAGGAGAGAAAGCAGAGACCAGTTGGGTGAAGTGAAGAAGAAGAACAATAGAGGGGTGGGAACAACTTGAGCATCCAACCATCTGGGTAAGAATCAAGCAGGAGCAGAAGGTGAGAGCCAATGCGAAGAGCTTGAGAGTGTAGGAGACCATTGTAACTCCTTCATCCGATCTTTGTTTGCTTGTTTTGTTCTTCATTTGTTGTGTTATTTCTTTGTGTTTTACTTTTTTGTTGTTTATTGAGCTTACTACTTTATTAGCTTAACCAACTAATCCTATGTTATCTTTTGATAGTTCATTTGGTTATTGACTTTGTTTATGGCTTAAATACATCTCTTACACTAATAAAGATGGGATTAAAGTATTTGACTATGATGAATCTTGTTATTTTCGTGATGTTGATCTCTTTTTCTCGAGGATTAATGTAGCTATTTTAGTCAAATATGCATGATTGGGGGACTATGTTGTTGTCTTATGTTTGCTATAGTTTGTGAGATGAATGGATGTAATAATATGACCAAACTTTGTATTATTTTGGCATTAAACGAAGGATCGAGAGAAGAAATTCAACATGGAATGAGAAAATATAGATGCTTAGGTTAAGAACTAGAAATATATTAACTTATATGGTAATTAGTAGTCGGGTTTCCATTATTAATTCGGATGATAACTTGTTGAATGTGAAAGTTAGACTTAGTTTATTATTTGAGTTGATCTTAGAACCCAATTGTTAATTTTAGTAAGACGACTACCCATTCATTTCCCCTTAGTCATGCATGGGAAATTAAATTAGTGAAATTAATTCTTAAGAGTTTCCCACTTCAATTAATTTGTTTGTTTTTGCTGCCGGTTAAATCAATTTACTTTTAATTTAATTTTTTGATTTTCTTTAAAGTCTTCACTTAACAAATCAGGATAAAATGTTTAGGATTGCATATGTTTTCATTTTTGTTCAAGGTTAGTTTGAGTGGACCAATTTCACCTCCGTTGGAGATGACCATGAGTAATCAACTACAACTATCTCATATATTTGTGAGTAGGATAACTTAGGTATTTTTTATAACTTATTTTAGGTGTAACAAGTTTTTGGTGCCGTTGTCGGGGAGATGTTTAGTATTTTAACTTAACTTAATTTTGGTTCTTTTGTCGATTGTTCATACATATATTTTTGTCGTGTTATTTTATTAAGTTATTTTAGTAATTTTCTTATTAATTCACTATTATTTTTATTTGGTTTATGCGAGGAAGGAAGTCTTAGGAAATCGAACTTTCTATTTTTATTGACAACGTACATCAGATAAGGGGAACTCAAGTGGGCTTTGAAGACACTCTTGAGGAAATCAAGTTTGAAGATCAATAGATAGGTGAAAGTTGGCCAATAATAAAGGAGTATGCCAGACCAGTAATTCATAATGGCACTTCATGCATATGTTTGGGAGAGGCAGCTAAAAACTATGAATTGAAGAGCATTCACTACAACAAGCTGCCATCTTTCTATGCGGTTCCCAATGAAGACATTCGAATTTCATTCGGGAATTCTAGACCTCTCTACAAACCTTAACTTTGGATGGCTTAAATGAGATCAACTCATAATGAGATGTTCTCTATACATATTAAAGGATTGGGCCAAGGCATGGCTGATGATCCTTCCACCCAGTTCATTGACTACATGGGAGGAGGTGTATAACAAATTCATAGGAAAGTTCTATTTCCATCAAAAGACTTTTGAGTTGTGGACGAAGATAGCAACCTTCACTCAAATGGAGGGAGAGCCATTCTATGAGACGTGGGAACGCTTCAAATTTTTGCTTATACAATGTCCACACTGTCATTTTCCATTTCACATGTAGAACCAATTCTTCTATGATGGATTAATGCAATAGTGTCAGTACAAAATGGACAATGAAATAGGAAGAGCTGTAGGAGAGAAGGTGACCAAGAAAACATATGAAATCTTTGAAATGTTGGAGGCTAATTCTCAATAAAAAAGCGTGAGGGGAAAAAGAGCTGGAGTTCATGAAGTGATCTCGAATCAAGAATTGGCTATGCAGTTAGCTGAGTTAACAAAGCATATAAAGATGTTAACTACAAGGCTACCTAAAAAGTTCCAAATTAAGAGGTATGTGGTATAGGTGGAACTTGTGGTTATGGAGCTAATGATTGTTCATATTCTTGTGAGCCTTTTGTAGATGGGGAAGAACAAGTGAACTCACTCAACTGTTTTCAACCAAAGGAATGAAATGATCCATATTTAAACACCTACATCCCTAGTTAGAGAAACCACCCCAATTTCCCATGCAAGACCAACAATCCACCAGTACAGCCCCTACCACAATATCAAAATTTTCAAAGGACGAATTATTACCAAGGGCAATCCTCACTTTAAAACCCACCAAGCAAGCCTTCTTTGGAGGAAAACCTAAATGCATTTATTCAGGTCTTAACTCAAAATCAAGAAATTAAAAATAAGAGATTCGATTCTTTTAGAGGCGTTTATGAAGAAGATTGACATATGAGTAGGGTAAGTTGGTGCTAAAATGCACAACAATCAGAAGGGGAAGTTGCCCAGTCAACCCGAGCAAGTCCAAGCAATTAATATTATAAGAAGTGGTAAGGTGATTGATAATCATGTCAAGATCCCTTCCAATATGTCTGGTGTAGGTAATCAAGAGGAGGAGAGCCTCACCAACGAAGAAGGTGATCAGAATGAAGAAAGCAATGGGCACAACAACTTTTCAAGTCATGTTCAGAAAGGTGAAAAATTGGGGCATGCAATCGTTTGCAATGGAGGACTAGGACTACATAAGGCGACTAATCCTTATAAACCACTGATCCTATATTCAATTTGCCTTAAGGAATCAAAACAAGATAAGCAATTTTCTTATCTACATAGCATGTTTTCCAAAGTTAATATTAATCTGCCTTTGTTAGGTGTGATCAGGAACATTCCATCTTATGTGAAGTTCTTCAAGGAACTAATCACCAAAAAATAGAAGTTTGAGCCAAACGAGAAGGTGATAGTTTTAGGAGTTGCAAGTGCATTGCTTCAGTAGCAATTAATTACTAAATTGAAAAACCAAGGAGTTTTATTATGCAAGTATCAATGGGTAATGGCGATGAGGTTAAAGGTATGCTTGATCTTGGAGCGAGTATAAACCTTATACGTCACTCTATTTATGAGAAATTGGATCTAGGATAATTGAGACCTACAAACATATGTTTGCAATTAGTTGATAGGTCAATCCATTATCTAAAAGCAATAATGGAGGATATGTTAGTGAAGGTTAAAGGATTGATTGTTCTTGTAAACTTTGTTATCCTAGACATGGGGGAGGTTAAAAACAAGGGAAGGAGCATACCATACTCCTATGGAGGCCTTTTATAGCCACTTCCAATACCTTGATTGATGTGATGAATAGGAAATTGAGCATGATTGTTTTGGGAGAAACAGTAAAATTTTCAATCTTTAATTTTGAACCTATTCCTACTACTACTGTTTCTAAAGACTGTTCTTTTGTTTATCAAATTAATGCTGCATATTTTGATTTCACCTTTTAGGAAGAAGACAAAAAGGAGCTAGACTTGGTTAAAGAAAGAGATGAATGCTGCCAATTGCTGGTTGTTGCAACTGAGGAGAGGTTGGCAAATTCTTAGAAAGAAATCCCATTAAGGAGCAGGAAACAGTGGAATCAATCACTTTGAGTGATCCACCTTGAGTATAACAATTGAGGTGTCTAGTTAAAAGACATTAAAGAATCGCTAAATGGAAGGCAACCCATATAATTTCTTTTTTACTTTTTAATTAGTTGTTTGTTATTCCTTTTTAATGAAAGTCACAACTGTTCACCACTCTTCAGTGTAGTACACCATGCTTATTGCCATGTTTCACACCACATCGACGCAGACACTACCCACACTTTTGTATCATATTTCTATCCCTTTTTTAAAAATTATTTTTACTAATTTTTAGTTTAATGTCTTTTAGTTTTAATGATTGTCCTTGTCCTTGTTCGTGTTATTTTGTATTTTAAATCTCTCTTTTACTTTTTTGTATCATATAAGGTACAATGTGATATTTAAGTGTGTGTGCGCGGGGTGGGGGAAGGGAGTATTAGTTAAAAAACAGTTTATTAATTGTGTTGTGTGTCTGTTTTTCCCATTTAATAGTTAGAGATGAATGGCGAGTGCAGTGAGTGTCTATCACACTTATTGATAGTTTTTTGAATTGAAGTACTTGTTAATTTTGGCTAAATATTCAAAGAATAGCTTATTTGTTCTTGTATAGTATGGTGTCCTTTATTTTGCTTGAGGACAAACATAATTTAAGTGTGGGAGAATTGTTGTCTAATTTCTATTAACTTTGCTTGCCTTCATATTTTGATTTTGGTTACAAATTCTTGTGTTTTGATCCAAATGAGATATGAATTAAGTGAAAATGATGTAAATATTGCATGCATGTTAATTCGACTATTTTGTGAATTTTGCATGAAAAATGAAAGTTCACATAAATTTTGCATGAAAAGAAAAAAATAAAGAGAGGTTATGAGTAAACTTGTCACCACCGTGACACCGTGACAAGTTAGTCATAATGTTGACTAAGCTTGTCACTACTGTGGCTTTTAACCACTGTGACAAAATGACTACATTTTTCACCATCGTGACAAGTTATGTCATGGTGGTGACTACACCACCAACCCTCACGAGGTGACAAACATAATCACCCCGTGAATACTCCTTTGCATTCACTATAATTCTGATACGTGGCAGTTGTAAGGGTGACAGTTTAAAGCCCTAAACCTAGCGTCATACTATAAATAGAAAGGGAATAGAGGGTGGCGACACAATCCACATTCCATATTACACATATTCTACACACAAACCCCACAGGCTCATTCAAGGATGCATTTTCTATCATTCCACATTTTACAAACTTGAGAGACATTTAAGGACAAAAACAAAGAGAAAGAAAGAAGGCGGAGAAGAGAGGAGAGAAAGCAAAGACTAGTCAGATGAGGTGAAGAAGAAGAACAGTAGAGAGGTGGAAACAACTTGAGCATCCGATCATCTAGGTGAGAACCAAGCAGGAGTAGAAGGCAAAAGCCAATGCAGAGATCTTAAGAGTGTAGGAGACCTCTGCAACTCCTTCACTTTATCTTTGTTTGCCTATTCTGTTCTTCATTTGTTGCATTATTTCTCTATGTTTTTCTTTTCTGTTGTTTATTGAGCTTATTACCCTTTTAGTTTAACCAAATGATACTTTGTTATCTTTTGATAGTTTATGATAGATCCACTTCCAGAACCCAACATTCGGAGTTACAAAACGTATGCACAGAATTTCTCGAAATACAAACGTGGGTGTGGGTGAAAACCAACGAAATCAAAACGCTTAAGATCAAATCTTTTAATTCCGACATCCAAAAATGCATATTTTAGAAAAAAACGTTGGAAAACTAAAAAGACAAGTTACATCTTCCGAGAAGACGACTTGGTTTAAACCAATCCAAATCGGTATAGTTTT
>JANVCL010000004.1:22686511-22697185 GCA_026546855.1 Erythroxylum incrassatum
GCTCCAATTACCATTACCCAAATACAACATTAAACACCACTAATTCCTCATTTAATTTCATTTAATAAATCAAATTTCCAAGAAAAAGTTTGGGGTCCAACATTTTATTTAGTCATTTACTTAGTTTATTGCTTAAATACTTCTCTTATACAAAAAGATGGGATTGAATTATTTGAATATGATGAATCTTGTTATTTCTGTGATGGGTTGACCTCTTTCTCTTGAGGATTAATATAACTATTTTAGTCAAATATGCATGATTGAGGGATTATGTTTTTGTTTTATGTTTGTTATAGTTTCTGAGCTGAATGGATGTAATAGCATGACCAACCTTTGCATCATTTTGGTATTAAACGAAGGATCAAGAGAAGAATTTTAATATGGAACCAGAAATTATAGACACTTAGGTTAAGAACTAGAAATGTATTAATTTAAGTGGTAATTAATAGTAGGGTTTCCATAATTAATTTGGATGATAACTTGTTAAATATGAAAGTTAGACTTAGTTTATTATTCGAGTTGACCTTATAACCCAACTGTTAATTTTAGTAAGACGATTACTTAATCATTTGCCCTTAGTCCTGCACAGGAGATTAAATTAGTTAAATTAATTCTCAAGAGTTTCCCACTTTGATTAATTTAATCATTTTTTTCTTCTAGTTGAATTAGTTTACTTTTCAGTTTAATTTTGTGATTTCCTCTAAAGCCTTCACTCAAAAATTCAGGATAGAATGTTTTGGATTGCATATGTTTTTATTTTTGTTCAAAGTTAATTTAAGAGGACCAATTTCACCTCCATAGGAGACAACCTTGGGTATTCAACTACAATAACCTTGTATACTTACGAGTAGAATAACCTAGGAATTTTTTAGAACTTATTTTGGGCACAACAAAACTAAACCTTATTTTCATTAAGGAAAACTTATGGTTGTAACATCTAATTTGTGGTAACATCACAATATAACAAAAAGAACTATTAGGTTAATTTGGTTCCCTTTAGAAATCTCATTATTCGATTTTCTAAAATTTGAGTAAAAGTCATAGTTCCTGTATTATATTACAAATGACATCATTCAATGATGATAGCAACTATATAACCAAGAACATATTCAAACCTCCCAAAGAAATTATTAATACTTTAGCTAAATATTAGTAATCTTTCACACTCTGTTTAAAATTTCTACACCTTTATGGAACTTAATTTTCATTTTAGACTACCTTAAGTTATCAATACATAATCAATTTCTTTTAAGGTACACCTTGCTTTCATCAATATTCTTTCCACTATAATGTTATATATACTTCCCTATTCAACAAGGATATGCAATAGTTTTCCATTAGTTACTCCCAAAACCCTTATATATTGATATTCAATAATTGATACTCTTGATATAGTTTGTAATGAAATTATAAGTGATTGAACAATATCACTATCATCAGTTTATATCCTTTTCTTCCACCATCCTCCACTATATACATATGAAACCACTTCTTTTTACATTTATGTCCTAACACAAATCTTTCGCCACACTAAAAACATAAATATTTGGTCGTTTCTTTCATTTCCTTTCTATTAATTATTTTATCATTTTATTTTCTATAAGCAATGTTTTAACCTTATCATAAACAACATTCAAAGGATTAATTAACATCCTTTGTTCACTAGTTTTCCATCTCTAACCCTATTAATTCCAACATAATTCTAGTAGTTGCTTTCCACCTTACTACCTATATATACATCTTAAAATACTTAATTGACACCAATTATTGTTTATTTGCAAGATCATACACTTGTTGCATATTACTTGGATTAATGAAATTCACTAGGCATTATATCTCCTAGGCAAGGCCCTTCAAGAATAAGTTGATAAAATATGGTTTGGGAATTACCAATTTAAGATAATAAAGATCTACTAGAGCACATTATTCTCTCACATATCCTAATTGCTTCAAATCTGTTAGTTCCCAAACTATGTTGATAATGTAGCATCCTTGAACCTTTTTCCCAATGCTAATACATACTTCCTTAACTGGTGCTTTAGTTCTAACCTATTCTTTATGTAGAGTTAATGCCAATATGCTTCACCCATCAAATGCATCATATAAATCTCATTTTTAGTTTTTGAAAGAGTATCATCCAAGAAGAAAAAATGTTCACATTTGTATATCCATCCCTTTAACTCTTTTGCATCAAACTACAAAGACTCCACCTTATTAAAAAGCACGATAACTAAGTACCTTCCTAGAATGGCCTTCATTATTTCTCTTGGAATAATCCTCTACAACTTTCTTTAATTGATTTGGTTATTGTTGAAAATTGCAACATTCGCTCTTTGAGTGCTACAATTGTATGCTCATATTTTAAGTAAATCTCCTTAAATTAGTTTTTCATGCTTTCCTCTAACCATCTAATGTCACAACTCTAGTTTCTTTTTCCATAATTGTACCCTACCATACCACCAACCAAGGATCAAGTTCCCTTACACCAAATTGATACAAAAAAGAATATTAAAAATTGAAAGTTTTTACTCATGCTAAAATCCTTTATTGATTAAGAAATTAAGAAAAAAGATTTACGAAAGAAAGAGTTGAGAGAAGATAGAGAGAGAAGTAAGTTATTTAGCTTAAGAAAAGTTGGTTAGCTAACATGTAATAACAATTTAAGTATTTGTTAGATATAAAGAATTCTCCCTTATTCTCTCAATTGTGCGTAAACCATCACTAATTTCCTCTAATGTATTCAATGAAGTAGAGTTCAATTCTCTATCAAATCTTTTGTCACTTTAAATCTTTCTCCTCTATTTTTACTAAAAAGGTAGTCATACAAATTCTATATTATTTTCATGTATCATAATGTTTTGATAAAAATAGGCTTTTGAGATTGTTTTATAAAGAATTAAAGAAAAAGAGTTCGGAAAAAGTAGAGTTTTAAGAAATAAGAAATGAAATATGGAAAGTAGAGAACAGAGAAGGAATAAGAATCAAGAATGACCTTCAAACTCTTTAATACAATTTTTAGGTTAAATTCATTGGATTTCTTGTACTTTTACATATTTTCAATGTGCTTCTTGTAAAAATTATCAATAGTCCCTATAGTTTTTTATTTTCATAACATTCATCCCCCTACTATCAACTTTCGTCAAAAATACTAGCCGTGAACTCCTAAACAACATCGTATAATGTCATGTGTAGCATCATATAACAAAATAATATCATTTTGGATTTTGTAGTTAAATTTTTAAGGAAGTTGACTATAGTAGGGATGGGAGTTATAAAATTAAAACTACAAGGGACTTATTAATAATTTTTTAAAGTTAAAGGTATAATAATATTATACCAAACCACAAAGGGTCTAGTGGATTTAACTCCATAATTTATCACTCTAATAAGTAATCAAAATTAGATATATATTGTATCTATATTATGGGATTTTAAATATATCAATGTAACTACTAGTGAGGAATCATGCAAAAATGAGTTTCTAGTTGGGAGTTAGGGTTTTAGTTGAAAGTAATAACGAGCAATTAGGATTAGTTTAAGGAAAGCACGACCTATGGTTAGGAATAATATTGGGATTGAACATAAGTGTAGTCATGATAATGCGGGATCAAAATAAAAAATGATTATCACTATAGATGGCTTAGGAAATGTTGATGTAATAGAGGCCTATTTGGCACTAAAGAGATAGCTTGAGATATCACAAGATGAAAATGGACCATTAAAGAGAGTATACAGACCTTAATGGAAATATAAAAACATAACCTACACCAGAGGAAGTAAACGCACAATAATATTTGTAGATTGGATATAAAGACCTTAACAAAAAAGAGTATAAAGATAGAGGTTTGAAGAAATCTTCGCCAATGGTAGCATTTGAACTTGTCAAAGTATGATTTGTGGAGATAACAATGTATAATTATATTTTATTGGCTTACTTAATTGAGGTTTTGAAATTTATTTTTATTACTCTTTTCTCTACTATTTAGTTTTTCTTGTTATATGGAAATGCGAACAAAATTGATTCATAAAAATGATAAGACTTATATCTACTTATTCCTAAATATGGAAAATAATTGATAAAAGTTTTCATTAAGCATGCATTTAACTACTAGTCCACAGTTTAATGAAACAATCCTTTCACAAACTCTATCTTCAGGGTTTTAATTAAGTGCAGTAAAGAACAAAATTATTGGAATGGAAATTAAGTATTAGGTATAATTATGTTTTATAAATTTCTAGACATAATGTTACACGTTAGGAATTGCATCCTCATATGAATACAAATTAAGAAGAATTTACATATAAAAGTTGACATATAATTTTAATATACTTTGCATTGAGATATTATGTTTTTAATGTATGAAATATAATTAAAAAAAACTAAATATGATATTTTCAAAAAAAATTAAATATGATATCATAAAATCCCTAATTTTATGTTGAATAAAGATATTTAATCTTTCTAATTTCAATGTTTATTTCTAGGCTGTGAAGGATATTGTAATCATTTCATATATTAGTCACTCTTTTTTAAAATAAAATTGATAAAAATTAATATAAGATAGATTTTAGATTTAATCAGTATTAGATTTATTAGTAATGAAGAATAAGACTTTTTATCTTCCTATTCATAGTTATAATTCTTTTAAAGATTTTGTGTTATTATGTACCCAGAAAGTTTTCCTTTTAATGAAATTATTTTCATTAAATAGATCTTATAATATGATAAAATACAATTCATTTTTATTAATTAAAAAAATTCATTTAAATACATTGTCAATATTCTAAGATACTCTGGTTAGTTCTAAAAAACAAGAGTAGAAACGATATAATTACCATCTTTAGATAAGTTGTAAAGGAACTTTCATAGTATTAGAAACTTAATCTACACTAAATAGGAAATTAGTTGATGGAACTAAACCAATAATTCTCCGATAATTAATAGTTACTTCCTTAATGTCACTAGGTTTATTTGAGGGTAAGATTTTCCTCAAAATCTTACTATATTCACAAATAAGTATGAATCCTAGTTACACATTGATGCATCCCAAATGTTGAGAGATGTGTCTGAATCCTAAAGAATTTACACAAACAGTTAGTGACTATTGTGACTTGTCGATGCAGGATGACTATTGTTTATGCATTAATGGAGGTGAACATTTAGGTTTACTCCTCTCTAGTTCTTCAGTATCTTTATATAACCTATATAAAGAAACTATTATGGCAAGTAGGAAGAATGTTTAACCTTTATGGTAGCTTTAGGTGATAAACAACATTACTAGCTCGTATTTGTTACTTTTTAATTTCCAATACAGTGAGGGGTTGGTGGACTAGAACCAACTTAAATGGACTCTTTTCTATAGAGGATGACTATTGTATATTGAATGCAAATTGGGCAATATCCAACGATTCTAACCAAATTTGTTGGGTAGCACTCATTTAGTTCCCTAGGTAGTCCTCCAACTGAGTATTGAATATTTTGGTTTGTCTATAAGTTTATGGGTAATTGGTAGTAGAGAAATTTAGTTTGGCCATAATTTTTTTGAACAATAAAGTCCAAAATACCTAATAAATTAAGCATCTTGATCACTCATTGTATGTGTTAGAATGTCGAAGTATTTTACAATATGTTGATAAAATAATTCAACATATTATAAAATACTTCAACAGAAGTTGTATCCAACAAGTTATTTGAGCAACCATCCATCGCAATCATTACCTAAGACCTTACCATCAACCTTTGAAAATCTCACATTAAAATACAAACATATCGACTTCTAGCGTCTTTCAAAAATAGGTAAAGGATGCAACAATTCAGCTTCATTTTGCCTTTCAACTTTATCATATTGGCGAATAAGGCAAGTAAGATAATAGGCTTCCATCAGTTTTTCCCTTCTCAAGTCTCATGTCATTCTCTTATAAGTTCCTTGCAAAATTCACCAAATTTAGGAACATATAATCTACCACCTTCTTTAACATGTAACCCATCATCAAGCTAATATTATTTGGTGAAACCTTTATGTACTAAATGATAATAATTACTATCAAGCTTAACTCTTTCAACTTCAATTCTAGACATATTATAGTAGGAAACGCACTTCTATCCTATTAAGACATTTTCTATTTAGTTACAATTCATCGATTTGTGCTCGCAAGTGAAATTATATTTAGCTAAGAATTCTTATCATCATAATTGCTTAGTTGATAATTTCTTCTATTCCTTGAAGAAGGTATTTTTCACATTATCTATTAGAACCATAAATGTTATCCCTATTAAGTATACATACTATTTTTAAGCAATGTGACATTGCAATCATTTCCTTTTTATAAACAACATATAATTTGTTGCTTCTTTGAGTTTTGTACTTCTAAATGCTACCTTATGTCTCTCTTAGCCTAGCACACCTCCTATAACTATATATAATACATCTATATGAGCTTCAAAGAGCAATTCAAATAGCAACTTTAAAACCAATTATAATGCAATAGACTACTTTAATTTTTCAAAAGCATCTACATAATAGTTTGAATATCACCCATTTTTCTTCATTGTTTAGAAAATCAATAAGAGGGGATGGAAACCTTTAAAGAATACCTGTAGATGAATATTCAATAATAGTTTGTAAGTCCTAAAAAAGACCACAATTTTAATACCTTGGTAAAGACTAACCACTTTATAATGATCTATACCTTTTAAGGTTCCATCTAAACTTGAATTTTACTCACAAACTGCCCAAAAATTTAATATTCTTGCAAACTCACACTTCTTTATCTTGACATATAATTGGTTCTTTTGCAAGCATTCCAACACTTGTTGTAAGTGGATAATAATCTTTTATGGAGTTATTGTACACCTCAATATCATCAATATGAATCCACAAAGTCATCCATAAACTCATATAAAACACCATTCATCATATGACCATGAAGGGTATGAATATAAATTTATAGGCATAATAACTACTTATATATATGATTGTTGGCTCATCTCCTTTCACAAAGTCGACTTATTAATAACCTAATTAAAGATCTAATTTGAGAAAATTGAAGCCTTACTCATTATTGCACTCAGTATGTCCATCAAATCTTAAACCAATGCAATATGATACTTATTGTCAATGGTTATCTCATTTTACATCGATAGTTTACCATCTACCTTCTTTTGGAAGATAAAAGGAGCACCGTAATAAGATTTTATGGGTTGAACATACCATGCTTCTAATAATCACCCTATATTTTTTAAACTTCTTGAATTCCATTTGAAATATGATGTGGCCCATGTGTAAGGTAAACAAAACTTAGTTCTAAGTTAATTTGATGATCAATCACCCTCCTTGATCGAATTTTATTAGACAAGTATACTAGTAGCACATTTTGGTAAGATTATAGAAAAGTGGCACTCACATCTCAAGCTTTCATGACTACATCTTCTTTCATTTCTATCATTGTAACAAGATACATGTTCTCCTATGTTTTAAACTGTTTTTCACCACTGTGGTTGAAATAATAGAGATTTAAGATTGCTACTACTTTCTTTGTCAATATAAGGGACTTGTTCCTCTATAAACATGATTTTTTTTCCAAATGTAGATATACTATTGCCTTGTGTTACTTAAGGAAGTCTATGCCAAAGATGACATTAAAATCATCCAATGGAAGGACCACAATGTTTAACTTGTCAACTTAGCCATCAATATTCATAGGTATACTGGAAATGCCAAAAATTCCCTTATTTTTCCGTTCATTATTTTCAATAAATTTGTGCTTTTGCTCACTTTTAATCCAAACTCAGTAATTAATATGTCCACAATGAAAAAATATGTGGATCCAATATTGATTGTTGCAACAACATAAATATCACTAATTTGGATTATTAGGTGTAACGAAAAGACACAAGCAATACTCATTTTACTTTAAGGAATGCTAAGCAATTGGAGTGGATTCCCAATGTTGTTACTTTACCTTCCATTTTATGTTTAGCTACCATAGCATTAAGTTTTTCCCTCTTAGGGCAATCATATATAAAGTGAGATACGTTATAAATGAAACTAGTATTCTTATTGTTATTTTGCCTATTAAAATGAGCCTTATTTCCATTCACCTTGCCTTTTCCCCTTGTCATTTTACATTTTTTCCATCATGCTTAGGCTTTCTAGTTGTTATTTTCTTAGCTTGTCATTATACTTTGATTGATTCAAAGTATCCACTACTTCTTTTCTTTGTTTGGATCCAAATTAGTTTATCGAATAGCTGTTGCAATTACATTTGGGTTGATCTTGGCTACCCTATTAAGGCAATTCAAGTTGTGCCTAAGTTTGCAATTCAAATAGAAAGTTGAATAGCTTATCTTCTTAAAACATGCTATGAATAACTAGCAGTGATGAACTTAATGCCTTCACATAATTACAAAAGGTGCCCTCCTATAATAATTTTTATATCAATTAACGAGCAACCCATGATGTACTGTAAAAAATAAATTGTTTCTTCAACTTGAAACCAACACTTCCTATGTATTAATTAACTATTGACCATCATTTAGATCATTATCCATCTAAGTTCTCGATCAAATTTTTACAACTCTCAGGAAGTACTTGCTATTTAACTTGAATTTATTAGCTTTAAGGACTTTTGCAACATCAAAGTACTGTCACTTGCCCTAAAGAAAGTTCTCCAATACCTTAGCTTTATGATCTTGGTTAAGATTTTTCAGATTTGACACTTAAAAAAAAACTAGTTTGTGCTACCCTGTTGAGGCCACCATTTTGATTAGTATTGTTCCATAAGAGAACCAATGCATTTTTAGAACACCAACTGTTTTGTTTTACCCAAAAAAATGTCATCTAGATGCCTTTGAATACCATCAATAGCATCTTTAATTTGATCGAAATGTATAGTGAATTGCACAACATCAATTTCCAAGATAGGACATAAGTCATATTTTAAATTAGTAACTCTCCCCAAATTTTGTCCACTAGCTATTTTTCACTATGAACACTCTAATAACAATTATTAGAAAGATATATCTGAGGTTAAAGTTAGGCACAATATTCCATTATATTTGTAACTAAAGCTATAAACTAAATTCTCAAAGTCAATCTATTGAACACCTTAGAATATAATTGAACACCTTCAATATAAGTCAATCTATTGAACACCTTAGAACATACTTAAACACCTTCAATATGCCATATAACCTGGTGATTTTAAGATAGATAAATATGGAATGCAATAGAAGATAAAATGGATCATTTATTGATGTAAAAAGATGAAATATAGTTTGTATGAGGACAAACAAACTCTAGATGATCCCTACATACATTGCACATGACATTGTTGGTTTATGCCCTACAGCCAATCGCTTTGGTTATTGTTTAGTGACAAATTATTTAAAGACATTCTTTATCTTGTACATGTTTAGATGTATATGATAAAGTCCATGTGATAATTATACATTGGAAATAAAATTATAACGAGGTTATAATTATGAGGTTCATATTGCATCTATGTATTATTCCTAAAATGTTCCTAGTCATTGTTCTATTAAGATTGAACATTAGTAGAATGGAAAAAGACTATCATACATTTTGTTTTTCCTTATGAAGGAAGTAGTCGATCTCATAGGCTAAAGTATGGAGATACTTAAACAAATGTGTGGGTGCTTGCTACATAACAAGTTCACTGAACAGACCCAATATGGGAAATCTATTTGGAACATTATGATTGAGCCCAAGTTTACATTATTAATTGACTGCATTTTCATAACTATTGATGTAATTTTTGACTCCTAATTGTGACTTTTGTGCTTAAATTAGTTCCTTATGTTGAGCTCACATTATTTGCAATTCGTTAGTAAAATTGTCACAAATTGATATTAATTGCATTATAATTTTTCCTAGAACAATCGATGCTGCAAATTGTGATTTAATTGTAGGAACACAAAGGAGTCAACCATGCCAAGAAGTCAACAGGTTGTGAGCCTTCTTGCACGCTGCGACGAGGTCCAGTAGAACAGAGCCGCACGTCGCGACGTATGCCACATTCCACCTCGCGACGCCTCAACAGACAACCACACATCGCGACGTCAACAAATTGACACATCACGGCGAGCAAGCCAGAGCACACGTCGCGATGAGAATTAATTCACACGTCGCGACATACAGTCTGATACCCGGACCATAAATGAAAAATTCTCGCACTATTCCTACCTGACCCGTCTTAATTCCTTAAATAGTTGCCGAATTAGATCATAACCAGGAGACAACACTACACAGATAGAGACCATAGACAGAATACACTACGTCGGCCACCCATACATAACACACGCACATACATTCGGGAGACTTAGACAGAGACGATCCGAGATTGCACTGCCACACATCGCCACCAGTCCATTATCTACCATCATTCGTCATCTACCGCTGCTTCAGTATCATCATCATCTTCACCGCAGGATCACCTCTACCATGGATGCCATCGGAGTATCAACAGCATTGAGGACTACGATCGACATGCTTGGCTAGGCACCCCGATTCTCTTGGAGATGTAGCGATGGATTGAGTTCACGGGCTTCAAAGGGGAGTAGTCCAATATTGTCTGAAATTTAATTTTATTATTGTAAAACTGTGGTTACAGATTACAGTAGTATGATTAGATTAGCATGATTAGGGTTTAATC
>JANVCL010000004.1:22697285-22709710 GCA_026546855.1 Erythroxylum incrassatum
AAGAATGAAAAAAAAGTTTGTACCGGATTTGATTGGCTTAGATTAGATGTCTATGGGTTTCCAACGCGACGCTTTTCTAAACTATTTGTTCACGGATGTCGGAAATTTATTCCGTTCGTTTCGATTCGCTTTCGATAATTTTGCTTTGTCAATTCGTTTGCATACTTTGAATTTCGCCTCATGTTCCGTTCTTTCCATTTCGATTTCGTTCGTTTTCGCTTTTCGTCGCTTCATTTTCGGTTGGGGTCCGGTTTCGAGATCGGGTCCGAATATTTGTGGTATCAGAGCGCCAGTATTAGGATCTTACATGGGCGCATGTGTATAAGTCATATGTATGTGAAATCGTTAAGAGTTTGAATGGATAGAATTGAATTAGTGAAAATGTGATAAAGATGTAAATGTATTTTCAGGAATTAGATTGTTTGATTTTGGTGACAAGAGTATGATTGATTATAAGAACGTGTTAGTGGAAATTAATATTAGAATGTCTTGATGAATTTGAATGTTTTGATTTCGAATATACCATGGTCAGATGTAATAAAGGATACTTGAAAGAAGAGATGAATGATAGAGAAGTTCAAAAGGTTGATTTTTGAATGGTATAGGTCCATATTAAGGTTATTAAGAATTGAACCATTGGTTTGTGTAAATATGTTAAGAAATATCGATATGATATGTTATTGGTGGTATTGACACAAGAAGTGATAAATTATGGGTAAGTTGAGAAAAATGTATGATGAGGAATTAGTTAAGAAAGTGATTGAATATGATGAAATAGATTGAGAAATTGGTTGAGGATGAATTTGTCCAAATGAGGAATTGAAGTGTTTTGTATGAGAATGATTAAAGAATAATAAAAAAAATTTGTACACGGATTTGGATTAGTTTAGATCGATAGTCTTAAGGTTTCCAACGCGATGCTTTTCTAAAATATTTGTTCACGGATGTCAGAAATTTGTTTCGATTCGATTTGATCTGTTTTTTTGCTTCAGATTAATTTCGCTTCAAAATCTGTTCCTTTGATTTTTGCTTTCGTCCACTTTGTTTCGAATTTCGAGTGTAATTGAAATTGTTCTGGTTTTTTGTTTTGAACTTTTGTAAATACCATTCTTCGCTTTCGCTTATGATTTTACTTCCGCTTTATGATTTCCATTCCATTCGTTCGGTTTCGTTTCCCGTTTTCTGGTTGGGGTCCGGTTCAGAGATCGGCTCCCAACATAAGTTGACTTTGCTTCATCTTAAGTTGACTCTGCTCTGTCTTAAGCATTGCATTTTCTTAAGTTGACCTTGCTTCAACTTAAGTTGACTAATGCTATCATCTATTCTCGCATTCATCTGCTTATTGCATTTGTCTGCCTCATGCTATCATCTATTCCCGCATTCGTCTACCTCATGCTATTGTCTGTTCTCACATTCGTCTGCTTATTGCATTCATCTGCCTCATGCTATCATCAGTTCCCGCATTCGTTTGCTTCTTGAGTCTTCTGCTCCTTGCATTCGTCTGCCTCGTGCATTCGTCTGCTTCCTGATTCTTCCATTCCTTGCGTTCGTCTGCCTTATGCTATCACGAAGTCTTCTTTCAAACCGTCCTAAGATGATCTTATCCTGCTACCCCTTATGACTATTATGTTAATAACCCTAGACAGGTGCAATATGATTGATGGTCAAAATCCTATTTGATCCTTTCAGCTATAACTTTGTTATGGAATATCCAAATGAGATTATTCTTGTCTCTAAATAAATTAGAGACATGGGGCCCAAAATGTTCTGAGCAAATCATGTTGAAATTTCGATTTGGGGTTTCCCAAAAATCTATTCTGAAATAGGAGAAGTGAGTTGTTTCAATGTTTGTCCTAGTAGGGGCACGCCACCCTTGTGGGACACGCGTTCAGATGTCACTTAGGACTTCGGGCCCATGACCCATGAGGGTAGGGTTTCCAACATTAATTGTTCACTATAATTAGACGCTTTATTATAGAATGACAATAGTTATCATTAGAAGAAAACAATTACATGATTTTTCTCTCTTATATGTGATATGTTATAGATCATATGTAATTCTAATTAATGCTTATGTGTATATAATACTAAATTTAGATTCAATATTATTGTAATGTTTAAAGCATGATAAGAAATATATTGTTAAGCAAAAATAGTTGATCCACGTTTATGCAAATAGTTTGCATATGTATTGGATCAAAGGAGACTTATGCTTAACATAAAAAGTTGGATAACTGAGACAATCCTTTTATGTTATGTTGGTTAAATCAATATAATGAGAATCATAGAGTTACATACTAGGATATATGTATCCTTTAAATTATGAATTGTATGGAACTTGTGAAACTTGTATAATTGAAGAATAACCAAATCAAACTTTGGTGAAAGGATGATGATGGTATTGAATTGTTAAATCTTATACATGTGATGGAATGGATGGAATAACACTTCATAAAAGGATAATATTATATTTCATTATATTAATAATGACTTTATGTGATATAGTTATATATATTAAATGAAATATTTTTTTGAAAAGTTCAAAATGTTTAAATCTAAGTAAAAGTAAAGCATCGAGAATGTTAAAGCACTTCAATGAGATCGTTGTGATAAGTTTTAAATTTTTGGTTATCTATAGGGAATGAGATTCTCTGGTGAGGACCTTCATAACAAAATTCCATAATGGTATGGATTTATGTAAGGAGTTACATATAATGAGTTATTGTAGGATACAATATTATTTCTTTTATAGCGATGCCTAGTACAATAACTTACCTTTTATAGTTCCAGTTGAATCAATTAGCAAGATTTCATATTAGATATGAAACGCTAAGTCTTTGAAAGGCTCAAAGTTAATGGTTCAAGGATGCGATGCTTAGTTGAAGCTTATATATAATCCATTAAGTTTAGAACTAAAATAAGTAATAAAGGGTTATAAGATATCCAAAAGGTTGGATATAATCTTACAGAACTATTAAAAAAATTGTTTGATTCAATGTATACTTATAGGAGAATGGTTCTCAAGATAAGTAGTGGGAGTAAGAAGGAATTTAAAAGGTTCGAATCTCATGAGTGTACATCTAATTGGAACTAATGGCTTTAATGATACATTTGATGTATAGTTGAAAGACTATGAGACATTGAAAGATTCACTTTCACGATGAATTCAAAGAGTTTGTTTTAAAGATTATTATGAATTTATCATATCTGCAAGAAAGTTAGTGGGAGTATAGTTATCCTCTTTAGTGGGAGTATGTGGAGGCATATTGCTCACAGAGAACAAAAGTTCTAACTTTTAGTTGTCGAACACATAATTTTCAAGAACAACTCTTGTTGGATATGAAAAGTTAACAACTTAATTATGGGAATTAGATCTATAGAGATAGATTGAACTTTGCTAACTTTTTCTAAGTCCAAGTGCACAGGTAATGTACTAAAGATGTTTAGTATTTGAGATATTAGATACTTATGAAGTATCAAAGATATCCAGTACTCTATATATGAGTTGATATAGAGTTCAAGATGATAAGGATATAACTTTAGAAGTAAATCCTAATTAAGGTTTATTTACTTAGAACAATATAAGGTTCCAATGTAGCAATGACTGTTAATTAAGACATAATACATTTTTCATTAGTGGAAATGATTAATTGGATCAACAATTTCTTTAATGAACTTGATAGAGTTTCCTTGCACTGTTCAAGACAGTAATGTACTGCATAACATTAGAGCCATTGGGCATGCATAAGGAGCTAATGTCTCATCAAAGATCTAAGAATTTTTTGATACTACTTATGATCTATTTTATCACAGGTCGTTAAATCGGTAGTCATTGGATGTAGCATGAACTATATGAAGATAGTTGAATGATCAAGATAGGATTTATCACGATTTATCACCCTAAAGTAATAAGGGACATTGTTCTCGATTTGTATTGATTTAAGAAATATTTTACGATTGTCATTAATTAAATTAATAGCTAATGGCAGAGAATTAATATGATTAGACTCAAATTAGAGTAGGCATTAATTCGATGCTCTATATCTAATCCGAAAATTATATGATGAAAGGATTGAATTATACGGAAAAATTATGCATGGAAAGGTTAGTCAAAAGCACTTTGACATTCCTGAATATTTGGGTGGTCATGATGCGTTGTTAGACGTCAATCTTGATGTATGATTATAAATTATTTAATTGAAGAATTAAAGATAAATTAAAATGAGTTTTAATTTATCTAATTTTAATTATGTATTAAAATTAGATTATAATAATTGCCAACATATTTGGGAACCTAATGGGACTCACATATAGAATGAGTTGAAGAGAGCAAAGTTAATTTAACCAAGTTAGACTTAATTGTAAAGTTTGAGAAACTTTATGAATAAATATGAGATATTTAATAAATAAGAATCAATATAAGATATTGAATCTTAAATGGGTTAATTGATATTTAATTAGAGTTATTTGTAATTCTAATTAAAGTTTAATTGAAATTAATATTTAATTTCAATTAAATTACTAAAACGTCCTAAGCTTATTATAAATAGGCTTAAGCTCTATGTAGCTAGCACTTCATGCTTAACCCTCTCTGTAAGAGTTACAGAGTTCTCTCAACCTATTCTGTGGATACCGTTAGAGGTTGGACACTTGTGCGGTTACGGTGGTTGAGACGGATCAGTTTCAAAATCGGTTTGAGGGATGCATCAAGATAAAAATCAAGCTTCAGAATAAGGTATGAATTAAATTTCTACTTTATTTTGATTCTTGTTAATCATTTTATAGAATTAAATAGATCTTGGTTTTTAGGAAATCAAAAATCACTAAAAAGTTTCGTGATTATTCCGCTGCGGTCGGATCAGATTCGGACCTAATTTCTCAACATACTATAGATAAAGCAACCAACAATTGTCACCACATACTCTTCCGCTTTTTCATGCTTTCAATGTCAATTTTGTAATACGAACCCCATTTTTCCCTTGCCATAGTTCTTTATGTCATCAACGAATGCTAATGAATCATGCAAAATTTTAATTGCAGATGGTATCTCTTTATGGAAGAGGGCTCAAGTCAACACATGAATCCACAACATCAAACACAGTATTTTTGTTGGTTCATCCATACTTGATAGTTGTCAAGGTCTCATATATGAAATGACACGTAGGCTATCTACCAAAGGCTTCATTTCTAAAATGATAGTGTTGGAAGATCGACACTCACTAGATTTTCTAAAATCCAATATGTTGCCTTTCGCGTTTGGGTTCTTCAGAACTTGCCTCCTCTTAAGATTTTGCTGGTGGATTCATCTATAGATGTGTTTCTCTCTATGTTCACTCTTTTTGCACATTGCATTTCTTAAAGCACAAATATAAGTTTCAGTTAGTCTTTAACTCTATGTAAAGAAGTTTGTTTTTCACTATCTTTTATCACGAGTTATAGTAGCTGATTTTACACCCGATAAGATGAACATAATTTATTAGCAAAGATATAAATTGCTTCCTGAAGTTTCTTAAAATGTACAAGTTAATCTCTACTATTATTTATGATATCATGTTATACCTTAACATTTTCAAATGATACTAATAATACCTTAAATCTTAACTAAGTTAAGTTTTTTTCACTACTTTTAGTATATAAATTATAAATTTAACTGTCTTGTTTCAACTGAGCAAATTGAACTTACTAAAATCCGAAGTAACCTTAAAAATAATCTTTAAACACTTATTAAAGGTATAATTTTCACCTTAACATTTCAAAAAACATGTAAATAAACTCTTACTATTATCTTTACTACCTGTTTCAAAATGTAAACAACCATTAGTTCCCATGTTCTATCAACCCTTTGCAGCACTGTGCAGAAGACGCGGAGAATTTGTGACACATCAGATTAGGAGTTAACAAACGATGTCAGAAAAAAGCAGCTATTCATTCTTTACACGATTTGGTAGTTGTTTACATTATAGCTCAGGAACGAAAAGATGTAAAAAATGTCCCACCAATATAGTTCTTGACATTGCTCAGAATACATTGATTATTCTGTAGGAATAGCAGGTTAGATGGGTATGTTACAAATGTAAGACCTTCCCCACCTAGGAGAACATAAGTGAACGTAGAACTCCAACCAAAACCGGATGCAAAGGAGTAACCACCAGTTGGTTTACGCTATTGGGTGTAATAACGTTTATGCTTTTAGATCATCGCTCTCTTTGCTTCGGCCTCCCATCAATAAAACCTTAAGTTTCCACACCTTGACTCTGCCAATGTCATTCATGTTCCATCGCTTGCGTGTGTAAGAATGGCTGTTCTCCATCTGATGAGAAAACAAACAAAATTAGAAAAGAGATCTTTAAACCCATAGATTCACCAACCTCTGCCACTTGACCACATTTGATGCCAAAGGAATTATCAGTGTTTCATTAGGTCATACTGCTTTCAACTCTATGCATATCACATCTTGAATAGAATAATGTGACCAGTGTGGTCAAACTCAACTGGTTGATGTCAAGGCTTAACAAATTGAGTCATCAATCTAGGCATGATAACCAGAAAATCGTGAAGAACATAAAGATATTTTCAAGTCCCCCTTTTATATTTAATAAAAATTGGAACTCCACGCATACTTAGCACGATACAAGTTCCATTTGTAGCTTATAATCAATAAAGGAAATGCTGCTATAAGCCAACATGAGAAAGAAATATCATGTACACAACCACTCATTCATATTACCACTTTCACCATCAGATGCTTCTGCAAGCTTTGCAATTGCGGCCACAAGTGCCTGCTCATGATCCTGCATAATATAAAACAGTCAAGCAATGCCATCAGCTGAAAAAGAGTAATCATAACATCAGCTAATTTGCATTATGGTCTTTACTTTTAGCATTTTCTTTGCCTTCTCAAGCTCAATAGGATCAGGATGACTCAAGATGAACACTTTCTCCACCTGCAAAATGTCCAATGTAAAAGGTGAATTAGCTTAACTGTTGTAACCGAGCACATTAACATACCCAAATTGTTAGATGTACCTCCTTAACCAGCGTATCTGTGTTGAGCAATTCGATATCATCAAGAAACGTTTTTGCAAAACCATTCTGCATTGAAGTAATTTCTCTTCTAGATTGACCTTTGGCTGGTCCCCTACCTCTCCCGGTGCCCTGTATGAAAGCACCACGGTTCATGGGTATCCTAATACCGCGGCCTGGTCCTCCAAGACCGCCACGATGATAAGTTCCAGGATCCTCACTTTCCCATCGAATATCCTCTGGAGATATCTAAGAGGACGCCAAAATTTTCTGTCAGTTTTTTTCATTTGAAAAACCATAAGCAATCACCATAATAGACAAATGAAGCCAGCCATAGTAGTATTATCATAAAATGCTATTCTCCAAGTAGACACATGTTCATTAAATAGAGTAAATATATCAGAAAAAGTTCTGCTAGAACAGTTCCCCTCTTTTCTCACATTTTTACAATTCTGTTATACAAGCTAAGCCTTATAATCACAATGCACACCATCTGCTTGTTGTATTCCACAACTGTGGATAAGAAATTTGAAGCAAAACAAACTATAAATGAAAATTTCAAGGACTTATATTCTTCTTGCCTAATCACACAGATACCAACATATCTATTCTGAGCAAGTCCAAGCTTTCAACTCTGAAGAACAGTAGAGCGGCAATGAAACAACCTACTACTCATACAATCTGTGATAGTTACAGTGCCTTAAGATCTGATTTATAGAGAAAATACACCTTTTATAAATGGACACGGAGAAAATATAAACTTAAGACAAAGCACAACTAGATGCACTCCAAAACAATTTGACACCTATCCAAAATCCATGCAACCTTACAGTTCCTGAATGTCTGCACGATTTCAACAAAACTCAACACTTACATATAGATCTCTAACCCATCCAGTTCTTACTCACAATATAATAGTTAGCCAACAAAAATTCAAATGCAAGTGTGTAAGGAAAAGGGATGAAATCTAAATGTTAAACATTAAACAGAAACCTGCACAGAGCATAAAATACTCAAAGAAAGGAAAATTTAAGACTCCACAAATCAAATAAAATGTGTCACTTTGCTTCTTTAATACAATGAATTAATTTAAGTGATGATTCATCCCCCCTCTCTTCTCTCATTGTGAATAAACATGTAAAAGCTTCTGACTTTTATTCAGATGATGATGTAGAGAATCCCATAATAATAGATAGTCCCTTAATTAAGGGATTATCCTTATAGAGTATCCTTAGCTGTAAGCTACAAAGCCAATATTTTGTTTCAGAAAACGGCCAAAATACTCAACACATTTCTAAATGGTTTCCACCAATTAGTTCTAAGAACAAAATGAAGTTATTGCATCAAAAAGACAAAAAGTCAAACTTACTAAAACAACTATAAAAGTAAAATAGTAATGACTTGAATGATAATTCACTCGCATGTCTAAATCTCCTTATAAGTGGTACAAACCAAAATCAATCAGCAGTGTCAAAAAAAATCTGTAATTGTCTATCTTGATCATCAATACATTCAGAAGATACCTCCTTGAAGTCAACCCATTCCCAGGTCTCATTTGCAGTGCCAATGTCATAGACTAGTGCATGCCGTCCCTGTCAATTATTAAACCGAGTCACAACAACTGGAAATAAGATAATCAAACCAAACAGTAAGAACTGAGAATTGAAAAGGGAAGCCTCAACTATCTAATTACAAAATGACACGATATATAACCATAAAGAGAAGATTGAAAAGGGTTAGACCCTAAACATACAAAGAACAAAAACATTGACTTTGAAAAGATGACAGCACAACTCAGAATGTTGAAAGTCAATTTGGGATTGCATTGCATATGGAAATGTCCATAAATGCCAAAATAAAGGCATCAGCCACACTATTTGCAAGCAGCCATGCTCTGAATCTTGAATGTATCATCAACAAATAACTAGATTTTAAAGCATACCCTTGGTACATGATAACAAAAGCTATAGGGATTGTCATCCACCATCCAAATCCTTTAAAACATACCTCAGCAGGGTTGTAATCAGTTATAACAGCCTGATAAAAATTGTTGTCCTCAGGCCACCTTGTCCACACCTTTCTTCCAATCAATGGATCATAAGTTGTCCCTTCAGGAGGATGATTTGCCACAAGAGCACCAAAAGAACTACGGTTGATTAAATGCCGAGTTCCAGTAGACCCAGTAGAATGGTACTGCATAGAAGATAAACCAGGCAAATGTTGACTCTGTTAAGAAAATAGAAGACACGAGAAAGGGAGATTAGTAACAATCTAGTATTCACCTCTATAACAACACAATCAGTAAAAATATGCAGTCTATTGCTGGTGTCTTAGTAGTAGCATTTAATTTGCAGCTGAAGATGATGAATATGGCTGAAAAGTTATACAGAGATTATATAGCCAGTTACACCATAATGCCATAGAAAAGTACCGTTTGAGATGTCTTTTGCTTTTTACGAGAGGCTGATACGGTAGGGCTGGGTAAAACATCATGAACAGGCTGTGTTGCACCGTACCTGGCAGTTTGGAGCTCCCCTGCCTGTCTCCATTCCCTGAATCCATTATGATGTATGAGCCTTTTTTGAATTATAGTTTCCCACAATTGGCTTATTTCATCAAGTATTCAAACCTTATTCTTCGGATGATATCATCTCCATTCACCTTTGTCAGTAGTTCTCTATGTTCATCATCTGACACTCTAAGCTCTTTCCTGAGTTCTGTTATCAAGCCTTCCTTCTCCTGAAAAAAAGAAAATTGTTAAGCATCCAATCTGATACACAGGAAAGAATAAAATTGAAGCATACAGAGGCGATTAGCCAGAGAAAACAAATACCCAAGTAATGGCATCAGATTGAGCCTTAAAAGCACGCAGTACAGCACTGTAAGCTTCTTGCTCAAGATGATGAATTTGGGCCTCCATATCAGTGTGCGTTCTAGAATATAAGCTAGTACCTAAAGCAGATCTTCCGTTCCCTACAATTCTTGATCCCTTATGATAGCCACTTTGATGTGCTTGGGGGATATCATCATCAGTACCTAAATAGCCAATGACATTATAATATGATACATTATAAAGGAAGGTGGAGGATCAAGGCCTTATAATGATCTTGTAAGCATACATGTTGAGCAGACAACTGGAGTTCAAATTTAATTTTTCAATCTGAGTCTATTTTGGCACAACAAAAATCAAATCCATTAGGACGCAGCTCCAAATAGAGTCAAATGGAAAGAACAATTCATGCAGGTGACTCACAAACTTCATTCACAGATATGGTATTTTTTTCATGCACATGGTAGTTAAATTTAGACCCTTCTACAAGCTTAGAAATTTCCTTTCTCTTCCAAACATAAGAAAATCCAACCTCATAAGTATAAATAGTTGGCAGTTAGTGACTTTGTTGTCATGTAAAAGTCATTTTTCTTTGCACAGTCATCCAACTAAATGAAAAACGATCACAATTTGAGACCAATAGTATTAGCCACCATTCAAGCAATATAATTCAATATCAGAATGAATTTTTAGTAAAATATATACTACAGGACCAGGATTAAGTGCACAAATGGTCAGATCAAATACAAACCACAGACAAAGGTGATAAATATTAAGTAGGCACCTACAAGCTTCAAAATTAAGGGTTTCAACTTCCAAGTAAACAATCTAATATAGAGAAGACAAGTGTTCAAATTTATTGATTTCCAACTCCACTCTCCGTTCATTTGGTTTTCTTCATTCATCATTTCCCGTTTCTTTCGAAAGGAAATTAAAATCCCACGCCAAATTTGTCGCTATTAACTTAAACTCTCCGAGTTCACCTATATTCTCATCTTTGCATATAAAATATGGTATAAACCTTGAAAAATAGAAAATATACAGAATTTTTGCAGTTATCCACTCCTACAAATACAATAAAGTCATGGAGAATTGGGGAGGTGAAAATGGAACTCTAGTTTTGCAAATAATCACATTTACAAGCTACGTGATGAAAAAAACTTCATAAGAAGGAACTAGGGAAGCGAGAAGGTTTAGAAATCTATAAGAGAACAGGAAATAACTTAATTCCCTCTTCAATTCAAATTTCTCACCTTCTTTAGAAGTCACAATAACAGAAGAAAAATCTCAGCTAAAGCATAACCAAAAATTTACATCTGTAAATTGCCAAAAAAGAAATTACATCTGTACGAGGAATTCAATCAAAGTAAAGTGATAAAACCCGAAACAGACCATAACACAACCTCTGACTCGGTTCCACAAATTTACCTCACCGATAGACAGGTGAATCTCCTCTATGAAAATGGATCGACTGCCCGTTTTCAAATCCCAAAACCCTCTGTCCGGTCAAAACCCTAATACCGTAAAACGCCCTCACTGATGAACCCAACAAGCTTTAGAGAAATAAAAACCATATAAATTCCTCCATACTAAAACCCTAAGCCTTGTACAAGAAACTCCAAGATTTAATCTTTGGATAAGGCAAACCACATGTAACAAAGAAGAAATCAAATTTCTGCGCAAAACTATGAAGTGAATGAGAAATGGAAAGCATACCGCTACTATCTGAAACTTCATAGTCCATGCCAGGAAAATGTTACGTCTACTGCATTGTAATCATTTGCAAGGATAAACCCTTCGATGGCGATTTGAATTAAAGACTGACGAAACGTTTGTATTAATTTTCGATGAGAGAGAGAGAGAAATATGAGTCTAATTAAAAAGAACGAAATGTGAGGAAAACACTTTGGACTTGATTTGAAAGCTTGTTTTTATTTGTGTTAAGAGAAAAGAAGGTCTTCTTTACATTCTCTTGTTTATAAATAAATGGGTGAGTAACGACCTTTTTCTCAATTTCACCTGAAATCTTATTTTAATTATACTAATTACTTTTTAACTTTTATTCATAAATTGATTCTTGGGAGGCAAAGTAAGCATTACCACGTCTTCTAGAAGAAGAAAAAAAAAAGCATACACACAAATAACGTTCAATTTAAAACTTATATGAATATGGAGGAAAATGCAATTTAAAATATGAAAAAAAAGTTAATTCGTGAAACTGTTGCATCTCTCTTTCTTTTTCCTACCTGTAAATGTAATTGAATTCATTAAATCATATTTAAGTGGACCAAATGCAAGTAACATCTAAGGCATCAACCTTGTACATCTCACTATCGTGACCCTCGTCCAATGTTATGAATATCGTACCGAACTCGGTATCGGATTGAGCTCTGGAACAAAATTATACCGGTACCGGTCGGTACTCGGTACCGTTTCGGGATATTTTTTAAATTTATAAAATAGTCCCTAAATTTTTTAAAAATTGCAAAATAGTTCATATTGATATATTATACAGCTGTACTGTATACTTTACTGGTTTACTGTTTACATCAACCATGCTTTCAAAAATCTT
>JANVCL010000004.1:22723082-22734484 GCA_026546855.1 Erythroxylum incrassatum
GTTGATTGAGAATAAATGGGAGACTCTAAATTTTAAGGTAATTTTAAAATTTAAGTACTTTAATTTATTTTGTTAGTTGTTTTCTTTTATTAAAAACAAATTATTTATGAATTTATAGGAACAAAGCGAAAGAAACGCAATGGATGGTAAAGTTAAATTTCATTTACTTAAAATTATAATGATATTTTTCTTAAAAAATAAGTTCCAATTAATCATTAATTTTCTTTGGCTTTTCTTTTTCTTTTTTTAGAAAGATAAAGATTCTGACGAGTGGCCCGACGCTGTTAAAGTTTGGAAGGTATCGCGACAAAAACCAAATGGGACTTGGTCTGTTCCAAATGGAGAAAAAATAATGGTATGAAAGTTATAGTCAAAATTAGATTTTTTAAAAAAATTTAAAATTACTTTACTAGATTTTCAAATTCTATCTAAATATGCAGAATAATCTTCAAGAAGAGGGAGAGAAAAATAAAGAAAAGATTCCGTCTGCACCTCTAACACTCGTTGAGCATTTTGGTCTTGTCCTAGAAAGAAAGTCAAGTTATTCATGCGGGTTAGGTGTTAAAGGGATAACATCTAAGTCCCGAGAAAAAAAAGTGAAATTCTAGCTAAAGCTGAGGCTGCAAGAAAGATGCAAGTGATTTAGACAATGAAGTTGCAAATGTAATTCCGTTGATGAATTGATAGTTTCATTTGTGATAATAATAAACATAGATAGTGACAATACTTTTTGTAAGAACCAATTTTCATTTTTGTGATGAAATGATGTTGACACTATTTTATTAAAATATTAGTGACCAAGAAGCAATGGACGCTAATAAAAAATTATTAATGACAAATACTTTGTCAATATTTATAATTATTTTAGTGGCGATAATGTTTTAACAATAAAATAAAGTACTATTACGGCTTTATTCGTTACTACTTTATATTAATTGTGTCAACAAACTTGTCATAAATATATGAAGTTGCTGTGACCATATAGCGTTGTCACACATTCCATATGTTTTAGTTTCAGAACTTTTGTCACAATATAATGAAGAATTGTTACAACTTTATTTGTCATTATTTTACATTATTTGTGTCCAAAACCTTGTCATAAATAAATGCAGTTGTTGTGACCATATAGTGTTGTCACACATTTGATAGGTTTTGGTGTCGGCAATTTCGTTACAATAAAATGAAGTATTGTTATGACTTAACTCGTCACTACTTTATATTATTTGTGACGATAAACTTGTCATAAATATTTAAAGTTATTGTGACTATATAGCTTTGTCACACATTTAACAAGTTTTAGTGTCACAAAAGTTTTGCATAATTGTGACCATTGTTTAAGTTAGTCATAATTTTATTAGTGACGGAGGTATTTGTGACGGGAGGTGATGACGTCAAATATTAGACACTATTAATAATAGTGACTAATATTACTGCTTATAATGACAACTTTCACCTTCACTAAAAATACAATTCTTATAGTGATAGTTTAAGTTTTGTGTCATACATTGATTTTCTTATACTCACTTTAGATTTGCATCAAGTATGCTCAGGTTAGGTTGGTTTTTGATTTGGTCTTGGTATATAATTTCGTTTTGGGCAATCTCTAGCTATGTACATAAACCTTTATTTTCTTGATTTATAATATTACTGATTTATCAAAAAAAGAGAGACCCAAGTATGTATTTAGCCAATTTCTCTTAATTATAATAATAATTAAGATGAAAGTTGTAAGATTTAAGGAAGTGTTCACTATAAAGAATCTTGTAGAATTCTTTCACTAAACCACTATCTTAACAGTAGCATGATATCATCATATGGTAACATGGTATAAAATACTTAAAAGATTAACTTAATGCAATTGGGAGATTGTTATAAGTTTATTCCTTGTAGCCAATCGGTTAGTTGTAATTTAATGACATAATTATTTATAAGCATCTTATACATATTTAGATATATATGGTAAACTTTATGAGATAAATATACATTACAAATGAAATTATAATGAGATTATAATTATGAAATTTATATTGCATTTATATATTATTCCTAATCATTAGTTTATTAAGACTAGATGGTAATAGAGTATAAAAAGACTAGCATGTATTATGTTTCTTCCTATGAAAGAAGTGGTGGATCTCATAGGCTAACAGGATCTGGGTACTTGTTAGAGAACAAGTTCATTGAACTAGCCCCATATAAGAACTCCATTTGAAAAATTATTTGTATATATATGGAAATTCTCATTGAGATAATTGTATAAGTGATATTTTGACTTTAGATCTTCAAAGTTATCTTATATAAAGATTGTTATGTTTTGATACTACTTATGACCTATTTCAGTTAAAGGCAGTTCAATATGATAGTTACTGAACTTAACATGAACTATATGGGGGTTATTGAGTGATCAATACAAGATTCATCACTCTAAAGTGATTAGAGAGAATGTTCTATTGTTCTCTATTAGTATTGATTCAAGAAATCTTTGACTAAGGTAAAATGATACTTTGAAAATAATTTTCAGATGTCATTAGTTAAATCAATTACTAATGATAGAGGACTAATGTGATTATATATTAATAAAATAGACATTAATTATATGCTCTATGTCTAATCAAAGCATTGTATAATAAAAGAATTTAATTATATTAGAAAATTATGTACAAAAAGATTAGTTAAAATCACTCTGAAATTTTTAAATATTTGAGTGGTTATCATGCGTTATTAGACACCAATCTTGATATATGGATGTCAATTATTTAATTAGAGAATTAAATATAAATTAATAGAGTTTAGTTTATCTTATCTTATATATGATTTATGGTTCTAATTTATAGTTATTACTAATATATTTGGGAACCTAATGCGTTATATATAAATAACATTTTGAAGAGAGAAAAGATGCTTTAATCAAGTTGGAATTGATTATAAAGTTTGAGAAACTTTATATTAAATATGAAATATTTAATAGATAAGGATCAATATGAGATATTGGATCTTATTTGGGCTTAATTAAAATTATTATAATTCTAATTAAAGTTTAATTAAAATTAAAATTTTATTTCAATTGAATTCCTGATAGGTCCAGGTCTTATTATAAATGGTCCTAGGTTTTAAAGAAGTTAACACTTCTTCCTTAACCCTTCTTGTAATAATTGTACATGTAGGTACTGCTAAGAGTTGGACACTTTTATAGCTACAATGGTTGAAATAAGCAAATTTTAGAGATGGTTTGAGAGAAATATTAAGAAAAAGTATCAAGCTACCGAATAAGGTACAAATTAAAATTCATACTTTATTATGACTTATATATTAATCATTTTATAAAATTTAAATAATCTTAACTTTCAGAAAATCATTCGGAAAAAAAATTGTAATTATTCTATGGCACTTGAAGTAGAATCTCATTCTAATATTTCAACAATTTTTTCTATCACCAGAATCCTGCAGATTTTCTTCCCATGAACTCTATGATACATTGATGCGTAACATATAATTTTTACACGCATTGGAACATCAATCCTTATTTTGGACTCATTTAACTGCTAAGCTAGGATGTCACCACTTTCATAAGCAAAAGTGATAAACACGAATTATAAAGACTAGTAGTACTTGACAACTGTTTTGACAATAAGGTTGATGATCGAATTTTAAAGACTGCAAATCGTAAAAATTATGCATTATTATCTTGCTTTAACTGCTTTAACATTCACTAAGGTACCTATATATGGCATTCTATATCTTTAGTACTTTTCTAATCTACAAATCAAGTACATATCCTACAACTTGAAAGTGCAATGCTCACATTTGGGCTCCACACGGATTTGCTAAATCGAGGTTAGGAGAGAGCTAGATAACGAAACCTACTCCAAAATAATTGTACTGTTAATTAGCTCAGAGGACTTCAACAGTTACGGGGTAGGGAGGGAGAGAGACTGTTGACTAAGTCACTAAATTCGGGGTTAGCTTAAAGCCACACGAAACGATTGGGACAACTACCAAGGAGCACTCAAACACTCGATGTTCATGTTCTTGTCATGCTACAGCACGTAAAAATTGAAACCCTCGAGAAACACTTGACTTCAGACAGTTCACAAAGTGACATGTATAAGGATGAGATAGTAGTTAAAATTAACCTAACTTTCATGACTAATGAAACTAAGATTTGTGCACCTTTTGACTTTGAGAGGACTGTTAGAGTTTGAAAATTATAACTTGGAAGCTTACAAGCTATTACATTATTAAATTGATATTTTTGGTGATTATTATTAACTTTTTTGTTAAAATAATATTCTTTTACTATCTATAATAATATTAATAATTACTAATAATATTCTTTTAACAAACTTTTTTTACTTTAATATGCATAAATATAAGTCTTGAAGAATTTGGATTACCAAAATCTGCAAAAGTTAGGAATAAGTCTTGGTCCACATATTGCAAACTTCATTCACCTATGAAACTCCTTCCATACAATCGGAATTTGGAAGGTGGGCAGTGTAAAATTGCTATATTGATCGCATATATGTTCATGCCTAACGTTCAAAATAAGAGAAGATACACACCACACTTCATAGTGTATCTCCAATTCCTAGTTGTGAGCATCACCACAAAGGGAAGAATTGCACAATGTACGATCACGGATCAGCCCTAGAGCCCACCTTTCATGTACAATTCTTTAGACCCCATCATTCAAACTAAAGCACAAAATTTGAGGAAAAGAAGTTAATAAACCAAGGAAACAAGAGAAGAAAAGTAAGCATCAGTTAATACACCAATATCACTGTACTTTCCACCTGCCAATGCATTTAACACGGAAGAATGTGAAAGCAAAGCATAATACACCAAGCTTACTCCTCTCACATTCAAATGCTTCTAGCCATCATTTCTTGGAATCTCCTGTTCGACTCTTGCTTCTCCAACATGAACTTTTCATGGCAACTTGCGATGAAAATGTCCGCTAGCTGATCGATCTCGTTCATTTTTCCGTGATCACCGTTGGAGCTGTCATGCTGCTTCTGCTCCAGCCAATGAAAGTAGCCTGAAAGCTGAGACTCTGCGGTCACATCAAATTGTTCATGAGTCGTGATTACGGAATCCCATGTCGGGTCATAGTACAAATGGGGTGTTGAAAAACCCTCAAGAACTTGTTGCGACACTGGCAACACATGCGAAGAGCACCAGTTATAGTGTAGCCTGAACGAACCAAAAAATATCTTCCTGTAATTCTTTTGCTTCTTTTTTGTGACCCAGCTTTCAGGATATACCAAGTGCAAAGGTTGTAGTTCCTTGAGAATCTGAGTCAGAGTCGACTTTGCTTTAGAGAGAGCTTTAACAATACGGTTAACATGAGACAATATGAAGGTTTGAATTAGGGTTTTGATCTTCATGGAGCATAAGGTCGAAGATGGTAATGATGCCTGAGTAGCGAAAACTTGAAGAGTTACCATGTTTTCTTGTCTTTTTCTTCTTTCTGTGTGTGTGGTGGGGTTTCTTGGGCGATTTATAAAGGGGCTTGATGATCAATTTGCCATCACACTTTTAGGTTATTTAATGAAAGTAACAACTTAAAAGCTTGGGAATGAAACAGACAACTGATAAGGAATTGAACTCTCTAAAGTACTATGCCTGAATTTCCACAGCACAAAACCCGCTTATCTTGTTGAAATTTTTTATTTGCAAGTGTACCGGGATCCGTTTATGTGTATGCGTACATTTATTCTATATGTTTGCAGTAACTGAGTGTGACAGAGTAAGAACAGAGGTATTGCTTGATTAAAAGATTTTTTAGATCTTGAAGTTTAATTACTTTTCTCATTAGTAAGTAACTCGAGAACGGCGATTAAGGCTTAATCTTCGCCAAAAACTACCCCCCACCCAAGACTTTATTATAATCGCTCCAGCTAATTAGCTTTGTAGTTAAATTATGTCACTCCTAATAAATAATAGTTTTTAACTGATCTAGCAAGCACTGTGTGCGTACAGATCGGACTACGACGCAGGTCCTTTTTTTTTTTCTCTCTTAACAAACAGCTTTCACCAGGATTAGATTTTTTATAGGCAGCCGCTCAGAAAACCTGGAATCCCGGGAACTCCACCTAAGTTTCTGTTAAAATGCAGAAATAAAATATGAAACAGGTAGTACTACAACTGATGATTAGGGCTTAATCCCTATTCTTGTTTCAAGTTGTCCTATAAATATTTTCTTGTCGTTGATTAAAAATATTATATTGGAACTCCAATCTTAAGTGGTTCTTTTCTGCACAATTTAACTTCCTATCATAAGCTTATAAATATATATATTGATGCTCATATATGCGTGACGTAGTGTTATAAATGGACCAATAGCTGAAACTTTGCTTCATTACACGTAGCTATCGTCAACATCATGAAACTACGCAGCTGGGACTAAATATCAACCAACTCCAACCTTCCCCCGCCAAAGTACAGATTCATAGTCCCTGGTAGTTCAGAGTTGGTAATAAATTCTGATTTGCGTTATGTAATCGTTTAACCAATGCAGTAGAAGAAAATGGAGCTTTGAAGTTTGCTTCTTTGGTTGACGTTGAGACAACATAACATATATCGGAGGAAATCAAGATAGAAATTAAAGGATGTGACCCCTGTATTATTTCAATCAATTTATGACTGGAAAAACAAGGCTAAAGCAGTTCATTCCCTTTCATTTCTTACCTTTTTGTGAATAATAGGGAACAGCAGCCACATTTTAGCATTACGCTATTTACATCCTAAAATGCATGCACTAGTCTCCAAATATTACCTATAAATTTTACCAGAAGAAACTAAAACATTGACTACTAACAGGTTGCAAAAACTTGTAATTACGGGGGAGGCCGTCATTTTCCGAGAGCAAGCTACAAATCAAGAATTTTCTAGTTTAGATCACCAACGATGAAGACTAAAACATTGACTACTTAAAAGGTTGCAAAAACATGTAATTACAGGGGAGGTCACTTTACGAGGGCAAGCTACAAATCAAGAGTTTTTTTTTAATATAGATCACCAACGATGACGAGTTGATTGCCCTTTTGATTGAGGAATTTACAAGATTTCAGAAACCAGAAAGAAAAATTAAGAACTTCCGTTTCGGGGATTTGATTATTCCAGTGATTTTTACCAAATAATATCACTTAACTAGCGGTGGAAAGCCTGTAATTGACATCAGAAAAAGTTCGTAAATTGGAAGAGTTTGCAAGTTTATTGTGTAAACCATGATGAAGAGTGTCCTTTCGATACCGTATAGTCCGTTTGACAGCTTTCAATTACTGTGGGTGGACAATTCATAAACTGAGAGTTTGTTGACAGCAAAACTGTGTCTGGTTTTGTGATGCTAAGATATTGCAAGGATCCGATAACTTTTAATTTTGAGATAACGAGTGTCTTTGAAGTTTCAAGGGGTACGGTGCTACTTTGATGAGTAGATTTCGAGTATACAATTTTGGTATGAAATTAAAAGACTAGTTTTTATGGTTTCTTGTCAGAATTAACAACATAAACCAAAAAGTAACTATGATACCCCTCAGGGAGAGAGAGAGAAATAAAAAGACAAAGAGAAGCATCTGATTTGCATTGTATTAACATCAAAATAAAGAAAGCAACTTAGTGCTTCGTGCCATGCATGTGGAATTTGTTTTATTTAAGGCCGTAAACCACTTCCTCTAACTTGCAGACGAAAGAAAGATTAATAAAATTGATAAAACATATGTACATGTTAGAAATTTTCCATTTGCATTTTATTAGTTTTTAATAACTTATCGGTTAATATATATAAATTTAATCTAAATAAAAATAATAAAATAACTCAATAAAAGATTTAGATTAATGAGCCGAACTTTAGGAGAAAAATGGATCTTGATCAGTGTAGACCAGACTTATATCAGGTCTGTGATGGGGAAACCCGATATAGGAGCTATATATATAGGTTATTAAGATCTTCTGCAATTGCTTAAGTAATTCGTGAGCATCTGGATTCTTTAACCTGTTAAGAGTGCTCTTGTTTTAGGAAAACTATAGAGACGTTTAAACGCATTCTAGTGAGCAGATCCCGTCAAAGTGGCAGTGGATTCGAGCTCGTTTTGGTCTCAAAGAAGACCTGATTGTCTATTATAATGCTTAAGATCTAATTGGGTTGTGGGCTATTTTTATTAATTGAGAGATTACAATTTTGGTAATTCAATTCAATTAGAGTTTATGATTTAGAGTTAAACAATTATAACTCAAAAAAGAGTAATCTACCATTTGAAATTCTAGGACTGATACCGAATTAACACTAGAGTAATCAAGTTAGCATTAGATGATGGGATAAATCTTCCTTGCTCATAATTGGTTAATCTTCCATGTGTGATTTTCGATTTATCAATTGGATGTGCTAAATTTTTTTTCCTTGCATTAGTTGGAATTTCAATTTTCAATCTATCCATATTCAATTGCTTAACTTTTTGCTCATTTTAATTACACTTTTAGGCCTTAGACAAATGAGGATTTGATTAGTTCATTAATTCATCGTGGGATTGACACCTCATATACTACGTTACGACCTGTGCATTTGTAGAATATTGAGGGTTTTATAAGATTAAAACTAGTTCAATAGTAGTGGATCCATTAACTAAATTATTATAGCCCAAAATATTTTTTTGCCATATTGAATTGATGGGCATGATGGACAAGTCCTTATTAACATAATAGTGTGATATGTTTATATACATATGGTTGAGTTTCTTGTATTATTATGACAATTGTGCATTCAATTAAAGTTATGTTTTGGTTTGTTTGGTTATTGTCCACATTATATTATATACATGTTTTATTTTGGTGTGATAACATGTTTCTTTTGAAAGAAAATAAAGTTAAGGATTATAGTATTCATCAATTAATTTTATTTTAAAATGAGTTGGTTATGTGATACATGGAAGGAATCATATCATTAATCGACTTGTAATTGACATGATTCAATCAAGGATGATGATTTGATAGATTCAATGTATTGTGCATATTTATGGTTTGTTATTGAAACGTCAAGTTATAACATAGAACAAATGGGAGATTGTTAGTGTTGGACTCCGAACGTTTGATGAAAATTAAAAATATTAAAATAAAATTAAATGAGAAAGAAATTGGTGAGACAATTTATGAATTTAAAAAAATTTGATAAAATTAAGAAAAATTTATGAGAAAAAAATTGTTTAGTTTTGATGATTTTGATATTTGAGTACATTTATATGGGTTATGAAAGTTTAAGATAATTGGTTGTTTGGAATGGGAGTGAAAAATCAAGAAATAAAGAAAGAAAGTGAGAGAATTTGAAAATTTTAGAAAGTTTGACTTTGGGGATGAATAGTGATAAAAATGTTTGACTTGAGAGTTGACTTTTTGTTTGAGGCAAAATTTGAGAAAATTGTCTTCTGGAAACTTGTAGTTTATGTTAAGAGCTTTCTGTCGCCATAAAGTTTGCAATTTTTCGATATCGGGAGTGAAAGTTATGGTCAGTCAAAGTTTAGGTGTGTTATGGGTTGACTTAAGTATGGCTAAATCTTTGACTGAGAAATTAACCTAGTTAGAGGTGGAATTAGCCTTTAAGTGCTTCATAAAATTTCAAGAGTTTGATTTGATCTTTGTTTTGATATAAAGTATAGAATTTTTCGATCAAGGAATAATAAGTTATGATTTTTACAAGTTTCTGTTATGGTTTTTAGCATGATTAATAGAGGATAGAACGTTTGAATGGAAAATTGACTTCCTTAGAGGTCAAATTGATCATGAAAGTTGTAGGTGACTTTCCGATCTTCGCATTGATATAAAATATGATATGTTTGGACTTTGGAGTTGAAAGATAGAATTTTTCAAAGTTGAGTTATGGCTTAGGGCATATTCTTTTGGACAGGATCTTTGATTAGAAATTTGACCACATTAGAGACTGAATTAGTTGTGGAGTTCTACATGGAAGTTGTAGAAAGTCCTTTAAGCTTTCTAGTGATACCAAATTTGTTAATTTTGGAGTTCGGGAGCAAAAGATATGATTTGAAAATTTTGAAAGTTTCCTGCAGATCCAGATTTCATTCTTAGACATGCCCACGCCTAATCGCTAAATGTCCTCCTCTCGCTCTTTTGCTTATAACTTTTTCGTTTGATATCCGATTGAGTTGATTCTTGAAGCGTTGGATTCCTAAGACAGTGAATTTCATTTTTTATGGGAAATTTGTGAATTTTTGAGATTTAATTGAGGTTGATTAAATTAATCAAAGTGAGTCGGGAAATTTTCCGAATATAGTTCAGTATTTTGAGAAATTCGGGATCTGTATAAATCTGATTGAAGTGATTCTTGAGGTGAAATCAAGTTAAGACATGGGGCTACAAGTCATATGAAGAAAGTAAAGTTCAATTTTGCCCCTAAGATTTTTAATTTATGAATGGAAGTTCGGATTAGTGTGCAGTTTTTGGGTTAGGAACATCTGAAAGTATTTTGAGCATAACTTTTGCTCTGGAAATCGAAATGAGGTGATTCTTGTTTTGAATTAAACTAGAGACATAAGGCTACAATTTTTATGAAGACTTCGAGTTTCAATTTTGTGGTTAAGAATGTTAATTTCTGGATGGAAATAATCGTACATGGAAAATGTGTTAGAATATGAATATACCCGAAATGTTTTGAGCATAACTTTTGATGTAGTGCTCCGAATTGGATGATTTTTGTGGCATTATGAAATTAAGACATAGAGGAACATTTCTCTAGAAGGAAGTTTTGACAAATTCCTTCAAATTGATAGTGCGAATCAGATCCGTAAGTTAAGCATGACTAAAAGTAAATGTTAGGGGCATTTTGGTCATTTATCTTTTATTTAAATGACATGGCAACATATATAAGGAATGGCTGTCGTTTTATAGAAGCCACTTACGACACTTAAGCATAAAGAGGAGAAATAAAAGAAGAATGAAGAGAGAAGCTTTCGGTGGTGTTGGAGGAAGAAGAAAGAAGATTTTAGAGCTTTGATTTTTCTTGAGTTTCAAAGGGGATTTGATGCTTTCATGAAGGAAAAAGATGGAAGAAGGTGATAGCTCTCTTATGGGACAAGAAATTTCGAAAATAGAGAAGAAAAGAGGTAAGAGAAAAGTTTGAGCTTTGAGTTTTTCTTAAATTTTTAGTTTAGAAACATGGAAAATGATATGGGTATGTGATATATAAAGTCAATTTTGATGTATATGCTTTAGGTTATATTTAATTTTAGATGGAAATTAATTAAGATTTAGGCCTAATTTTGTGGTTTGAGGTTTTTGGAAATTAATAGCTTAAAATCATGGCAAATATGATGGATTGGTGAAATATGAAATCAATTTTGAAGAAATTGTGATTTATGGTATTGAATTTGGATAAATTGGTTTAGGCCAAT
>JANVCL010000004.1:22759439-22771792 GCA_026546855.1 Erythroxylum incrassatum
GATTGAGACCTAATATAATGGAGTATCCTCATGAAAAATAAGATCAGGTGCGTAGAGCTTATATATTAAAAGGTCCTTGTCAACCTCGAAATTATAACTTTCCTCAAACCATGGATGGAGATCGTAAGCGGAGATTTATTATATCATAGTTTGATGATTTCAAGGATTGTTTGGAATATAGTGTTGAAAAAGATGCTGCATACTACTTATAATGAAATTTTTTGTGAAATATATATTTTATTTAGACCCTCTTATCTTAAATTCTTGACTCCGTCATTGAGTGGGGCCATTAGCACCCCTAACATTCCATAAGAGAATTTTTATTGATTTCGTACCTTTTTTGGAGTCCTCCTCTTTTTTTCTATTGGACCTCGTCCTATTAACAATTTCAAAGTCTTGATCTGCATTCCCAAATTGATTATCAGTAGCAACGACTCTTGGACTTGAATGATCAGCACCATTTATCACTCTTGGAGTCTCTGAAATGTTCTACTCACACGCCGTTTGATCATCTTTAGCAACAACCATTGGACTTGATTTATCCGTGCCAATAAATCCTGTTGGAGCCTCAGATTTTTTTTTCTCACACGTTACCTGAGATCTCCTCTCCTATAAAAACAAATGCCATAATACGATAGTTTAAAAAACCAGACTCCCCAATTTCACTTTTTTTGGACGTTACTTCTATGTGGGAGTTAATCCCCTCCTTGTCGCTGATATGCTCTCTCTCTATATGAAGAGTGATAGCTTCTGGTTTTCCTTTAGAAGCTACTAGCTCATAATCTTGTACACCCCTATTTAGAACTAAATGAATAGATTCATTTTTAGCACAATCTACCACATTAACATCCTCCTGAGGTCTAATCTCTATATTTTTGCAACTGCCTTATAGTTTCATAGTAACATTATTGTTTTGCACTGAACTTTGTTGTACATCACCCTTCAACTTTGAAAGTCACCTGTTATGAGTAATTTACTTATTAGCCTCCAGATTTTCTTGACAATAGGTTAATGTTTCCATGAATAGGATACCTTTAGCTAGTCTTCCACAGTTTATAACTCTTCATTGAGTCTTATAAAAGGTATAACTTCAGATAATTCAGACATAACAGTGACTAAACACATATTCTTACAAAATAAACTCTTTTCATTTTGGCGGTGGTTTAACTATCGATATAGGCTTTCCAATATAACTTGCCAGATCATTCAACCCACTTGTTGTCCAATATTCCAAACGTACTTTGTGAATATATATCCATATAGGTATGTTCTCTTTTTTGAGCTCTTCAAGCTTGATACTTGGCCTTCAAAGCTGGAGAAGTAAAGGTTTATTGAGCACACCAACTTGTATGATCTTCTTGGCATCTTCAGGGGTTGCAAATTTTAACAGATAAACATCCTCATTATTGACAAATACATTCAATAATCTACGTTGTTTCGTGTGTTGTTGAGCCCACTACTTCAAAATAGTGAATGCAACCCTTTTATCGAGAAAAAAATCCTAACAAGGTAAAGTTCCATCTACTAGCACCTAATTTTATTATCTCAATCACCTCATTGGAAAAAATTTTAGGTTCATCTCCAGTTTTGGATCTCTAGCAACCTGAACTCATGTATTTCGAATTCCTTAGCTATCTCTACATTCTACTTAGCATATGGACTAGTAATGTCCATGTACGTGGAAGGTGCAGCAAACTGGGAAATTTTGGTGCTCTGGGGGAAGAAATAATTATCCATTGGTTAAAAGGAAGACCTAATGGATAATTAAGAGGAAATTAGGTTTTAATTTTATATTAATTAAGAAACAAAATTTTGGAAACTTTAAAAGTCAGTTACATAAAAAATTTAGGGTTAATTACATCTAGAGTTACATAAAAAATTTAGGGATAATTACATCTAGAGACCTTACGGATTAGGTAATTATTATTTTAATCCATATAGTTAAAAAAACATCAAATCAGTCCTTATAATTTCTAAAAATTAATATCCCTAGGTATTCCTTCTATCTTCATCTCCTTTTGTAACACCCACATACCCCTAAGAGGATATACAGATGCCACAAAAATAATAAAAAAAACAACCTAAAGCATTTCAAAAGAAAACTCAGGCAAACATATATGACATTTCATTAGATGTTTTATAAACAGAACATATCATAACATTGAACTTATCATATACATGCTTTTAAATCCAAATCCATCTTGTATTATAGTCATTACAAACCATTTACATCAAAATAAAAATATGCCTCATACATTGGTTACAACTCAAAAGCAACTCAAATATACATCTTCCAAAACAAAACACATTCTTCATTGGCTACTGCGGTTGTCCCAGCCTTAAGTCTTCTTATCATAAACGTCACGGAGGCAAAGCCACTATGCTAAGCACATAGCTTAGTGGGGAATAACTAAATAAGATATATAATGGTGACTGTTTCTAATAGTCAGCTAACATTCATATGCACTAAATCAGATCATATCATAAGCAATCTTTAGTTAATCCACATAAAGAGTAAACAAACTAATAAAAGCATCAGAACATAATATAATTTATTAGAAAAAATCATGTAAGCATCAGAAATAGAGCATCTTTACTTCAAAACAGAATGTACAAGTCTCAGAACAGGATATATTTGTGTCATAACAGAATAGAACTTGTATCAAATAAGAATATGTTTTGTATCAGTTCAGAACTTATTTTGTATCATATCTGAACATATATCAAAACACAAAACATATTAGCCTGTTAGTCCTTTTTACAGAAGTGGGTAATGAGACTAGAATAGAAGATACCTATGATTGGTATCTCATAAATAGAAGAGACTTAAGTCTCTGAAATAGAAGACACTGAAGTGTCTGAGATCAGAAGACATTAAAGTGTCAAGTACAAAAGACATTGAAGTGTCTAGATATAGAAGACACTTTAGTGTCTAGTTACAGAAGACACCTTAGTGTCTAGTTACAGAAGTAGCTGTAGACCCTTATAGGCATGCCTATTTACCCATAACTAGGACTTGATAGTTTTAAAACAAAACATTTTACATCTTAGAATCACATGACAGTGAAATAATGCATGAGTATGAATTTACTTCTTTATGATCAATTTGAATGCATTCATTCATTCCCGAACAAATTCAATAAGCCTTAGGAATGTAAACATTTGTAACAGTGCATCAACAATAGCCTTAAATGATTATACATTATACATATATCCATAAAAATTCTCAATTCACAAACAATCACAACTAATTCATATTACTTATATTCTTTGATTCACATTTGCATTCATAAGTATACTTCATTCCTTCAATAACTCATAAGTTTCAAAATTAGATACTTTGTTACCAAATAACACCTTCCTAAGTTGTTACCTTAATTAATAATCCAAATCTAGTCAACCTTTAATTAATTAATCTATCATTGAACTAGGTTCTTTTTCAACCTTTAATAAGTCCAATAAAACCATTATAAAGTGCCTTAACCTTATATAGTCCAACAATTACACAAAACCCACCTTTTCTCCCTCCAAAGTACTTCCCACGACTGTGGGAAGGAACCATACAATTCCCATGATCGCAGAGGTTCACTCAACATAGCCTTTAATTTGCTTCTAAATTTTAACTCATTCATACTCCTTTCAATATACCATCACCAAAGTGCATCAATTTCACTTCAAATATTCTTTATTCATGCTTTAATCCCTTATCAAACTCATTTTCAAATCCAATTCAAAAATCATTCATTATGAAACTCACAAATCATTATCTGACGTACATCAAAACCAAAATAGAATTTTCCATACAAGGATCATTTTTCCAACACTCAATTATCATCATCATAACATATCTTTCATGCCAATTTAATCATCATAGAACTTGAATTAATACATGCTATCAAGTTTAAAATTTCCTTATTTATTTAACTTCTAATTCCAACTCCAAAGAACAAGCTAATCTAACCCTTCCAAGCAACCAGCACACAGCCAAGATCAAGGTGCAAATCTTAGTACTAAGAAAACAACATAGAAGATAACAAGATCTAGCTTCCTTGATGCAACATCTTGCAAATATTCCAAGTGTTGATGATGCCAATTAAAACAAAAATCCTAGTAGTTGTGAGAAAGTGAGTGTTTCGGTGATGAGAGATGAAGATGGTGAACAATAAGCCAAAACAAAAATTACTCTAACAAAAGCTTGACTCATCCAATGCTAAGTGTCACCAAATTGTAACAGCATATGTCACTATGTTCTTCATTTGTCCCATTTATGAGCTACCAAATGGCCCTAATATGTTGGGCTATTTGTCACTCACTTATTGCTGCCACTTGTCAATTTATTATCTATGCCATTTTTGCACTTAATTTTCCATGTCAAATGTCACTAATTCAGAGCCTTAGTTATCCTAATTTTCCATATACCAAATTTTCTTGTCACTTGACATTTTATTAGTCCAAATGTACATTTTATACTTCAATTTTCTAATGGTATCAATTAATTCCAATATACTAAACATGGTTTGATGGACTATAGATTCAAGACATATGCAATTCACAATCATATTAGAATTTCAACACAAATCAGTTTTACTTTCATGGACATGTAATATTTCAACTAGGGTATAACTTGGGGCCTTACATCCTTCCTTCCATATTCAACAGCTATAAGGTGCTCCAAAATTGGACATGTTGTCTTTAGTTTGGTTTTCACTTATGGTTTGCTAGTTTAGGTGGTTTAAATAAAATGTAGTCATACTTCAAATCCCATTGGATTTTAGGGTTTATTAGAATATGAAATTTACTTTATTCTATAATTATTTTCTTATGGATTATAGAAGACCATATAAAATAACCATTAATTAGTTGCAATATGGGTGATGATGGTGAAGTTAACAGAAATAATAATTTTTGTGTGATTTTGATAATCTTTATGAATGTTTTAAGACCTGCAAGACTATTAAAGAAAATAAAATACTCTAAAAAGTTAGTCATTTTGCAAATTTGGATCAAATAAGGAAGATCGAGAGAAACGTGAGGATTTCCAATCAAGTGCCAAATCAAGTTTTTCTTTGTTTCCTTTTGCTATTTTCATTAAACTTGATGTGTAAACTAAATTTCTACATCTCTTATACATTTAAAATGTTCTAAATTTCCATATTAGGTTGTCCTTAAGTTTTTTATGACTTGAATATTTATTAATTCAATCAATTTCTATGTTGTGTTAATGGTGTATGCATATACTTTGTCAATACATTGAGAGAGCGAGTCAAAAGTTATTTGATTAATTTGTTCATCAAGAGTTGGTGAATTAATATGTCACACAATTAACAAATCAATTATCATTCGAAGAGAGATCTTCTGTGAGAACTTAGTTATTTAGTGGATAACTTCATAACTAATTGAAGACATTAGGGAAAGAATTGTGAATTGAGTGATTGTAATCCTAGAATTTTCATATTCAATTAGTGTTAATCAATTATGATTAATTGGTTAGGTCATGAGAGAGAGTCAAATCCTTCAAAAATCTAGAATCGACGTATAATTGAATTAGTAATCATTAGGGAAGCAAAATCATGAAAGAATAAATGCTATGCACTCATCTTTGATCATCCATAATTAATTGTGGCATTGAATTGTTATTTCATTAATTTCTTAGTTTTACTGAATTGCTTTAATTTCTATTATTTAATTTAATTCAGTTCATATTCTAATACCTTAGACAAAGTTAGGTTCACCTATTTTTAACAATTTCCTGGTGGGATCGACAAATTTGATACTACAAATTTACGATCCGTATACTTGCAGATATTGAAAATTTTATTATAAGTAAAACTTGCTCAACACCTACTCAATTATAAGGGTATACTTTTACATGAACATGTTAATGAAAGAATAAATAGTTTCTTTTGTTGCCTAAAAAAAATCACTTTATTGCCTTATAAATATTCAAGTTATTGCTATATTCATGTTATAGTTTGAAATTATGTTATTGCCTTAGTCAAAACTTGAACCATTTTATCCATTTTGTTGTGTAATTAAAAATTTTGTTACCGCAAACTTACAACAATGCCATTTTATTTAACAATATAAATTCTATAGCCTTAATAAAATGACAACAATAATTGTGCTTTTACCTATGTTTTTCTGTGCTACCTAATATCTTTTTTGCTATAGTGTAGAAACTTAATTTTCTACTTTGGCTTTTGTTAAACGAGTGTATTTTTTAGTTCTCTGTTTTTTTTTTCTCATTACATATGTAATTTCATTATATTACAATGACTTATATTTAGACAAAGGACTCTACAATCCTTGTAGTTCTAATTGTTTGACTAGTAAAAAAACAAAAAAAGCTTACCAAACATGGCCGTCATTATTCTACGCTTAAACGACCAAGATTCCCACAAAAGTAAATTCACGTGCCTGACGAGGTACTAGAAACAGCAATGTATACACATGAGCCAGATATTTGTCAGAAGGAAGACAGCAGATTGTCCAAGTAATCACGCCCCAGGTCCTCGAACTCTACCATTTCAAAGCCACTGCCTGGTATCTTATCATAATCACTAACCATTCTCTTCCTTGAAGATTGCTCAGCCATTGAAAACTCATTGCTCTGATATTCCCAATTTCTTGACACCCTTTTTCTGTGACTTGTATCCTTGTGAATGCGTCCAGCTGCTGAGGTTGAAGTGTCAGTACTTGCACGAGAAAGTGTCCAAGAGGCGTCTGAACTGCTCAGGGAATCAACAATACCTGAAGCCTTAGCAACTGTCTCGAGTGGGAAGTTGAGATATGCCTTAGGGCCTCTGATTCTCAAGGCAGCTTTATCATAAGCTAAGGCTGCTTCTTCAGCTGTTTCATAAGTGCCAAGCCAGACTCGAGCACCTTTCTTCGAGGAGTCCCTTATCTCCGCTGCATACTTACCCCAAGGTCTTCTCCTCACTCCGCGATAATGTTTGGTCGCCACTTTTTGTAGTTCCATAGCTTTCTCCTCTAAGCTTGAGCTACTGTTTCTTAAGCTCTGTCTGCCATTATGCTCTATGTTGTTGATTTCAGGAACATTTCCGTCAAGTAATTTTTCCCATGTGTCAGCTCCCATAGAAATCCACCTGCCTAGACTTGGCAGTCTTTCTAGAAAGTTCATCGGTTCGTCTTTTCCATCAAGACTACGTAATTCTTGCCATGGCTCTGACATTTTTATTTCATTATTTCTGTTTTCCTTATCTCCTTTGTCCACCCCAAAGAAGCTTAGCCAAACATTCTCCAACATTGATTGTGATTCTGTGGGGTGAAGATCACTTTGTTCAGCCATATCGCTACTCTTGGATACGAAAGGGAAGAAGGAAAATTGTCATTTGGACATATTTAAACATACGCGAGTAATCTTTTAACAGCTCATCTACTACGCCTAATCCACGCCATCAACGAGTTAACCTGTTGGAGACTTGTGTTTTAAACCATTGACTTCCTAAAGTTAATGAAGATATTATTGTTTAAAGACCAAGAAACGAGGAGGTTTCCATATTTTAAGGCTTCTGCGTTGACTTGAGCATATGTCGTAATGTAGAAATCCTTTTACGCTGCTTCGTCTACGTAGATACTTATGTACTTCATGTTTCTTGTTGGAAAGCGTTTCGGTAGAGTCTCTCGAATTTCCTTTTTATAATAAAACATCATTTTAGATTCCGGAGGAGATTGTCATTTCTTTTTGGTAAATTTAGGTGTGATCTAATACAACAGGATTTTAGGGATGAACCTTTGAACTTCTGTCCTGAACAAGACCTTAACACCATTAAACATCTATTTCCAGTGGTCCTCAACACTTACACGAGATGTTAACAAATAAAGGATAGAGAGCATGTAAAGTTTACTATTGCTCCTACAACTTATATGTATTGGTTTATGAACTACAGTCAATTAGGTGCATGTAGTTTAGTGACATAATTATCTAAAGTTATTTTTTATCTTATACATATTGGTTCAGCCGGATTCTGCTGAGGTAGAGTTTCGTTGTTCTGGTCCATGGTCCGTGCGATATCAACTGCGAGATCCCTGCAAAACAGATAATGGCGGGCCGGGAATTGTTTCCCGGGAGGCCCCTCTGACGCTCAAGTCAGTATTTTCTTAGGGTTTCTAGGCTGCTGTAAACATAGGAAAGTAGGGTTGAATTTCCATACCTGAATCATGGAAGAATAGTACCTTATATACATGGAGTTACCGCTAGGTTTAGGTCTTTACGTGAGTTGTTGTGTTTGCATGGGAGTCTATCTCCTGATGGGCCGGACGGGCCGAGATGGATGTGTGAAGATGGGTCTGAGCCTTGCACAGCCGACCCGACCACATAGACATGTTTTTTCTAAGAAATTTGAAAATAAAAACAAAAAATATAAAATATAAATGAAAACAAATAGACCATATATGTATAGCTTATTCACCAAAATTGTTTTTGCTACGAAAATTGATTAGTAGTTCAAATAAACGTAATCAATATTCTTTGAAAAAAAACTTTTTTTTTAATATTGCTTCATTAAGCTATAATTTAAAAAATGCATAGCAAAATACTTACTATTGGCTACGAATTTTAAAACGTAGCCCAAAAAAAAAACACTAGTCTTATTTGTTATAGTGTGTTCGTGTAACAGTTATGTTTGTAAATTATTCCCCTTATTTGAATTCTGATATATTCCTCTTAAAAATTAAGCACAATATTATTGCGATATGATATCCCGCGACTCGTCATTGTTTTAGCATATACTTAGAACCTGTTTTAACACGCATTCCAGTTACAGTCGTCCGTATAATACTTCCCACCAACTCTCCGACGACAAATGTCCTTAAGTCGCCAACCAAGTATAACCGTGAACTCGCAGCAATAGCAAAAGGGACCAAAAAGCTCCTTGTTGCATTGGAAGAAGCCATAAATCCTCTGATTTTGAGTCCCTTTAATATCTACGTCATATGTTGCATATTGATCTGGTAATGAGGATCTTGCTACGAGAGAAATGTAAAAGGTTTAACTTGTTGGGATTTAAACTCCGGAATTGCTTATACAAGTGTAAAATATATGTTGATAGTTTATAACATGACTTTGTTGTTTTTTTTAAAGCTCATGCTCATGAGGGCTTAGTAGTTGTAAGCTAATTTGCAACATAGTAACCTTCCACTTGAGCCAAGAAGCAGACAAGTAAAGAGTTGTTCTTTCTCTAAAGATGAAAAGGAATTTATTCAGAAAGCAAACACCTATCTTAATTTGATAAAAAAAAAAGGTAGCTTGGTCCGTTAATATACATACGAAGACCTTTTTTAGGAGGTAAAAGAGTGTTGGAAGTGGAATTTTCAAAATAAAATTGCTCTTGCTAAATACCGAGATTCGCATTTTTCTAATTGACACCTGAAAAGAGAAGGCATTACATTCAAGAATTTTGCCTTGGCCTTGCCCCATCAACGCCATTCCTATCTAGGTAAGAAATGCATCTTACTTGCTCTATTAAGTCTCTCTTTTTTTTTGGTTGCTTTGAGTTTTCGATTTTCTTATTAGTTCTTTTGATATGGAAACTGAGTAAACAAATTAAATTTTTATTATGAGTATGATAACTTTTTCAATATAGCTAGAATTTTTTGCTTTCAAAGTAAAACTAAGATAAAATTCTAGATGTAATTTCTTTGTATATCATCTGTAATTAAATTAATAAATTTTAATTTACCAGAATAAATGGCAATTCAAGAAGGAAATGAAAGTGAGAAATTATACGTAGATTTGAATTGAAATTTATTTGAGTAATTTATCTTTCATTTTAAAGATATCATAGTCAATAGATTTTATCTTTATTTCCTCTTTCAATCGCATTTTATCTCTCTTTCATTTATAAGTCATAATTAGAATTATCTTATTTATAGGTTCAACTGAGTTTATATGTATAAATTTAATTTTGTAGATTATTAATGAAATCTGGTTTCAATATTTCTCTATACCAGTTAGAAGTAAAGTTGTATACTTTTTATCTTCCCACATCCTGCGTTTCAATGGAATTTCTACTAAGATGTTGATGCAATTGTTGTTGTAATATTCTATAATGTGGATATTGTTGTTAATCTATGTTCTCTTTGGTAAAAAGTGGATCGTTGCCAGTTTTTGATGTTTTAGAATTACTTTAAAAATCAAAAATAGATTTTGAGTATGATAGTTTTTATCATAAAAGATTGCTATTTTTCTTTTTATTTTTAATATAGGATGTTAAATTTTTTTTTGTTTTTTCTCTGTCATAGATAGATAATATCATTGATATATCTTTGGGATATATGGTTGAGTTATTATTGTTTTGTTTTTCATGCCTTTTCTTCCAATTTCATACATGTGCTTTTGCTTCTTTTCTAGTCCAATTATGTTATATTTGTTTCATATGATATTGCTTAAAAAGTATTTGTTTCGAAGTAGAAAAAAAGAGAAAAAGAAAAGAAAAAAGAAAACAAGTAGAACAGTAAATAAAATCTTAAAAAGGAGTTAACAATAAATTTGCTAAAAGAGTAAACTCCTCCAATAAGAATCTTGAGGTAGTCTTGAACAACCTAATAAAAATTTAAGTGATGAGATTCATTTTTATAAGGATAGTAGTAATTTGAATAAGCATGATCATGTATCAAATGCTTCCAATTTAGAAAATTTAAGGGTAGATGACCAACTAATCTCTCTATTGAATATTTATGATATTAAAAATTAGGATAATCTTGACAATAGAACCAGAGATAGTTTAATTGAAAAAGGGTTTCTAAAGGAATTTAATCTTATATTTTCTTTAGACAATACATATTTGCATATTGTTGATTCATTAAAACTATTCTTTTTACTTGGACCCAAGCTTATAAAATGTTAGGAGGGCCTAGATATAGTAAGAATAATTATTAAAGCATGTGTAATGTTCATCAAAAATTTTAATTCGTATATGTTTTAAATATCTGAAGAATTAAATCATTTTAACAATCTCAGAGGTTCATTGGTCATCTTTTAAATATTAAGAAAAATAAATGAGAATTGTATAAATTAAATTTATTTGAGACTATATTGGTTTCTAAATTACATGCCATTTAGGATTCTAAATACTACATTAATTCCAACCCTTAAACAAATTCAAGATGAATAGTTGATGTACTAATTAGTTTTTTTATAGTGTTTTCATTACTCTTTACCTAGCCGTGTTCTAATAATTTCAAAGTTAAATAAATGGTTAGATTAAGTAAATTTATGGAAAGAATTAACATCTTAATTTTTCAATCAATGTTTTTCTAAAATCATTCATTTATATTCTAGCCTATTGTATGTCCTCTCAATTTAAGTTCACCATAGTAATAAGTTTGTACTTTTAAAAGTCCAGTCTTACTGTCATTTCCTACATCTCATATCTTTGCTTATGTATTTAACTTTACTTTTGTAGGGTACGTATTTATTTAATTATTTTGATATAACTAAAGGTATTTGATTTCGGTATAACTAAAGTGCAAATATTTATGTAACAGTATACTTCTGTATTTCAAAAGTTCAAAAGATCATGATTGCTACCCCTGAAGTGTTATTGTATGATTTTGTGATACTTTTCCTTAATAATAACTTAGCATCTACTTTTTAATATTCAATTACAAACAGCCACACAAAAGTACGAGTACATATATAGTTCACTTTAATTTAATGCTATTTCATACATCATAGGCACTATACCACTTATTTGTTTTCTTCTTTCTGTTAGCCATTTCATAACTCCAATGTTCTTTTAGAATCAAGAATGCCTGCAAAATATCTGCATTCAGCTCATGCATTACACTGAAAGACTCAAGTTGTAGATTATAACTTAAATTAAATTATGAATTACAGTTTAAGGATGTGTAATATTTATTTTTACATAAATGCTTACTTGTTAAAAAGTTCTATTTATATAACAAATTACAACAATAATATTAATTATAAGATTAATGTCAGACTAATTTTATAATAAATTAAACATTCGAACATTTTGTTAATACTTTTATTAATTCAAACTAGTACCATTCATTATTTTAATATAATTTACTTTATTTTCTCCTATGTTTGTTAATTTCTTATATTTTTAGATATTAGTGTTTTTCTATCGTAAAAGTTTGCTCTTTATTTTTTTCATTTTTAATATAGGGGATTAAATATTGCTCTTTATTTTTATCCTTTTTCATAGATAAAATGTCATTAATATATTTGTATGATATATTATCAAGCTACTGGTGTTTTGTTATGCTTGCATACAATAAAACCTCTACAAATGAATATTTTTGGGACCTGAAAAATTATTATCTTATACGGGGTTATTAATTTATCGATAAATGAATATTTTATT
>JANVCL010000004.1:22778305-22800063 GCA_026546855.1 Erythroxylum incrassatum
CGGAAATCCTACTGCTTCTAGGGTGTAAATCAGAAACTCCCAATGAATAGAGTCATAAGCATTTTGAAGATCCACTTTGAAAGCACAACGTTTATGAGAATTTGAAAGATGATAGTTCTTGAAGATTTCTTGGGCTAAAAGTATATTATCCCCTATTCACCGATTTTTAATAAAAGCACTCTAATTCATACTATAATTTTGCGTAGGCACAATTTTTGGAGAGCTAAGCCTTCCTATAATAGTTCTTGGAGTTGGAGAAAGATTCTAACAGTCTGGGACAAGTTGTGTTCTCAATTTAAATTTAGGATTAGAGATGGTATGTCTACCCTTTTCTGGCAAGACCCGTGACACCATAGTGGTATTCTGCAGTCCTTATCTACTCCGAGGGAGATTAATGGATCGAAACTCCCTCTCACAGCTCGAGTCTCAGAAGTAATATATAATGGTACCTGGAGATGGTGTGCAGTATCCCTGGACTTTCTTCGACGTTTGGCTCCTCCTTCTTATTACCCTAACAGTTCCTTATCTGACTGTCTGGAATGGTTAGCAAGCCCTTCCAAGTGTTATACCAATGAGTCAGCTTACCAGTTCTTGCGTATTCCTTTACCGGTTGTTCCTTGGTATAATCTGGTCTGGTCGAAATATAGTAAACCTCGTTGTTCCTTTACCTTATGGCTTGCCTTCCTGTAGAAGCTCCCTACCCGTGATAAGCTAACTTTCCTCTATATTCCCAACCATTGTTCTTTGTATCTTTCAGCAAATGAATCCATAAATCACTTTTTTTAATGCCCTTTTTCCGAAGCTATCTGGGTCCACGATCTTTGCCATTTTAACCTGCCTATCTTCCATCACTATACCCTTTCTACTATTCTTTTCTGGTTCTTAACTATTCCCAGTTCCAAAACTTCTGTCACCACTCTCTTCCCTCTTCTGCTCTCCGCAACAGTCTATCACCTTTGGACTGAACGCAACGCCAGAATCTTCAAGAATGAAGCCTTGGCTGAGGAGCGAGTGCTCTCTGAAGTTATCTCCCACATTAGGGAACTTCTATGCCTTTACACAGAGAGGAGGTTATTTTATTTTATTTTATCGCTCTCTTTCTTTTCAAGTCACATGCATACTGCTTTCGAGGTTTCTTCGGATTGTTTAGGCTTGGAGGTGCAACTCTGGTCATTATTAGTGGCAGTCTTAATCTTGGCCAATTCGGGGCCTTGGATATGCAGTCTTTTATGTTAGATTTTCCCAGGCCTGCTAGCTATTGGTTGGGTTGTTTTTAGTTAGGTTTTCTCCTTGGTCCTTGTATGCTGATCTTTTTAGGCTCTATTTTTTGAGTTTCTAGTTGTGGCTGTAGATTGGATTTCAGGTTGCTTCTTCCTATATTGCGGTGTCCCTTTTTTATTTAGGTTTTCCCTGAGGCTTAGCTGGTCGAGCCTTGAGCGGCATTGTCAGTGAACCTTATTGTATATATTTTTTATTATTAATTTGATTTTTTGATTTACCAAAAAAATGTACACTGATTTGGACTTCCTGTTATTTGGACACATAGTAAAATAGATTCCTTATAACTCTTAAGGTCAAGATTGTTGACTTTCTTGAGTATCAACATATAATCCTTAGTTTCCTTGAGATATCTCAACAATCGTTTCATTGTATTCTAGTGGTCTATTCTTGGCTTAGCCAGATACCTACCTAGCAGTCCAATAATGAATGTTATGTTCGATCTAGTGCATACTTGGGTATACATCAGGCTACTAACTGCACTATAATAAGGAACATTCTTTATAATCTCTCTTTCTGTATTATTCTTTGGACACCGTGCCAAAGTTAATCTCCTACCATTAGAGATAGATGTTGTAAGAAGTTTATAAATAATCATATTAAAATTTGTAGTATACTTGATCATTGTATGCACTTTATGAGAGACTTAATAAGTTTTAAGATTTTTCGCGATGAATTTGAATACCAAAGAAAAAAGATACTTCACCAAGGGCTTTCATATTAAAATGCTTGGCCAAAAGCTACTTAACCTCCTGCAGCATGGTCAAGTCATCTAATACGATCAAGATATCATCCACATATAAAAGTAGAGAAAAAACCTTGCTCCCCCTTACCTTGTAATAAAAGAATATTTCAACTTTATTTTTCACAAAGCCAAATGAGGTAACAATCTCATTAAACTTTACGTACCACTATCAAAAAGCTTATTTCAAACCATATATAGATTTTCTCAATTTATAGATCATATCAGGTTTACCTTGATTATGAAATCCTTTAGGTTGTTCCATAAAGACCTCTTTTGACACCCATCTGATGCAACTCTATATCATAATGAACTACTATTGTCATAATCACTCTAAATGCATCCTTAGAATATACAGTAGAAAAGGTGACATAAATTCAACTTCTTCTCTCTAAGTGAAACTCTAGCAACCAACCAAGCTTTTAACTACTCAACTTTACCTTGTGAGCCCTTTTTGGTCTTATAAATCTATTTACAGCTGAAAGATTTATAGATACGAGGTAAATCCATAACTTTCCATACCTTATTATGCCTCATGGATGGCATCTCTTCCCTCATTGCATCCCACTATAAATCTGCAAGAGGACCAGTAATAACTTCTGTAAGAGTAAATGGATCCACTATATGTCTAATATTATAATCTTTTTACCCAGATAGACTATGCAATTAGATAATATTGCAGATTTTCTCACTCTAGTGAATCTCCTAAATTAAATTTATTCAATATGTATACGTATCTTAGGAACCTTAATTGGTACAAGTATAGGTTCTTATTCCTGTATTGATACAATACTAGGACTTAGAGCTACTAGTTTAATGGAAATGAAATAACTATAGTACTTACTCTTCTATCATCTGAAGGGTGAGAATAACCACCCTTATCAAAAGAAGATGAACCAATCTCATCATAGAAATTATGCTCCAAAAACTTAATTATTTATGACTCCATTACTTTAGATTCTCTATTTCAACAAAAAAGTCTATATCCCTCATAGTGGTTAGGATATCCAACAAAGTAATAATGAGTGGAATGAGAATACAACTTATTTTCATAAGCATTATACATAAGTACCTCAGCAATCTAGCCCTATATATGAAGATGAGTTAGGCTAGGCTTCCGGCCTTTTCCAAATTTCAAAAATCATTTTTTAAATTGATTTACTTAGGACTCTATTAAGTATGTACAAGTTAGTCTTTATGGATTTACCCTAAAGATAATTAAGTAAATTAATCCTACTATGTATTACCCTCATCAAGTCCTTTAAGGTGTGATTTCATCTTTCGCTCACATCATTTTGCTCAAGACTATTTAGCATAGTAAACTGAGCCATTATTCCACATGATTTGAAATATTTGGAAAACGAAACTTTTTGTGTCCTAAAACCCCATGTATAGCAAAATATTCACCTCTATAGTTAAACCTGACAATCTTAATTGACTTTTCCAATTAGTTCTCAACTTCAGTCTTAAAGATCTTAAATTTATCAAGAACTTTAGCCTTTTCTATAAGTAAGAACACATATCCATAATGAGAATAGTCATTAATAAATATTAAAAAATATCTTGAATTACTTAATGTAGCTGTATAGGGTCCACATATATCTATACTTATGACTTCTAATAAGCCAAAAGCAAGATCATAATCTACCCTTTTTCTTTATTTTGATCAATTTACCATTGCAACAATCAACATATGTTTTCATATTGTCATAATCCAGACTTAGGTGAATGTTATCATTTTTCAATCTCTCCAACCTTTCTCTAGAAATGTGGCCTAATCTTTAATGCCACAATATATATAACTTTTCTTTTATCAGGGGTCTCTTTTTAATAACCATCTCGACAATATATGAAGAAGCATAAATCTCATCAGGGGCAAGACATATTATTTATAAACCGTCTAATAAAAAGGCATATCGATATGTTTTATATTGAAAGAAAATTTTACAACCAAATTTCTAAGTACAAATCTATAACCTTCTTTATCCAAAATAGATACAAAGATCAATTTTTCTCTAAAAGAAAGTATATGGATATGTCATGGAAAATAAGTTTGAACCTTATATCCAAGTTCAAACACATATCTGGTACAAATACAACATAAATTTTGTCATTATTTCCTACCATCAGTTTTTCTTTTCTTTATTATTCTTTCTCTTTATTATGAATCCTTATATTTTGGATGCAACATGATTAGAATCTCCACTATCTAGCTACTAAGAACTTGATGTAGCTATAGCAAAATTAAATTCATGTATCATATAGTTGAAGGAGTTACCAGATTATTCATGCCTTTCTTTCTAACCTGATTATGCATGCCTTTCTTTCTAGGTTTTGTATTTCTAGTGTTCAAACTTCCTATGTCCCTTCTTTTTATAGAAAAAAAATATCACACACTTATACTAATTAGACCCTTAGTTGTGATAGAATGACTCATATCTTATATGGAGGTTTAGATTTCTTACCTTTAAACTTCCAGGGCATCACCTTTGACTTTCCATTGGTTGCTATTAAAGTTGTTTAAATTGTATTCTTCAAATTATTTTCTTTGACAATACACCAAGTAATCAACTGATTTTTGTCCCAAACTTTATCCTCAAAGTTGTATATGGTAACTAGAGTAAAAAACATTGATGGAAGAGTATTCAAAGCTCGGTGAATAATACAAACATCAGGAGTATAAATTTTTAATGCCTTTAACTTGGTTTAGAGATGGACCATCCATGTATTCCCTCTTTTACCCTACTCCATTATATTGCATAGAGTGTTGTTTCTTTTTAATAAGGTACCTATTTTTAGCATTAGAAGATGCCTTATAACTCTATGAGACATTATTGAGGAAATCTCTTACTATGTTTGTTTCTAGAAGTCCACTCAATAGATGGTCTAGAATAGATCTCTTTATGGTCAAATGACACATCTTATTTGACCTTTCTCAGGTTACATATACTGCTTTCTTAGCCTCTAAATTGTTGGATGTAGTTATTGACAGCCTTGCCTTAATCATGACCATATTGATATCCACCATCTCCAATACAAACTCTATATCCTGCTTCCATTTCTTGAAGTTAAAACTAGTAAAGGTTTCAATGGTGACACTATTATTTTTTACAAAAAAGGTGACTACAACATTAATAATGTGAATTTTCAGCACAAATGTAGGATACAACAATACTCAAAGCCACAAAGTAGTATATATACGGAGCATTTTATCACACATATCATGAAACACTTATGAGATGAATACATAGTATATGCAAATAAGATCTCCACATAAAAGTGATCAAAGTACACACTATTAACCTTTGTTATTCTACCACCTGTGGGTGAATAGATCACTTAAGTAATAGTTTTCAACAAATGTCTTTATGCACATCTCAAAATCTCATATAAAGCCAACACGTATAGTTAGAATAACCAAACGCGGGACCAAAAGCATTCCCAAACTTGTGAGCAAAATAGCACAAATACTAACTTGAAAGGCTACTAGGATAACTGCATTTTCATTAGTATCAAACTATTCTACAAATACAAAGAATATACCTATATGTTATCTTTGCATTCACTTGTATATGCATAAAATATGTGATAACTTACCATTTATAAATGTAAAATCCTTATGCATAATCTCATTGTTGAAAACATTATCAACAAACTTTCACTGAGAATTTATCATAAAGAAAATCTCAATCAAAGTGATAATCATATGATACCAAATAATAAATACACCATATGAGGTACCAAAACCACATATATATCTATTATTTCAAGTTAAATGCATGAAAATTCACTCAATCATCTTTGATAACCTTATTTGATTTTTTATGGAGTTAAACCTTATTTGTTACTAATGTAATAAATCCTAAAAAATTAGAAACTCACTTTAGAAAATTCACTGGCCCCAAAACTTGGCCAAAAATAATTTGAGGGACCATTTTGTAAATTTTGAGATTGTTTTGTTCGATAGTATGTTGACATTAGCATGCACACGTTTATTGCACGCGCCAATGCCTCACGCGACTTTAGATGACTAAGGTGTATGCAAAACTCTCACTAGACGCATATAGAGGCATGTGGATCTCCATGGCCCATGTGGTGCACACGTCAAACATGCACAGATGCTCCTATCACCTTTATGGTGCATAGATCACACTCATGACACACGCAAATGTGCCCACCGCCATAGATGTGCATGTATCACGCGTTGAACATGTATCCAATGCACGTGAGATGCCTGCATCAACTATTCGACACGTATGGATTGCATACACTGAAGGTTGGCTGCATCCTAGAAGCCCTTGAATGTTTCTAGATCACGTCTGCCCCCAGTTTTTGGGAAGAGGTGATTTTTGGCGACTATTTTCAGTGATTTTCATTAGATTCCAACAATTTTTACTAGTCACACCGAAGTTTGTCTTTTTGCCCTTTTTTCAAGTGAACTCATCGAAAGTCAATGCAAACAACATATATGTAGTTTATATAAGCAAAAACAAATATATTTCTCTAATATCTTTATGAAGAATTGTAAAAACTTCATTCAAATTTATACAATCATGGAACCGCTCTAATACAACATGCATAACTTAATACAAACCTTAGCTTTAAGCTCAAGATCTACTATGAACTTGTATAAACAAAGATAATGCAAAAAAAGTACCTATTTTGCTATCCATAGCTCGATGAACAATCTTCTCAACTGATTGAATAAGCTTTTAGATCCTTTGAACAAGCTTTTTATTGTATAAATGAGCTTCTGTGACATCCTTTATGTTGTTAACGTCTTTCGCGCCTTTCTAAACCCATTAACCTCCTAAAAGATCAGAGTAACCTTACGTTTACGAATTTTTATCAGTAAGTTGTGGGAGACCTTGACAACTATTTATAGAAATCTTATTGGGTTCTCTCATCACAAGTCCAAAAGCAAATCTGCTTATATTAATTAGAGTCTATTTTTTTTACTAAACTTTTGACTCATTTAACCCAATCCTTTATTAGACTTATTTATTATCTTTAATTTGGATCAAATTTAATTTTATAAAAATTTGTAATTAATAATTGTCTAATAAGAATTTTAATTAATATGCGATTTACCAAGAAGACTTGAATTTTGAACATTTCTAAGATTCTTAAAATCTTATCTCTAAAAGTTGATATAAAATGTCACGTGATTGCAATGAATTTCAAATGATACCTATTCTCTGTTAAATAATCGAAAGGCATTACACTAGAAAAAGTAGAGAGTGGCCATTGGGTAATCTAAAATGCCTTCTTTTTAGGTGGGTTAGGCGTGAGTTGAATGATTCTTCCATGAAGCATGGAAATATTCAACCGCACAAACTACCATCAAGAATAATCACCATACAATATCTTTATGGTTATTAGTACAATTATTCTTCTTGTAGTGGGAACAATTTAAGGTCCTTCTCCCCCAGACATAAGACAGTAAAGTACGGGATACCAATGGCATCTGGATTTCCCTTAAGAAGTATGTGGTTGGAATTCAGATTAAGAAGACCCATCGTGATTAGGATGAGACGTAGGTCACCCAGCAGAAGTATGTGAAAATACGAAGAGCTGATCAAATGAGCAAGAAGTCTTTTATTATATTTAAGATTACAGAAAGTAAAACCAATTTAAAATTTAAATAGGGATTGTTTAAATGCAACAATATAAACTCTATTTTCTTAATAAAATTTTCTAAAAGTCTATTTTCTTTTTCACAACTAATCAATCGATCGCTAACCCCTCTGCACATCATGATTAATTTGGTTGGATTAAGAGCACTGGAAAGTTGAAACTCAAGCGAAAGTAAAAACTCGGAGCCCTACTAATCTCCAATCCAGTCATCCACAGGAATTTTTCCGGATTTAAGGGCTGCCTTTTTATACCGAAAAGTACTAAAATTCGATCTCGCATATGTTCTTGCATTGGTATGCTCTCCAACTAATTGCTGGCGTCAGTTTATTCTAATTCCCACGTAAAACTCCATATAGTATGTGTTGGAGTAGCTATTACACGGACACGTTTCGACAGAGCCAAAAAAAAAAGAAAAAAGAAAAACCGTGTTTTTGTTTTTTATTTGGGTTTCCGAAGAAACAGCCTTTCAAGTACAATAAGAGTGGTCTTTCATTGAGGTTAAACGCCCTCTGATAACCCTGAAGGGTCAGTTTTTTCGATAATGTCCGGCCAAGATACGTCCCTCCCTATTGTATTATACGATTCTTATTGTCGGGTCGAAGTCTTAGTAATAATTAATTAATTTACGCTTCGATCAACACCAAACACTACTTCGAAAACGTCGAATGTTTTGTGCCGGATATATCGATTTTAAGCTCCAACTTCCAGGAGCGAGTTAGCAGTTAAGATACAGCTATCAGTCCAAGACTAAAACAAGAAGGAAAACAATGTCTACGTAGCCTAAGAGAGCTGTTGAAAATTTGGCGTTATTATATGAATTGTCCAAGGAAGAACTAAATCTTGTGTCTTATAACATGAAGCTTTTGACGCTTTATATATATATATAATTCCTTTCCAGCATTTGCCTACGGAAAATAACAGTCAGTGCTGAAAGTAATATTTTAAAATGAAGGGAGCTCTTCGAACATTTGAACTCCATTTTTAGGATAAAGAAATAAATGAACACAATTTATTACAAATATATAGATTATATATGTATTTTGGACGAGTTCAATTCAGGAAGGTGGGGATTGGATGGATGGGAGAGAAGAATTGTCCAAGCATATGGTGCCTAAATTTATGAAGATTCAGAATGAAAAAAGTGTTTCTGCTTTTCATAGATGCCTTTGAATTTCAATCTGAACAGGACTTGGAACAGGGTTCTCAAACCTCAACTTGCCTGTAACATCTACACCTGTATGAAGTCTTTTATTTTTCTTTTGCAACTTGTTGTCTCTTTTTATATAAGGTGCTTGTGAAATAAATCCTTCTCAAATTCTGCTTATAATGAAGAAGGTTAGACATGGTTAAGGAAACAGACAAATTTTTGATCGTTTTCAATTGATTTGGGACCCAAAATTGGAACCTCATTATTATCTTCTCGTGATCAAGAAGCGGTACCTAGGAATCAAACTTTACCCTCTCATTTTGTTCTCCTTGCACCTTCAATTTTCACCGTTAAGCAGACCAGTACATCTCTCTTGCTTTTGATACGTATGGCTTGAAATAACAGCTAATAATACTTAATCTTGAAATAACAGCTAATAATAATTAATCACTCTTGTGATCTACTGCGTACAACTGAAAATCCTATTCACTTGAATGTTAATTATATTTACTATGTTGTCCCAAAGAATAAAAAATGATTCCAAAAATTATATTACAAAAATAAAAAGTATGGCAAGAAACACTAAAAAAACATTTACAGTATGTGCAATACATTTTAACTGAATTGTATTAAGACCCCATGTGCTATGTTTCTTAAAATTAAATGTAGTGTGACATTAGCTCCAAAACTAAATTGAATCATTTTTTTCTGTACTTATTGTGAAATATGAGAAAATGCATCAGTGTAACAGAATTCTACGTATCAGATGCCAACTTTATTTAGCATGCGTAGGTAAAAATGAAAATTATGTTTGAATAAGAAAAAAGATGTGATGTTTTATAATTTATTAAACCTTAAATTTAAACTTAAATCAGACAAAATTTTTATAAACATCACAACAACAAAAATTTTAATGCAATTTACCATTTTCATTTTAATTTTCTTAACAATTATAATTTGAATGAATCTAACTTGAAATAGTACAGTATTCATAATCATAATCATAATATTCTTAGAACTGAATGGTGCGAATTATAAGAGAGACGAGACATTGATACTTAGGTAAATATAGAGATATGACTTTGAAACTAATCAAGACAAATTTCAAGTATGAAAATGAATTTACACACGAAAACATTTCCAAATACATAACCGTTAATTATATTGTTTTTTTAAACTTCAATTGATCGGCTTCAAGTGCTAAAAGTGGTTTTGATATTAGAAAATGATTTATAAGCATCTTGTATCATGTGCTTTAATCCACGATTGCTCGTCCGTTGAAACAAGGTTTAAGGAGTAGAACCAAAGATATATAGTGTATTATTCATCCATTCTTCTCAGTTGCATCCATTATTGTTCCTAACCCTTGATATTGCATAATTTTACTAGCTTTGTTATCAATTTCTATACGAGCAAGCTCCTTCACCTTTGATTTTCAATGTCCTTAACAAAATTTGCTTTAAATTATCCTGGTAAAGTTTTCTGTGCCTTTCTTGAAACTCCTAATAAGTCAAAGGTTTCTTTACGTTTGTGAACTTAATTAAGCAGACAACATGAGACTTAACAGCTATTTATAGTAGCCTTAATTATTAGGACTCCTTGATAGACCCATTAAGTACCTTACCCACGCTAATAAGATGTTATTTTTTATCATTGGACTTGAAACGATTTAATAAAGACTATTTTATTTTTTTAATTCTTAAGCAAAATTTAATTCTTCTTAGTGTTAATTTTCAAAATTAGTAACTAATAAATGTCCAAATGGAAATTTAAAATTTCAACATTCGCCTCCTTAGATAAATATTAAATACTACATTTATTATAAAGAAAAATAATAAAGGCAAAAGAATAGAACCTGAATTGATCAAACCTTTAAAACCAATTTGATTTACAGATAACGAAAGACCATCCTTTGATCATGTAAGTAGTTGATTCCAAGCCTGCCTTATAAAGAGGGCAAGTACCAGGTAGATTCATAGAACTTAGTCGTCTATCTAAAGTACGAAGTCTGTTCTTCACTGCCATCTATAGAAAGAAGGAGGTTCTTGGCATGAGGCATCCATTCTATATGAGCTTAGTCCATCTGATCTTAGGTTCTTTAGCCCATGTCTATTCCGTATATGCCTTGTTTCTAAACTTCCCGTTAACATATTATTCCATTTATAGTGATCTGTTTAGTTAGGCTTTTGGGGGTATTAAGGGAGTCATTGTTCCATTCCTCTCAGGTAATTATCCCATTTACTATCATTTATCCCTCTGTGCACACTAGCCTTATTAGGGATATTTATCAAAGCCTAAATTACCATTTGATTGCTTATTAGGGGTCCTCCCCTTTCTTAATTGTCAAACTATAGTGTGGCTAACTATCGCCCACCATCTAACTAATATTTTGTTCAATAGATTCCCTTAGTTTAAGCAATTGATTTAAGAAGTAGGAATAGATGGGTTTAATGACAAGCTCCATAAGCTTCACCCCTTCAAGAAGTAGTTGCACATCTACTTTATCCAAAGGGAGTCTTTACGTACTAAGACCCTCCATATTCTCTTCCCTAGCAATACTTTATTGCTTATGTTAATTAGGGTTATACCTAAACCCCTTTTGTCAATTAGTTTACACAATTCCCTCCAACTAACCTTGACTTTAAATCATCCCCTATTATTTCTTCCCTATAAAAATCTCCTCATGATCTTCTCCAAAGTTTTAACTAATTGTTTAGAAAGGAAAATGTGTGAACTCCAATAAATATGTATTGATTTCTAAATAGTTTTGATCAATTGTACTATGCTTCCGTATGAAAGAGCTCTATTACCTCTTCTGGTTCTTCTCTAAATGTGGACGAAATTCATATAAATGCAATCTTCTTGTGGTAAGAGGAAGGCCTAAACAAATGAGGGAGGGCTACTTGATTTTCAAAGTTGTGAAAAGAGTTACCATGATAAAACAATGTTTCAACATACCTATTGTTAGTTTTACTTTTTAGTAAAGTTTTAAAAGAATAAACCTGGAGATAATAATACACTCATAACATGTGTATGAGATGAGCTCGATTTATTTAGCCAACTCCAATTTATTTATTTAAGCTTGATGACTTATATCTCCTTTGTATGGATCTCTTTTCTAGGCTTACCATTATTATCTATCTCATCCATATTTTGTTTCAGAATCTTTACTGTCGCGTTTCATTTGTACTTTGACATTAAAATAAACAACAGTGTAATAACTTTTGGTAATTCTGGATTCATACTTTTCAAGATGCAGTCTTGAGGGAAGGGAAGGGAAGGGAAGGGAAAAGGAATTTTATCTCTCTGTTTTAGGATAAAAAGTTCGATTCATATTTTTGTATCGTTTATATATTGTTGGTAATTGGCTAAAGTGATTTTATCCGCACCTTTAGCAGGAATATTAGCAGATCTGTTGCAGTGAATTTATGCGAAGTATCCCATTATATAATTCAGCAACAGTCACAGATGCCCGTAACATTATTCGCCATTTCTTCTTTTTTTTTAAAATCTACAGCACTTGGAGAACAATTTTGTTTGGGATCCTTCAAACTTACCAGAAGACAGTTGATGCTTTTTCTACAGAAGTCAACATTGAGTTGTACTTGTCTGTTTGTTTTTAATGGGTTTTATTTATTCGGTTATTTTTGCTTAGGTTATGTCAATAGATCATTGTTCATTCCTATCCACTTAAAAGGCTTACACAGTTTCATTGTGGGTATATATATTCATTTCTTACTCATGAAGTCTTTTGGAATATCAGAAAGATTTCTTTTCAGGCATTTGAATTCAATATGTTTGTTTTATCTGCATCTTTGCTTTTCTTTTTGCTGCCAGATTTTGCGTGTATCTTGCGCAGATTTCACTCCTTATATAATTCGCAGTAGTATGTATTCTGATACACTTTTTGATGCCAAGACATCTAAACAAAGTTTCTTTCTGCTAGATTTTCCTGTTGATCTATTACCGTTGCAAATATTTTCATTTGTAAATGAACACATCGAGAATTGATTTCCAAGAACGAGTTCAACCAAATCATGGGCTGATTGGTGAGTTCAGCAATCTTTCCTCCCAATATTATGATCACCATCTCGGGATGAACATGCTAAATTGTGTTCAGTCGCATGACTTGGAGGCAGGCACAGAACAGAAAAACCTGAGGCCTCATAAACCGTCTACCAGCATAATGAGCAGGTTCGACTCACCAGCCTCAGCTTTCTATGCAACAGAACGATACATGGGCTTCCTGGACTACGATGATCATGTTGACAGTCCTCTGTCTTCTCAGTACTCCAAGTCCTATGTTTCATCAATCCCTGCACATAACTCTGTCAAGGAAAATTATTCTATTGAAACAGAAGAAACGACGAACAATAACCTTGAACCAAGAAACACCTTGCAGTCGGTTGTAAAAGTTCAATTTCCTGGGTATGATCACCGCCATAAGTTTTACGGCAAGTCCTTTAAAAGTCAGTCCAGCAGTGCTTTGTATAACAAGCATGAGCTAGACAAGTCGATTAGTCCTGATCCTGCCTCTTTTGGGAGTCACTTTTCAGTTCCCTCCCAGGGAAGTCAAGAGCACAGAGTATGTACATCAAATTTTACGTTTTACGGTTGCATTTTTATCAACAATCCAATTGGACAACGGCTACTTGCTTTCTCACAGGTTAGACATGTTCTTCCGTGTGATTCTTCATTTGCACAGCTGAACTTCTCTTCCATTCAAGAGAAGCTGCCTTTAAGGGTTTCTTCCGAAGCTGTTTCTGTATGTTCTGGCAACCGGGTGCCAACTGGAGTGGTGATTCCCAATAAAACAAGAATAAGATGGACTCAAGATCTCCATGAGAAGTTTGTGGAGTGTGTAAATCGCCTTGGAGGTGCTGATAGTAAGTAACCTATACAGAAGCTCCTAGTCAACTAAGAAGTAAACTTATCATCTGGTTATGAGCAAATTGATTGCATGATTTGTAGAAGCAACTCCGAAGGCTATACTGAAGCTGATGGACTCAGGTGGTTTGACTATCTTTCATGTGAAAAGCCATTTGCAGGTAATAACTCTCTTTGCAATTGCTACGTTATTCTAGGCCACCATTTAAGATTTTTGTTACAGTGCTCTGAACTGTCGCTTCTCTGACCCTGCAGAAATATAGAACTGCAAAATACATGCCATATTCTGCTGATGGTAAGCCCTTGTTCTAGTTAATATTCTGTTGTTACAAACTTTGGCAACCTTCATTCAGAGTTATAATGTCATACGTTAAGTTGGCAAGATTTATACATCAAGTACTTGCATCTAATTACATGATCCTTCAGTTTACTTATTCCTTTTTTTTCCCCCTTTCGGTCTCTATTTCGAGTATTCAACCAAAATCTTCTCTTGTGAGGATGGGTTTAACTAGTTAACTTTTAGCCCTTGTTATGCTTGATGATGGCTAAGAATTTGTTGGACAATGTTAGTCATTGGAAGCAATCTTTTAGATCTCATACACCCTACACAGTCGTCTAGTAGAAGATCTTGCGTGTGGGGACAAGATCCTCTATCCAGTTTTATGGTGTTTTATTGTGTCCAGTGAATCTCAGTCATTTATTTATGCGGGTCCCGCGTTTATTTATGTGGAGCCCACGCGGGACCCGCATAAATGAATGGCTGAGATTCACTGGACACAATAAGACACCATAAAACTGGACAGAGGATCTGAACCCTTGCGTGTGACCTAAATTCTGTTTAGTTAGGTTTCTATATAAGCAATGTGGCACTATTACTCATATGTTAAGCTAACTATTAGCATTTTTCTATATGAAATGGTTAAATATTTGATATTTTTCCAGATCCTCTTTGCTGAAGATCTGCACGCTTTTGAATCAATGGAGAGAGGTTATTCTACTTAAATTGTTGGATGATTCTGAACCAAATGAAATTCTTATTGCAGGGAGGGCAGAGAAAAGAAATAGCACATGCGAAATGCCGCACCTCGATGTGAAAAAGTAAACTAGTTTTCTTCTAGATTATCAATACATATTTCTGGTTTCTTTAGCATGGACAAACATTTGACTCTGGAACGTTCCTACTTTTAATGATACCTCTTGCAGCAGCACACACATCAGAGAAGCACTGCAATTGCAACTAGATGTCCAGAGACGCCTACACGAGCAGTTGGAGGTAATTCAATGGAGTTTTCTTGTTAAGTGAATGTTGTTTGACTCATTTTTTATTATTCTTCAGAATTGAATTTGTCTGCGTTAAAGTTTACTTGGGAGTTGGGCCTGCTTCTTATGCTTATTAAACCATGAACAAAACATTTTTTATTCTTTGACCATAACAACTACTTAGTTCGTTGATTAACCAGTGCCCATTTTTAAGAATCTTTGCCTCGTCTTTTCATTTAAGTGAAGGTTTGTAAAAGCAGGGAGAAGCTTAAAACAAAAAATTCCTGACATTTTTGAACTTGCCTTGTTTGCAATGTTTGTGCTAGATTCAAAGAAATCTACAACTACGGATTGAAGAACAAGGCAGACAACTCAAGATGATGTTTGATGAGCAACAGAAAACAAAAAATAGCCTTTTGAATAATTAAAACTTGGGCTTTTAGTCCCAATACGAGCCAGAATTCGGCGTTGAAGAAGTTGAGATTTCAACTTCACGGACAGGAAGTCCTAACAATACCCACTCCCATCTAAGATCAGTTAGGGCTTCAAGAAATTCCGAGGTCGCGGGATTCCCGCGTAATTTATTTCCAGAATTACAGCTACATCAGAACAGAAATTACAAAGTTTTATCTGTAAAGAAAAGAAAAGCATTTGTAATAACTCTACTCCTCGAAATGAGTACTTAGAAAAGATAAAAGTGGATATGATCTGTGCTCTTGGTACATAACAGGCTTAAAAACTTGGTTCTCGTGGCGTCCAGCTTCGAAGTTGTGTATCAGATAGAAAACATAGCATGCATGTTATTGCATACGGAGACAAATTTTGTTATACATAATAAGGCCATCTCCAACCAAGCACCAAAATGTGGTGTTTTTGTGCAAAAAATTCACTCCAGTAAAAACATCAAAAGGACACACTAAAATGGTGCAATAAACAGATATTATTCGTTATATCATAAGTACAAAAAGATAATTTTATCCTTTTACTTTTTCACATTTTACGCTTATGTCCTTTTCATAAATTGATTTATTTACATAATTTATTAAGTAATTAAATTTAACATATTTATTACTTTATATAAAATATATCATTACAAAGATCTTATAGAGACATTTTAAACAAGACTACTATTGAATATAATATTAAATTTATTTTTAATATTTATTTATAATTCTTATTTATAAGTGTTATAAATTCATTAATAAAATATGTTTAAAACAAAAAATAAATTTTAAATAAAAAGTACATAAATTTAAACCACACCATTGATTTTAAGAATTAAAACTCAACAAAAAAATTTGAAATTACAACCAAACTTAAATAAATTACAACGAAAATCAGATTCGAGATTATAATCAAACTAAAATTACAATAATTAACTTAAAAATAAAACTAAAACACTTGAAAATATTAATTTAACATAAATAATTAATAATTTAGAAGGTCATCTCCATTTCAATAGAGAATGAAGCGAAACATCAGTCTCTGAAATTAATATCAATAGAGATGATAATGTCATATTTCAAGAATTCCTGGCTAGACATAGGCAAATTAGAAATAAAGAAGCTCATTATAAATTTCATAATGTATTGATTGAACATTTGTGGGAACGATATGAAAATTTAAATGATTAGAGGTTAAATGAGAAATTTTAATCAGTTTATATTTGTGTATGTTATTAATTTGTTGTTGTAATAATATTAAATATATTTTGTAAATACTATTAATTTAATAAAAAGTATATATTAATTAATTAGAATAATGATTTTTATTTTTAATAAATAAATAAAAATCATTGTATAAATATAAATTAATTTAACTAATAACTAAATTATTGTGGTTATATAAATATAAATTAGTCTAGTTAATAACTAAATTATTGTGGTATATTCTTTGAAAAAAATTTGGTGTAAAAATTTGGTGTAAAATGGTTAGAGTAACACCAAATTTAATGTAAAAAGATTATAGGAATATTTCATTTTACACCAAATTTAGTGTAAAAATTTGGTGCAAAGGTTGGAGATGGCCTAATGGCTTAAAAAGGCAATGGAACACTTATCATTATGCAAGAGAAGCCTTGTCAGGACGAACCCTAATCCTAGGAAATAAACAACGACTAGGATATCCTAATCCTACCGTGAATATTGGAAAAACTAGGAAACTAGATTCATTATACAGCATGTGATCAAAAGCAAAGCAAGGGCAACCATGTATTTAAAAAATAGAATGATTAGGAAACGAAACAGACTTTCTAATTTAATTAATTTGATATAGTGAATAAATTATAATTATACTTATAGGATAGAAAAATCATATTAACGACAAATGACAGCTATTATATAAATATTACTTGGATGAAAAACAAGGTTCCTTCTAGTTTATAAAAACATTAAACTATAAATAAATAATTTAAGAAATCTTTGTGTAGTAAGAATTATTAGTTTTGTTTTAGGAAAAAATTATTATGTGATGTTGTTTCATTATATCCTCAAATCAAGTCGGTATAACAACTTATTCAATTAAAGCATCATTGTTTGACCTAATAAAAATTACACCTAATTTACCGTGACATTTCAACCTACCTTAAGTATTGTCTATAAGTATCATCACATTATTGCATGTTCTAACTTTGAAACTTCATCCATGCAGGATGAGAAGGGAGTAAATAGCTGACAAAGACACGCGTCCCTTTTCCCTACGTAAGTGGAACTACGACTTGCAGTTTACGTCTTAACCCTCGTGTTTCCATTTTCCAAGCTCCGTAGGTTGCGGTTGTTGGGGCCGAGAAACTGGTCCCGTCCCTTGGGTGGCGTGTACTAAAGGGTGGTACGAAAGGTACCTGCAGCGCCAAAAGGCGAAACATTCATGACCTGAAATTAAACAAGAAGGAACCTTTTCTTGCATGCTTGTTATCTCCGTCTGTATGCATATCAAATTTATGAATAGTATATCCGGTTTGATATTGGAGTGAGTTTTGAAATAGAACTGTATCGGTATCGATTAGTATTAAGTACTATTTTAGGTAATTTTTAAATTTATAAAATATTTTTTATAATTTTTAAAATTTACAAAATAGTCCATTAATATATTGTACTATTGTACTGTATACTTTACTAATTTACTCTTTACATTAATCATGTTTTCAAAAATCTTAATAACAAATAATAATGACAATTAATATAAAATAACAATTATTTTTAAATATTTCACATATAAATAATAACCACAATTAATATAAATGAAGACAATCATTATCATACAATTATAAAATTAAAAATAATAAAAAGTATTAACAAAATTACAATAATATAATTTAATAATTTTAATAAATAATACTACATCAAAATATTCAAAACATCCAATAAAAAGAACAATAAATATTGTTAAATAATTTACAAATTGAGTTGATGACGAAGAAACAATCAAGTAGAAGTTAAACCTAAAACAAAAACATTACAGTTACATTACATATATAGAATTTAGCATAAACATAAAATATAATTAAAATTAAAAGAAGAAAAAAAATAAAAACCTAGAATTCAATCGTCAATGGAAGAAAATCCGCTAGAACTGCACTGATTCTAGTAATCATTTGGTACAAGATCTTCATCATTGAGAGGAGCTTCATCGTCATTATTATTCAAATTTAATGGACCAAATGACATGTCAATGCTTTCCCATATAAGATTATCTTCCAAATCCAAATCATTTATATAAGCCAAATTGGGTTCTTCAGAAACCCAATCCGCCAAAACATCAATATTATCAATGACAATTGGATCATTTAAACTACTTATGCTATTAAGACTCATAGTAAACAATTAAATTTAATTATTAGAAAATTATAAGAAATTATATCGAAATTAATAATGATAATAATGAAAATAACATACCTTTCCCGAAGCTTTAAATTGTAACGAACAAAAACCAAGTCATTCAATCTCTTATGTTCCAATCTATTCCTTTGTTTTAGTGGATAAATTCAAATGTGCTCCAGTTTCGCTCACAGCTGTTTGCACTCACACATTGATTTAAAATCTGAATTACAAACCTTTTCAATTTTGGAACACCATTTTCGAATTGATCTCACCAAGAAATTGTAAGTTATAAGATAACAGAAGTAGTGTTTTAAATAAAATAAAGTGATAATTAATTTTCAACAAATAAGAAAAAGGAAATAACTAATACTTGAAGAAAGTTTTCCTCATTGTCAAGTAGCAATCGGCATTCCAAAATCTCTATAAGATAACTTGTAAAGCTCCATTTGTGAGCTTAAAAGATCTTGCATCGCGTTAATGCTAACAATGTTGTAATAGTTAAAAGTATTCCTCTATTAACTTTAGCTTGCTTAGTAAGATCCAGTCTAAAATAGACACTAGGATTCAAAATTGCCCTAGTTGTAAACAATAGAGAAGAAAGTTGTTTTTCCTTTCTCTCATTAATGATTGAAAAATATGGTGTGTATAAAGAAGACCTATGTTTCAAATTGGCATTGATTGCTTATGTTGCTCTCTCTATAGCATAAAAAATATAACATATTGTTGGCTTTTCTTCACTATCAGCCAAGCGAAGTACCCTTACTAAAAGCTTACAAACTCGGATAACAAATTGACATTGAGATCAAAATTCTCTATCTTCTAGTATAATATTACAAACCTGCACTCCAGCATTAGACCTAATACGCTGAGATGCAATCCACTTATTACCACATTTGTCTTAACTTTTTCTTCATCAAAACAAAAGACTGAAGTGATAAGAAATTTGTGGCAAATCTTGTCACAGCAGGACGACACAAATTCCTACTATTAGTAAATTCCTTTCTTATCAAATTCAATACCCATGCACGATTATAGATGAACTTTGTTGCCTTTTTAGCTTTCTACATAGTCTCATCAATAATAGAAAAATACCTAGGATCTCCTATATTCTCCAGCATTAGGTCAATGCAATGTGTAACACAAGGAGTCCAAAAAATATATTATACGTATTCTGCAATCATTTTCTTACAGCTTTATAAGTGAAATCATTGTCAGTAATAAATTGAACAATGTTTTCTGGCCCTACTTCATTCATAACTTCATCAAATATCGCAAATAAAGTCTCAGTATTTCTAATAAGTTCAGATGCATCAATATATTTCAAAACATAGAGTCATTTGAAGAATAAACCAAAAAAATTATAATAGGCTCTTGTCTCCTATTTATCCAACCATCACACATTATTAAACATCCATAAGTACCCCAATTCACTCTTCTTTCAGTCAAATAACTTCTAATTTCAAAAACAACATAGCTCAAAAGTTTAACTCTTAAGTCATCAATCGAAGGACCTTTGTATCCTGGATCATAAGAGACTATTGCATCCATCATAGGATGATAATAATAAGACTGAGAAGCATTGAATGACAAACTTGTATCATACCACTATCTAGCTACTGCCATTTCGACATTGTGAGCCGCATCTCTTGATTACATTGCACTATGAATTGAAGGTTGGGCTTTAGAAGTTGTTCGTGGTGCAAATAAACTAGTCACCTGCCTTCTTTTCTTCCTCACATCAGATTCAAGTACTTCTTCTTGAGCCTGAGATGAAACACTACCAGTACTACTACCACATCCACCTTCAACATTTCCAAAATCATCATGGAAACTAGAAAACGAACTTCCACTACCAATTTCAAAATTCAACCGTTCCCTTTTATCTCTCTCATATTGAAAGTCATTAGGCAATGTTTTCATCTGTCATTTCACATCATGACTTACTTTTTTATAGGGTTCCACATCTCTTTTAACCCCAGCCAAATGTTTTTTAATCGGGTGATTCCTCCACCTTTCAAATGATTGTTACAAAACAAGTAAATAGTATGGTTCTTCATACCGAGAACCAATGCAGCGTTAGCCCAAGCTGGATCATTTTATTTTCCTGAAGTGGGTTGATCAGGAGTACTTGAACTTTCTTCCATTTATCTGTACACATACAAATAAATAATACATAATTTTAGTACACAATATGCATATCTATCTTATATAATATAACTCATTCTGTTTGATTACATTACACACAATTCAATTTCATAAAACACAATTCACTATAAGTCAAAAGTTAACAATTCAAAACATTCAGCATATATAATAACACAAAACATACATCAATAATTTCCATTTTCAACAATTTCCAAAAATCACAAAACGTTTATAATTCCATTTCCATTTTGAATAATTTCCAGTTCTATTTTCAACAATTTCCAACAATTTTGATTTCCAATAATGACAAAACATTCATAATTTCATTTCCATTTCCAACAACTTTCAATTCCATTTCCAACAATCACAAAACATTCATAATTCTATTTCAATTTCTAACAATTTCAAACAATTTCCAGTTCCAATTTCATTTCTAACAATTTCCAATAATCACAATACATTTATAAACCAATTTTCATTGCTAACAATTTTCAACAATTTTCATTTCCAACAATCACAAAATATTCATAATTCCATTTCCATTTCCAACAATTTCAAATAATTCCCAATTCCATTTCCAACAATTATCAACAATTTCCAATTCCATTTCTAATGATTTTCAACAAATTCCATTTCTATTTTCAACAATTTTAAAAAATTTCCATTTCCAACAATCACAAAACATTTATAATTCCAATTCAATTTTCAACCATTTCTGTCGTACCCCGTTCCCGGAGCCCGACGGTCCTGGGACATGAGCCCTGCTGAAACCCATTCCCGAGACCTGAGCCTTGCTGAAGCCCTAAACCTGACACTTGCTGCTAACTCACATTGGTGGTGAGCG
>JANVCL010000004.1:22809050-22820687 GCA_026546855.1 Erythroxylum incrassatum
CTTTTGCATTTTCTAAGGAATTTAATGCCTTTATTCCAAACTTACTCATTTCATAGCATAATTAAACACATCTTTATCTAAGCATATTAGGCCTTTACTTGTCATTCTAAGCAACAATTCAAGTTCACTCTAAGTAAACATGAAAGCCTTTTTCCAATGCACACCAACAAAATCTTTAAATCCTAAACCAATTTCACTTAGGCATTTTATCAAACACCTAAAAGCATAAACTTGAAAGCATCCTTCTAATGCACTTCTTCCTTATTTTCCATCATCAATTCACTTAATACATACATAATTAACATCATAGAGTTCATTTAGACCATCAATTCCAAAAGTTATTAAAAAATTCACAAAATTTCACTTAAAGGGGACAATTTTAGTTTTGACTCAAAGAACCCTCTCCATCACATATTTCATTCATCTAAACCATGTTTCATATATAATCAAGCATGGAGAACAATATATCGTAACACTAAACTCAAAATCATAATGTAGAGAGAGATGAGACAAAATTTATCTAAACTTTCCTTTAGTGATATCTTCCAATCCTTTAGGAATTTCTCAAATCTAATGGTAGATTTGAGTTCCTTGACCCAAAATTAGCTTAGAACACCTTGATTGAGGTTGAAGAATGAAAAAGAAGTGTAAATTTTGGTGATGGACAAAACTTCCTCTTTTTCCTCTCTTCTTCTTCTTTCTCCTCTCTTTTAATTAAAAGAACATGTTTTAACAAAAAGGGTGCATGGTTATACCATGAAGAAGGGTCTAGAATTTGACTCTTCTTTGACCAAAATATGGTGAATTTACCATTTTGCCCTTAGGTTGTATGAAATTACCATTTTACCCTCCAAACTTTCTTAAATTTGCAATTAAGCCCAAAATTTGGGAATCACCAAAACTTTTAATTTTATTTTGGTCCTTATACTTTTGAAAATTATAATTAAGCCCCTTGACTTTACAAAAATTGCTAATTGGTCCTCCAAGAATTGAAAAATTACAATTAAGTCCTCTAACTTTTAACAATTTGCAATTAAGACCTTATGTACTTCAACTTTTCCAATTAATATTTCTAAGTGTCCAATAAGTCTGTAAATTATGTATAATCACCTCTAATGCATTAGAACACATTTCATTCAACCATCATGGTCATATTCATCTGATGGATTCAGTTATATATACTTGAAAGCTTATATGTCAGAAATCTCCAAGATTTCGCATACTGATGAACTCTAAGTTCATGTAAGGGCATATAATATTATAAATCATTTACATATACACCTAAATGACTTAAATATATATTTGAACTCATACACAACCATTTATATATCAATATACAGTAGCATCTCTAAGTACCGACCAATACAAAAGGGCTCAAAAATTCTCGCGTTACATCCTTCCTAAAGCTAACTTGGAGATGTAATGTTAGGCAGTTGAAGACATTTCTGCTAATGTTGTCTTGGCATTAGATTTAGTGAATAGGCCTCTTGATAACATGAATGTATAGGGACATGTAATTGTTAAGTAGTTAGAAATAGATGAGCAGTTAGAATATGTTGAGTAGTTAGTATTAGTTGAGCAGTTAGAATCTATTGAGCAAGTAACAACATCAAAAGAATTGTTAGAATCTGAGAACTATGATGTTACAAGCAAGGAATATCCAGCAGTAAGTGAAACGGATAGCCAGAAAGTAGATTTTGTTGATCCTTCGAACAATAAGTCTTTAGCAAAATGTAATCAGTATGAAGGAAAGGGTTGACAAGGCAGTAGTCCAATATGTGCAGGCAGTTGAAGATTTAACACAGGGACAATGTGCTAAGCCAATTACTTATACAATTTTATCATAACATTCTCATTATACCACGACAGTTTAAGAGAAAATAGGAGATGACAAATTGATGATGGATGTTCAAATATGTGAACAAGTGGAACATTCTAAAGGAGAGTTAAGATCAAACAGCATACAAATCATTCCTACAATTGCTTCCAATGCTCAAATTAACCTAATTATGGAATAGGGGGAAATAACCAATGAACAAATGGTCTACATGGGTGCTGAAATTCAGGTTGAGGCTAAACCTTTGGAGAAATTAGCACCACAAACAATTGGTTCAAAGAAGAGGTCCTAAAGGAGAAGGGCCACAAATAAACTCAAAAGGGAACCTCCTTAAATGATTCTAGTATAGAATGTTAGCGGGTTAAATGACCCTCTTAAAAATGTAATGGTTATAGGGAAAAAAAGCCTCTTATAGTAGGGCGTTTAGAACCTAAAATAAATCCTGTTCATATGGCCTTTACATCGAAACTTTTGGGAGTGGATTGGCAAGCTATCTCTAATTATGCATCGCATTATAATGGAAGGATCCTTTGCTTCTTTGGCTTCAATAAAATAATAGTCCATGTAATTGCAGAAATGGAACAACATATTCATATGACTTGTAAGTTAATGGAAGGATCCTTTGCTTCTTTGGCTTCAATAAAATAATAGTCCATGTAGTTGCAGAAATGGAACAACATATTCATATGACTTGTAAGTTAACTGGGGCCTCCATAGAATTTGCTATTTCCTTAATATATGCTTCCAATTTTCAATTTCAAAGAGATACTCTATAGAAACCCTTGTATTCCATGGCAGTTACAATCAATATTCCTTGGCTTTTAATCGGTGACTACAATTGCATTCTTCCTAATAATGAAGTAGGAGGTCGAAGGTTTCACACAGTAACAGTATGAGAGTTAGTAGAGTTGTTTGCAGTATACTTGCGCAGGATATACAGGGTGTGGCTAGACTTTTTTTTATTAGTATGAATTATCTTTTTCTTGTTAGTCTATTAGAAAAAAATCTAAATATTAATTTTTATAAAATGCCCCTTAATATTAGTTCATCGAAATAATAGATTATAAGATAAAAAGTGTCAAATTTATTAACAAGACATATTGTTGTAAAATCTTTATATAAAGTTGCTGTGGTTTCCTGTGTTGATCACATATAGGATATGTGTAATTTTTATTATTGTTGTTTGCTAAATGAATCATTACACAATACTTGTTGATAATATAATTTTGTTATTCTTGCTTATTATGCATTAGTCACAATATTATCTTTGTTGGTATTGCTTATTATGTATTTCTAATGGAATTCTTATTATTCTAATTTTAATTCTCTTTTGATTAATTTATATCAAATAGTAAACAATTGAAAGAAATAATTAAAATGTTTTTGTAAGAGTGAACTAAAAATTGAAAGAGAATTTTTAATTTTACTTTGAAAAGGTTAATTTAAAATTTTTTAATTATAAGTAAATATATAAAGTAGATGTGGACTTAGTGGACTTAGGAATGTCAATTTTGCCCCAACTGTTTAGCCCGTCCAATCTAAGTTGACTGGGCCACTGGCTAAAATTGTTCATGTTGACCTAGGTAAAAGACGGGCAGGTCAGTCCAGGTCAGTGGCCCGCCCCGGCCCGACCTATTAACATCCCTATGTAGACTTAAAATATGAAAATATTAAACTCAAATTTAGTAATTATTTGAGAAGATAAGAGTTGTATCCAATTCATAAATTTAGTAAAGATAAATGAATAATGGTTAGCTTTTCTTTAATTCTAATTTTTAAGACGTTAGAGAGATTATAATAGTGTATTGTTAAACAAATATTTCTAATACTAACAGGAGTCCTGAATTTGCAATTAACTTCTGAGAAAATTCACAAATTATAACCCATGAATAACAGTACTTTCTCTCTGTTGATCATATATGAAATAGGAGACTATAAATACCAATGCACCTGTCAAACTTCTGTGTCTTTCTTTGTCTACTAGGAGTTGATTTGTTACTCGTGTATTTACACGGTATACGGACACGAAATAATCAGATTGCTTAGTTCAACAGACAAACCCTCTTCTCGATTAGCCGGCGAACTTGGTTGTCGATGGAGGACATGAAGAAGAGGAAGATGGATGACTTGAATAACGGCGGTGATATTTCCTCTACAACAGTTGAAAACCTTCGCTCTCTTCTTGACCCTCTCAGCAAATCCCTGCTTATCGATCTTCTCTCTAGACTGTGCGTCTATCTTTATCTTTATCTTTAATTCTTTTCTTTATCATAATTATTTCCTTTCGTTTCTTACCCTTTGGCCTTTTCTTTTTCTAGTTTTAGCAATTCGCGTAAGATTCGTTGTTTGATATTTTTGTTTTGTGGCGTTGATAGTATTGAATTCAAATTATAAGAACTGGAATTGATTAACAATATAAATCCAACTGAAAGATTTGATTTTGCAGTGATGACGAGTATAATTGCGATTTAGTATTATACCCGTTAAAAGGCTGCTAGGAGAGGAACAAAGCACCACTTTATTGCTCTGATTTAAACTTAAGCTTCGACTCTGTCTTTTTGTACCCTCTTTCATTTCAGTGAAAGTTAGTGTTTTCAAGTTATATTTTTTATATTAGTACGAACACTTCCCCTGTGACTGAAAATTATAATGCTGTCTTAGCTTTGGATCATTACTTTTCTTTTAGGCTCTCTCTTTCTTTCTTTCTTTCGATTTTTCCCCCTCTTCTCTAAGATGTCTTGGAAGAGGGATGGGCGAGGTATGGGGTGCTTCTTTTCCGTGTATCTAATTTCAACAATTAAATGTTAACCATTTCCGTATAGAATGTTTTCCTTGTCCCTAGTGAATGATGGCATGTAAAACTGCTGCTTCAACTGTATGTCTGTGTGATTGACGCTGTGTGTGTGTGTTTGTTTGCATGTTGAGGTATAAAGAGGGTCCCAATATCCTTCAATTGCTGAGGAAATTAAAACTCTGGCCAGAGCAGATCCAGTCCATCGAAAGCTTTTTGTTCGTGGCTTGGCCTGGAATACTACCTCAGAAACATTGTGTGCTGTGAGTGCATTGCTGATTGTTGTGTGTGCTTTTGTGTGCCATGGGAATGATTATATATCACACAAAATTTGACCAAAATTTTTTGTGAAAAAACCCTCTTACTTTTTGCTTTAATTTATTACCATGTCTTCTAAGAGCTTAAACAGTTTGATCAATTATATTTTTTTCCTTCAGGCATTTCAAGTACATGGTGAAATAGAAGAAGGTGCTGTTATTTATGATAAAGCATCCGGAAAATCACGTGGCTATGGTTTCATTACTTACAAACATATGGAATCAGCACATAAAGCACTTGTGGCTCCAAGCAAGATGATTGATGTAAGCATTTTTTTTGTTAAATTAACATACATGATTATTTTATTTGGATTTTATTGAATTATTTCACCAACTTAATGTTATGCATTGGGTGATATTACTTATATCTGCTTGAGCATGTTGCAGCTGCTGTGTGTGTCATAGGATACTTGGAGTAATAGATAAGCGTTAAGAAAGAGACTTGTTGGAGGATGAATGCTGTATGATTTAATGGACAGCTTTATGATAACGATCGATGACCAAGGTGTCCTAAAAATACATGGATGCATTTCAAATTGATCCGGCTCCATATAAGTTACACTGTCAACCCTAATATGAGATACGGTTCTTGTCACCAGGCAAATGACTATTTGTAGACATCTACAAGGCCTTATCTAAGATAAATGAGATGGTCCTTTAATCTCTCTCTCTCTCTCTCTCTCTCATGCACACACATTTAAACATTGGCATGCGGTATCTACATGGTAGCATTCTTGGTTAATTAATTAGGCCAATTGTTTTTCCCTGGATACTGTCTGGTCACCATTAATCATCTACAAGGTTTTTGGTTTGAATTTTCTGGTCACTAATTAATAACTTTGTTGCATAATTGTATGGAAGAATGACAGCCTTCACTTTTATTTGTGATTCCCGTTCATATAATGTTTGCAATGGTAGCCAGGCACTTGTTGGTTGCTAGCCTAATTGTATAACCTCTAGACAATTGTGAATAGCCTCCTATCTATAATCTTATTATTGATCGTCCTTATAAATGATATTATTCCAGGGGCGGATGGCTGTTTGTAATTTAGCTTGTGAAGGGTTGACGGGGGCAAATGCTACATCTGATCTATCCCACAGGAAACTCTACATAGGGGGTTTGGCACCAGAAATTACAAGTGAGTTGCTGCTTAACTACTTCTCTAGGCATGGTGAGATCGAAGAAGGTTCAGTTGCTTATGACAAAGATACTAATGAATCACGGTATTGTACTTTTTGTCTTGTTACATCTGTGCCTGTATGAGTACATTGAGGATGAAATTTCATTTGTAGGATGTTATCTGGTTCTTAGTTACGCCACTATTTGTCAATTAAGTCATTTTATTTCCCCCTTCAATTGTGCAGTGGTTTTGGATTTGTTACATACAGAACGGCAGAGGCTGCAAAGAAGGCTATTGATGATCCACAGAAAATGCTTGCGGTAAGTTGATATCTGATCACAAAATGTTCTTTGGGAGGGCATTACCTTACCACATATCTGTAGTGATTGTTGTAAGTGGGTAGACAAATCTTCTGAATGACTAGCTAACTATATTTTGATGTAAGTATTGAAACCTAATAGCTCATTCACCATTGGCCAGAGACATCGAACCAGAATATTTAGATGTTTCATGAGTTAATTAGATTGTGTACATTGCAGCTAGTGAGGCACTGTAAGTTGACTTAACTTGTGACCCAGGAGCTTACTGCTATACTTTGAACAGTAAATAGTGGTTTTTAGAGAAGTAAAAAAATGTTCAAGAGCAATCAACCTTTTTCAGGGAATATATTTAATTGATGGTAATATTGTCCTCTATATGGTTGTGCATAGTGCAGCGTATAATCATGAAAATAAAGGTTGGTACTCAACAATGACTTTAGGATTTGATAAACAAACTTCAGAATACAACATAAACTCAAATTAAGATAAAAATTTGTAGTGTTATTAATGTTGTCTTCCAAAAGAAATAGAAATATCTTAATTGAATGAAGAAAATATTGAAAGGAAAGACTTAGTAAAATAAGAAAAGTATGTATTCCTGGTTGAATAAGGAAAATACTAGAACTCTTTTGATTTGGTTTACCCATCCCAATTATTCCCCTCCATTTAAGAAAAATTTGACCTCAAGTTGTTGTCTTTGACATTTGGATAATCAAATTAGATTAATATATGCCACATTTAATATTTCGGAAGTATCATATTTCTTAGGTCTACAATATAAGCATTATCGTTGATCTCCAAAAATCTGATGTGGTCCGTACTTTTGGTTTGCAGCTTGTTATAAGTCTACTAGAATTCTTTCTTTTTTTCTGAAACACCATAATGTGATTCTTTATTACCAAATATTTGTATCCTTTGATGTTGGTATATTGCTTTTTTATTCTTGAATTTAGCTCCCTTTCGTTTATGTTTGTCCTTTATTTGAGCATCTTGTAGCAACAGGTTAATTACTTCTGGATACTCTTATTGTCTTTTATCTTCGTTGAATGTAAGCACCTATTTCATAACAAAAGCATGCACTTTCTTCGACTTCTCTCCACTTTAGAAGTTTTGGTTTAAAGCCTTCTTTTAATAGCAATAAGGTAAACTTCATGCCATCTATATCCAACTTGGAAGACATTTCTAATCTATAATCTTTGGCTGCTACATCAAACTGTCCAGGTCTGTTAAGTGACAAGTGACAAGCATCTATATCCACTACATTAAAATATACCTCATCTTTGGACTTGCCCATAGACAAGGTACATTGTATTTGTATCATTCTATTACTGGAATCTTGTCTACTTTCTTAAGTTAACTAATGAAATATGGATTATAATGTCTTTCATTCTTTAAACATAGACTCTTTCCAACATCATCCCCAATAATATTCTCCCAATTACCGCTTTCAATAATCACATCAAACAAACAATCAATGATAGTGCACCTAGTTTGGAACAATTGATGTCTTTGACTGTTATTCTCTTGTTTTGGAGATAACATCATCCGTCTCATCATGTAACTCTGTGCATCATCACTATCATCCTCATACTTGTCATCGCCATCAAAACCACAACAAATCACTTGATTGTCCTTCTCTTAGTGTACCACACAAAATGCTTTTTGTAGACGACAATCACTAGATCTCTGGCCAAATTGGTTGCACTTGAAAAACTTCTTGGAAACTGATTTGGTATGAGGATTCATAGTTTTTCCCCTTCCTTCTCTATCACGTGCTGATTTGTAATTGCTTTGGATATTGCATACCATATATAGAACAGCAAGTTCTTAATAATTACCCCATGTAATTCCTGCGAAAATAATCCAGCATATTCTTTTCCACAACATCAATTTAGAGTCTAGAGCAATACTTTGTGCTTTAGATAAATTTCTCAATACATTTTGTCTTTGATATCTGGATTTAAGCCCTTCAAATATTTGGCAACTTGCTGGCTTTTAGTCTCCCCCAAATCATTCCTTTTTCAGTCTCATAAGTTCTGCCATATATTCGTGTATAGGTTTCTAACCTTAATGACATCTTTGATATCACTGGCATAAAATATGTTCATAATCAGGAGGAAGAAATTCCTTTAGTAAAATCGGTTCATTTCCTACCAGGTTCCGACTGATGCTCAACCCTTACGGAACCTTCTGGACTGTTATTTCCACCATGTAGAAGGTCCACCTTTCGATGTACATGTGAAAAGTTTCACCTTTTCCCTTTTTTGATGTCCATATACTTGAAACTTATTTACTTCTGTAATTCAATCTTAAGATTCCTCAGTTTTCAGTTTTCCACTAAAAAAGAAGTATACCTTTAAACTGAAGTTGCTACTATCCTTGTCGTCATACATAAACATTTCTTCCTTATCCAGCATTTCTCATAGGTTTTGCAAAGGAAGCATCCTCTTCATTTAAATCCTCCATGGAGATCTGTTGTCTACGACAGCATAACCATTTCTTCCTTATCCAACATGTCTCATAGGTTTTGCAAACGAAGCATCCTCTTCATCTACATCCTCCATGTAGATCTGTTGTCTAAGACCATATGCAGGAATTGCTCTACCAATGGGTTACCAGCGAGTTAAATCTTCTTCAGTATGTGCTCTTTTGTTATTCTAGTTTATGGTGGTGCCTATGCTTACCAAACTGATCTGTAGTTTCTTTAAAACATCGTTCTAATTACTGGAGTTTGAGTTCCTTTCATTGCTCTAAAGCTTTCATTGCCAGCCTTTGATTTGGTATGATAGATCTCTAGGTTTTGGTCTTCTGATCTCCATCATGAGAACTGCCGACTATTTCACTTTGGTCACCTACTATTAGATTGGGCGATATGTTTAACTCTAAAACTACCTGAGGCTACATATGACAAGAACAAAGACTACCACTTGATTATACTTTTAGGATTTGATGAAAACACAAACATAAGCTTAACTTGAAATAAACTTCCTTAATGTTATTAGTGTTGAGAAAAATACTAAAACATAGGATTCCTAGTTGGGTAAGGAAAGCTACTAAAACTCATTTAATTGAGCTTGCTTGTCCGTGTCAATGTGTGAGTACAAGCACATGTATGTCTATGTCTCTGTGATCACTTTCATTTTGTTCCACAATTATAGCAAGTGCCCTTTTTATGTGAAGGACATTCACAAATTTTATTTTATATTTGAGGCGAAAAAGTCTCAGTTCTTCCATGAGTTTTTGGGTAACTGTGATTGTAGAACTAGAAATATTCAATTGGCAAGGTAGATTCCCTTCTTTGGGCAACCTTTGGATGTGCTCGCATTTCTCTTGTTTTTCTCATTTTACATGGCCTCCCCTTAATAACTGGTATTCCAAGACCTGTAATGGCCAGTGTGTTTAAAGGATTCCAATATTTGCCATTCCCAACTTCCTACAGTCCCTCAACATTGCATAATAGTTGAGATGTTTAAATAACATGTTTTGTATCTAATGCTGTCTGCTATTCCTTGGCCTCCTGGTTTTTTATTTCGTTCCAGGGTAGGATGATGATAGTGAAGTATGCTGATACTCACAAGGGTAAAACAACTCAGACCCAATTACCTCCACCAAGGGCTCCTGGACCCTTACCAGCAGCCGCTGGATATTCGCAACCTGGAAAAGTACATGTTGGGAATTCACCTCTTGGCTATGGGTATCCTCAAGCTATGCCATCATATGATTCATATCCTTCTCCATATCCTGGTCCTCCCGTAGTACCTGCTCCATATCCACCACAACCTCAAATTCCTTATGGGCAAGTTGGGATGAAGAAAGAATCTTTAGGCTTTTCACCACCACCACCTGTAGGATTGGGCGGATACCCATATTATCACCTTCCTAAACAATAAAATCTTACATTAGTAGAATGTAAATGATTTTAAAGCTTCAACTTCTTGGATCTTTTCAAGTAGATTAATGGATATTTTGAAGAGAATGGATATAAGATGCTTATATTTGCGGGGCATTCAAAAGTCTTGGCATTGGGTATGACTTTTCATTGTAGTTTCGCCAACTCTGTTTTATATGCTCCCCCGAGACGGGATATTTTTTAGTTAATTGTGTGTTGATATTTATGCGACGATATCGGTTGCATTGCATAACTCATTCTTATGGTTGCCCAACCTATGCGTGTAGTGGTTATCAGACTCGGAATATGATATCATTTGGGTGAAGGATGAGGCCGACCAAAAATATTCATATCCAGTGCTAGAGTAATGGAAAAACTAGAAAAAATGATCGAGCAGCTTGAGAAACCTCTGGCAATTATCGCTGAACCACTTGGCGATCTGGGAAATAAGGTCCGGTTCATATTAGGATTCTCAATCTTGATAAATGCAAGAATCAAGTCTTCATTTTAAAGCTTCTTCGATTCAAGGTTCTGGAAGATTCTTTCATTTAACATGTTGTATTCTCCATGTAGAAGTTTTAGCCTTTTATCTGTATATCTCCAATTTAGCCATGACCCATTTGCAGAAACTTAAAAAACCATCTATTATGGTTGATAGCCCTAAGACCCTCTTATGGTCAGTCAAGTTCGCATTCTAGAAAAGGCAGAAGCTTGGATTCCTATGTACCAAAGTATTAGCCTGAACAGAGAATTGTGATGCATTGAATAAAAGAGCTGGTCGAATTTCACTTGCTACAAGAAGAGAAGCTCATGCTGTCTGCTAGAGAAGAGTTCTCTATTTTTGGAAAGACTGCCGGAGTATTTGCATTGCACTAAATGCTTAACACTTTACAGCTGCTAAGAATATAAGTAAAGCCCACCTCCTTTCCTTCAGGAAACGTTTCTCTCTTTGGTATCTTTTTATGTAACAGAAAGCAGTCAAGAATAAATAAATAAAAAGAAACAAGAGGGTTGGAACAATCAACCAACATAATTGGTAGCCTTCAGATTCAGAAAGAAGAAGATAAAAAACAAAAATATAAAGAAGTCCACTGTACTACTGTAATATGACACTTTCCATGCTTCTCTTTTCACGGTCGTGGAGTCTGAAAGTGAAACCTAACAGCCGGCACTTCTCTTTCTATGGTGGTACTTTCTATGTTCGTACACTGTCCATGCTTCTCCGGTCAAGTAAAGAGCCAAAGATAACCACGAGGGGTGGCGTGGTGGTAGCTCGCCTTTGCCCCTTAACCATGTGGTTGGGAGTTCGACTCCGACCCATGGGAATGGACCGTTTCTCGTGGCCAGCCATTTATCGTTTAG
>JANVCL010000004.1:22845255-22863701 GCA_026546855.1 Erythroxylum incrassatum
ATTAAGTATTTTTTTCGTATTATTATTATTATTATTTGTGATTTATTATTCTTACTTTCTTTTACTTCTTTTATTCTAATAACTTGCATCACTATTTTTTTGTCACATCTGCATGTGAGTTTATTGGAAACAACCTTTATATTATATAGGGGTAAGGTTAAGTACTATCAGACCTCCCAGACTCTGCTTCAGTGAGGGACTTCAGACTGGGTGTGATGATGATGATATATAAATTATAAGTCTAGTTCATATTTAGGATCAAATAAATTAAACTCCTTTAAATCATCTTTAATTGTCTATTTAATCAATTTATATCCATAGGTTAATATTAGCATCCAGTAACATATCTTGACCACTTAAATATTTAGAAATGTCAAAATGGTTTTCACAAACATTTATGTACATCTTCAATTATTACAATATTCTAGTTGGACATACAACATGGAAATAATATATACTTTATTTGAGTCCAATCATGTCAACTCTCCACCATTGGTAATTGATTTGATTAATGACATCTAAAAAATATTTTTGAAATGTCATTCAATTTTAGCCAAAGATTTCTCGAATCAATACTAATCGAGATTAACATAACATTTTTATAATTATTTTAGAGTGATGAAACCTATATTAATCACTCAACTACCTATATATAGTTTATATTATATCCAATGACCACTGACTGAACAATTCTTGATTAGAACAAGTCATATGTAGTATTAGAATATGACAATCCTTATATGAGATAACTTTAGATATTTCAAGTTAAAGAATCACTTATACAATTATCATAATAGAAATTTCTATAAATATACAAGTAATGATCTAAATGGAATTCTCATAGAGGGTTAGTTCAGTAAACTTGTTCTCTAATAGGCACTCATTCTTGTGTTTAAGTATCTTCATACTTTAGTTTATGAGATTAACTACTTCCTCTAAAAGGAAGAAATATAATGTGTGTTAGTCTTTATAGTCTCTATTAATGTCTAGCCTCAATAAAAAATATAAACAATTTATGAATAATACACAAATGCAATATGAATCTCATACTTGTGATCTCATCATAATTTCATTTTCAATGAATATTTATCGTGTGCATTTTATCATATACATCTAAATATGTATAAGATAAAGAATGATTTTAAATAGTTATATCACTAAACTATACCTAATTGATTAGCTGTAAGGAATAAACCAACATGATAAATTTAGCTAGCAGTCAAATTTTAACTTATGTGGCATACATGATTTTTTAAAATTATACAGAAAATATACCAAAGCATTTTATGATACAAATTATTAAAATACAGGAATATCCATAACAAAATTCATTTTTAATTAATTTTTTATAACAATACTTTAGAATTCTATCGTATTTATTTTTCTTTTTTTGATGGTTAAATATATATTTAACTTAGTATATTGTATGAATTTTTTTTAGTTTTTCATCTTATAGTTCAAATACTATACTATATTATGAGCTTTAGTTTTTTCTATAAAAACTTTTATTAGAACTTAATAACTAAAAGTTGAATGTGATGTTACAGTTACATCTAAGATTAACATTAAGGTGTGTTTTGAATATCATTAACCACCTATAGTTTGTTTTATGATCACATAAAACATGAACAAAAATATTAGAATTAGATTGATATATGGGTTGGGTTTAATTAATCTCCAAATAAAAATTTAAATTAATATTCAACCCACTCTATAAAATAGACTTAACTTCAAACTTAAATATGGCTTATTCTAATAAAATTTGAGCCTAATTCATAAGTTTTCACCTTTTAAAAAATTTAATGATTATATAAAATACGATTATAACACACTAATATTGATTTATATCTTAATATATTAAATTATATTAAAGTTTAATACTAATACTTTATCATTTTTCAAATGAAAATAAGCATAAAATGGTTTACAACAAAAATTATATATATTTTTAACAAAATCTATAATAAACTACACTAAAGTTCTTGAAAGTCATCATCTTTTTTCTCGATCCTCATCACTCAAAAAAAATCTCCATCTTTTCCTATAACAAATAATTAAAATATAACAAGTAATTTAAAAGTATAAGCAAAAATTTATAACTATTTACATGATTAAATCACCTAAAATAAGATCTTCTACGATCATCCAATTCAAAACATAATGAGAGATTTTATTGTATTTAGTTTGAGTGAATGTTGAGACGGATTTACCATCTTTTCTAGTTAAACTAAATGCCTATTCTGAGAGCAGCGTAGGAATAGTTAAAATACTCAAAGTAGAAAATCTTTTAGAAGTCTCATTTCAATATCTAATATATTAATGTCAATATATGGATCTATGACATACTCTTTCAAATAAATATCTAACTCATATTACTAAGTTTAGGATTGAACATTGACCTCAAATACTCTTTGTATTAAACTTTTAGATTTTCTTCTATTCTTTTATTAGTCATAAAGTTCCTTAAACTTTAGTTAGGAATTCGAAAATCTTTCTTCATTTCACTATTTAGTAACTCGTTTCGATTAACAAAACATGTATACAACACGCTTCTCTGCTATCTCCCACTTCCACCGCACTCACTTCTATCTTATAGTTCGTTGCTCAGTTACTCAGTCCCCAGTTTAACTATCGCCCCTCCAACTTGGTTGATGTCACCATGGCTTAAGTTTCAACCTTTTCACTTGCTTTCCCTTTCCTCACTTCATTTCTAATCTGGATCATCTTTAGATCCTCACTCAGATCATAGCTTTTCCCGATTTATTTTCTCTCTTGCTTGTTCACTTTAGCAAGCCATTTCATTTTCTTGGTCAAATGCGGTTCTTATTTGTCGTAATGAGATTCTAAGAAGTGGGCATCGTGTAACAAAATATGCAGATCGGGAATATCTACAAGGTCAGCTTCTTCTCTATTCTTTCAGCAACGGTTGAGAAAAAATAAAGTTATGTTTCTGCAATGTGGTCAATGTATTAACACTTTAAAATTGTCTTTTTGGTTGGATGAAGTGACAGAACAATATGTTTGACTCTTTAATAGCTTGAACTGTATTTTATGTTGATAGGATAGAAGATACGATCTCTCATAATGCGGATTATTTGGGCGTAAAGTTTATATAGATACGGTGTAGGTTTCAGTTGTTTAGTGGCAGAACAATATGTTTGACTCTTTAATAGCTTGAACTGCATTTTATGTTGATAGGATAAAAGATATGATCTCTCATAATACGGATTATTTGGGCGTAAAGTTTATATAGATACGATGTAGGTTTCAGTTGTTTAGTGGAATGCGTTTGCTCCAGTGCTTACAATTTATGATGTCGCCTTCTGTAAATTGCCGTGCATTTCATGCCATATGATTCATCTCCCCTGTCCCTGTCCCCTCCCCCATTATTTTATCACCAAGTCGCTGATGAATTTGAATCAGGAATTTATTTTTCTTTTTCAGAACTGTATAAGAAGGGAAGTAAGGATTTCCTGCTTAGACTATTCCTGAATCAGGTTTAACCTCCACCGAACTTGAACTTGTGGAACATCTTTCATTGTTTTTTTTTTTTTTTGGGTGGTGTTAAGGACATTAACATTGCAGTCCTGTTCAAACAATGAAGAGGCCAATAAACTAGTTCGTAGAATAAGTTGGCATGAGCTACCTTTATTTATTCCTCCTCTCATGAGTGGATCAAAATCCCCAAAGGATAGAAAACATGAACAAAGATAGAAGAACCCATACAACAATAAAAAGGAGTAACACCCCATAACCCATAGGGAGTTTATTGGATTTATATGCATTAATAACATTGAGAAACTTGAACATCTTGCCATGTGATTATTGCTTAAATTATATAATAAAAGAATTTTGAGTTATAATGTATACCCTAGAAAATCAAGTTTATTATATGTCTTATGTTCCAATTTGGTGGTTTGTGCTTAGTTATAGATTGTTGTCTTAGACTGTGAGTCTAACCTTATCACAGTCAACTCTATGCAGAAGTATTAGTTTATGAGATTCAAGGTCTTTTTGGACTATGGGAAGAGGTAGAGGAAAAGGGAAGAAACAGGCTCTTATTGCTTCGCATGAAAATAATGGACATGATGAAAAAGAAAACTTTCCAACTTATAAAATAAGAGGAAAGTCAATAAAACCCATGAAAGACGAAATTGGAGAAGAAGAACTTGAGAAGATAGAGGAACATATTGATAATGGAATAGATTCAATCCCAGGGAAAGATGCTAAAACTTTGGAATCTGTTGGGAATGGAATGAAGAGGAAAATGTCTGACCATGCCAAAGAAAATACAATTTCCATGAAAGAGGAAGATGGAAATGGGACAATGTTAACTACTGATGGTGCAATGAAGACGGTTGGGTTCCGACAAAATGGGAGCAGAAGGAAAAACAAGCCTAGACGAGCTGCAGAAGTGGGTATTGAGTGCTAATGAAGTTTTGTTTTACTGTTTTCTTGGTTTCTTGGACGGGTAAACATTATTACTTATAAAGTCTGGATTATTTGTTTACATATCATATCTCCTTTTGTTAAGTGCTCAACCCCTTACATTATCTCCTGAGTTCAATGTAGTAGGACTGGATGTTTACATTGAGGGCTTTCAAACAAAATAAATTGCATCCAGAAAACTACCTTAACCCCCCAAAAAAAAAAGAAGAAGAGAAGAGAAAATCGCTCCTCTCCTTTCATTATCCTTTCCCTCTGATCAGATGCTTCATTTTCTTCTTGTTTATCTAATGTTTTTGGCTGTGAGAAGAGCCATATTGTATTGGATAAGCATACTGATATTTGGTGAGCATTTATTAGTTTAAAGAGCTTTCTTTTGGCTTTTATTGTCGGATAATTACCCAAGAAAAATTGTCAATGATGCTTGAAATTTGAGCTATCTAACTTGATTAGAATCACACGTGCAAACTTGAGAATGGATGCTCTGTTGCAGCGCAAGACTCAGAAGAATAAGATGAGTGCATGCAAAAGAGGCCCTGTAATGGATAAGTGAATCATCTCACTGACACCTGCAAGCACAGATGCTCAGTAGATACATTTTGATGCGTAGTCTTTGCATATTGATGACCAATGGGCTCTAGTTGTATGATGAAAGGTGAACGAATCTTAGTAAAAGAGTGATCTTATGCATACCACTCAAACTCTGCTTTTTGTCTTCACAATGTTGAGAGTTTTGACCATAATTCTTGGTCATACAATAGAAGCTTGTTTTATGAAAGTTTATGGCTAATATCAATAGACCTTTCTATTCTCTTACGCTTCTATGAGAAATAATGTATATGAACATCTCTCAGGTTGGTCATTGTATGCAGCTTTTAGCTGTCAAATATTTGAATGTGTTCTCTTAAATGCAGGTTCTGCAGCTATTTGCTAGCCTTTTTCCTAGAAAAAATTTCTTGAAGGTACCTAATAAATCGCTTATACCTCTGCAACTTTTATCTTCAAGACTAAACCCATAATATCAATTAAGATTACTGATCATACTACTTCTACATTGATTCCATTTTTTTGTAAAATAAGATTTATAGTCCTTGGCAGTAGCATCACATTAATGTTGGTTTGGATGCAAATGACCTATGACTGAAATTAAAATATGTTCTCATAGGTAGTATCAGCTATAGAGGCTGAACTCTGAAGTTAGCATTCTGAATACACTGCACTTCTCATTGGAGCTTTTGAATGACTTCAGATGACAGTAAGAACTTAAGAGGGAAACATGAACTTTAAAAGTGTAAAGTACATTCATTTTTGCAATCGAGACCAGTACTTGAAAGGATGGCCAACAAGACAAAAGTAAAATCCCCTGGAAGATGTAAGAGGTTGGATGCAAAGGTTTTATTCTTCGTTAAAAAGGAGACAAAGTCGTCATTTATTTTTTTGTTAGCCAATCTATTTTCTTATTCTTCTGTTGATTTTGAGATGTATGGTAAAGGGAAAAAAATGGGTTTTGGTATCATCCTGATTATCAGACAAAAATGGATGATATTTGGGTTTGAGTTTGGCATCGTGTTTTTGGACTTGGTCTGGTTAAAAACATGAATTGAACTTTCCATTTCCTGATTTAAGGTTTGAAATGTTAGTACCTAACATTCATTATCGCCATTTTTGTGACAAGTTTTGTAGGTTAAACAAGCAACAAGAGAGTCCGTCCTCCAGAACTTTCTAAGTTTTCAACCCAAGAGAGGAAAGGTAATGATTAAAGAGAAGATATTCAACACTTAGTTTAAGTCCATAGACATCAGCTGCCTGATAGAGTTTGAATTGCAGCATCTATAGGAATCTTGCCATATCTCGTTTTGGTCAAATGACTCGCATGTAATGTTTAATACTTTATACGACAACTCCATAGGATGTTCTGATTCCCGTGAAAACTTCACTTTGATTGATGTTGTTCTTCATTCCTCTTCCTCCAATAAAACATCTCAATTCATTATTTATACTCCCAACGATAACACTACACGTGATATTTAGCGAGAAAAGAAATTCAGTCTGTTTCGTTATTTAAAATTAAAGAGTCGAAGTAATAAAACTTCCCATGAAAGCTGATTAAGCCTCTTGCTTACTTCATTGACGCGTAATATTTATGTGTATTAGGGAGTATCACAACATTAAAGGCACTAGACAAGGTAGAGGGTATGGTGAAGTAATCTCGTTTCTGACAAGTGCTCTTTGTTATAATTTGTTATGATCATCAACTGTCGTGCAAAAGCTACCCGTTTCCTTGGTTTCCTATACAATTTCGTTTATCTCGCTTATTTATTTATAGAAACCTAAATTTTAGAGAGCTAGCACTAACTTGTGTAATTAATAAAAACTACTTTTGGTCCTCGCGGTGGAGCTGATTGTGTTGCACTCCAAGGTTGTTTCCTTGGGCTCTGCCAAAAAGTAGTTTACCAGGAGGATTTCAACACTGCACTGTAATATGTGATGTTCTGATATTTCTATATCAGTATGTCACACCAACACAAACTTTTGGAACAGAAAAAGTTGATGATATCTCATGTCTGCCACAATAATCAGAGTGCCATCAGTAAATGAGAAAACCAGAAATGCATGCTAAAGTGTTTCTCTTTTCTTTGCTCTCAAGCCCCACAAAGCCTTCCCAGGAAACCTAGATTTTCTTGTTTTTGTTTATATTTATACACACTAGCAAGTCTATGCTAGGCCCATCTTCCTCCAGGTGTACATAGTTTTCAAAGATATTATTATGAAGAAATTCACACAGGGATGGCAAAACCGGCTAGGTTCAGTCTGATTTTGGCCCAGTTTGAACGAGCCACGGGTCGATTATGGTTAGGCCGACTGGGTCACAAGTAGACCATGGCTTGACCTGTGGCTCGACTATTCCTTCAAAAACGATGTCGTTTCTAACTTTTTCTTTAAATATATATATATATATATATATATGATGGGCTAGTCAGTCTGTGGTCAGGCTGGGCCACGGGTCGACCCATCCCGACATACCATACCGTGAGCCACACAGGCTGGGAGTTGGGTCAGGTCAGGCCATGAGCAACCCGGACCCGACCTGGCCTATTGACATCCCTAAATTTACAAGAGTTTGTCTAGAAAAATAAAGCAAAAAAATTAAAAATGAGAAAGAGAAGGTATGTCTAGACATTTAGTCTTTAATAAAATTTTTAATGTTACAAAATTAGATAATCAATATTTTGTTTTGATACTCGGTGGTTAGGATTAGAACACAACTCCGATAAGAGTAGCCTCTCTGTTTCAGCAGGCGTGAGGAATCTAGATAAAATAACGCGTATTACTAGTCTCAACTCTGTCTCATCTACCTTCTGCTATCTTGGAGTTCCCATCACAGTTTCCAAGCCTAAGTTCCACGATTGCTTACCGATTATTGAAAGACTCAAATCCAGAGTGATGGCATGGCAAAGCAAATTCCTATCTTATGCTACAAGAATAACACTTATCATTTCGGTTTACAGCAGTTTGCATCTTCATTGGATTGCACATATTGCTTTGCCTAGGAGAGCTATAAAGGAGATTGACAGAATAATGAAGGCTTTCTTATGGACAAGTCAAATTGGAAACTCTAGGAATGCAAAAATTAAGTAGAGTTAGGTAACTATCCCTAAAAGGCATGGAGGCCTCGGGATTATCTCTATTACCAAAATGCAGAAAGTATTAATGTGTAAAAGGCTATGGAGGTTATGTACAGTCATAATGCATTATGGAGCAATCGAATGCATGAATATTACTTGAAATATACGAACTTCTGACAAGCTGATTACTCTAAAGATGGCTCTTCAATTATTAAATAAATGATGAAGTTATAGGAGACCATATGTCCTTGCATTAAACACAAAATTGGTAATGGTGAAAAGACATGGATATGGTTCGACAATTGGCTTGATATTAGCCCTATTTTACATGTTTCTGCATTACAATAACTAAGGAATCAACTGCCACTGCATCTTAAAGTTCCATCACTAATGTGAATGAAGAGTGGCAAGGAGATTTCAGAAGATTCCAATCCCTCTCAGAATACTTCTCATGATTAACTGATATTAAGAAAAATGACGTTGTTATCTGGGGGTTGACTCCAAATGGCCAATTCTTTAATCATTCTTGTTACCAGTTGTTTTCAATTAGTTATATCGACGTCCCTTGGTTTAGTCTCTTGTGGAAGAATACTCTCAATCCCAAGGCCTCCCTCATTACATGTCTTGCAATCAGGATTAGGCTTAAAAAAATAACCAATGGCACGGTAATGTCGATGATACTTGCACACTTTGTAACATGAAAGTGGAGGATAGGGATCACCTTTTCTTCCTCTGTGGCTACTCCAAAGCAATCTAGAGCAGAATATTGCATATGTTACTAGATAATAATTGTTGATACAATTGGGAACAAGTAATGAATTAGATCATTAGAAATTCTAAGCAAGGACAAACTAATGTTTCTCTTTACAAAGTAGCCTTCACTTTCACCACCTACACCATTTGGAAAGAAAGAAATACCCGAAGATTCACTGATAAGAAAGAGGAGAAATATTAGATTGTAGACAAGATTGTAAACATGATCGGAGCTAGCATCTATGCTAAAAATGCACAACATACCCTCTCTTTGGAAATGAAATGTAGATGGAGTGTATAACTTAACTTAGTTCTTTACTTTATGACATCTGTGTTGATTTTTCTTTTGGATCCTTTTACATCACTTTAAAATGAATGCAGGCTAGAACTCATTGTAATGTTGTAATAGTTCCATCTCTAGTAGATACATTATTAATTTTTTTTATAAAAAAATTGTTTTGATAAAACTCTTCAAGCTAAAGGTGATGATGTTATTGGAAATTAATGGCCTTCAAGGGGAGAAAGATAGCAAGGATTACAATTTGGGATGATATCAACATTAGTGAAGTGTTAGATGCTAATAGGGTTTTAGAGAAGGAGAATGGGAATGTAAAGGTGATGTTATTATCGGAAATTAATGGTAACATTTTAATAAGCTATTTGAAAATATTTTAATTGATTAATATCTATGATTATTTTAGACATGGAGGGTTGGCAGTAGCTTGGAAGTAGCAAGAAAAATAAAAGCTTTGTAAGTGATGGTAGATGTAAAGTTGATGAGTGAATAACATATTGGATTAATGTATGCCCATAGTTTTTAGTTTGTACGTGAATAGTTTTGAAACTAAAGTTTAATACAAGGCATGAGGAGATGCTACGAACTAAAAAAGATAAGATATACTAAACATAAAGGGACGTTGACAACTAAGGAAGATAAGCATTAGGGCCTGGAGATAAGCATTGGTAACGCTCTACATATACAAATTTGGTGCCATTTGAGAATAAATTTATGACTTTTAGGGGAACTCCAACTTTTGAATTGTGTATTTTAAGTAACTTCGAAGAACAAATAGTTCAAAATCAAGATAACATAGTAATTTTGTTAGGATAAAATTAATTTTGATGCATATATTATTGCATATTTATTAACATTAATGTATTTTTAGTAGAAATGTTCTAACATGTTTGTTGATAGTGAAATTGTTCAAAATGATATGTTCGGAAAATCGTTAAGTGATGACCTTTCATGTTTTAAGGCTAAGAACTGCATAAGTAGCATAATGGGTCATAGTGTGCAAATTAACAAAAGAAATTTTTTATTCCCCTTACAGTATTTTGTTTCTTTTATGAATATCTTATGATATGAATACTTGTTAGTTTATTAACCACTTTTTGTCAATTTTATTACTTGAAAATGTTGTTATTGAAGTTTATTTGGGTAGATATGTTAGCTCAAGGTTTATGATTAACGATTTTAATGAAAATTGTATAATATTTCAAAATTTTAATAGGATTTCTTTCCTTGTACAATTAACAACCTTGTTCTCAAAAGGGAATAAATTAATAAGAAGTACACTTTTTCTTGCAGGAACTTTCTTTATGAACTTACCTTATTAGAAATTGTTTATTCGAAAGGATCCTAATAATAATAAAGGTCATATATTAGCTCCGTGATTGTTGGGATATTTTTAGTAAAGATGACATTTAAGTTATTCAAACTCAAATCAACCCAATTGACTAAGGATGCAAGTGAAGCAACGGCTAATTGAAGAAATGCCTATTTAAGGAAAAGTCAGTGCAACTGTGAAAAACAACTTAACGATACAGAAGCTTGCAAAGATATATTGTCAAAATTCATCAAAAGCATATATTTCTTGAAAGTGATATCTTTGTAAAAATTCTCTTGTGTGTTAGAAAGTGAAATTCTATTGAGAGAGATTACTAAAGCCCATATCGAGCAAACCCCTTTTTTTAGAATTTGTAAATGCTAGTGAAATACTACTAATGTGGAAGGTTGAAGAACCTTGAAAAATATTAGCTTGTGAGCTTCAAGAGGCTCGTCAAATTGCTTAATTTTATAGTGAAACATTCAAGTTAGATATTTGGGGACTGAATATAGGCTTGGGTTGTAAGTCGAATCAATATAAATCAACTGCGTCCTTCTTCTCTCTCTCTCTCCCCCCTTATCTTTTATATTTTCATGTCGTATTATGTGTGTTCGTTTCAGCAAGAGGCTCCTTCACTTTTATAATAGGTCCCTTCTGTTTTCAACTTACTAACGGTTCCTTTCATTTCAACAAACGCCTTCTTTTTATTGTTTTCAACAAGACTTATGCTTTAGTAAGGTCTTATCGACTAACAGCTTACTATCTTCTGACAGGCTTCTATTGTTTTAATTTTTAACAGGCTCCTGTCTTTATATGTGTTGAAATATCACACTTTAACTACATTGAAAGAAAAGACGGAGGTAATGTTTGTCTTTGTAGACAAAAATAAAAGCAAAAGTTACCGGAATTGGTAAAATTGTTAATTCTGACTCTACCTCTATTGATAACATTCTCTTTATTGAAGGTTTGAAACATAACATGTTGAGTGTGAGTCAACTATGTGACAAAACTTACAAAGTCATTTTCTATGCTTCTCATTATGAAATTGTCGATATTCATAATGATAATATTGTGTTTGTGGGTCATAGAAATTCTAATATATATTGTGCTCAATTGGAAAACATGTCTTCACAAAGTGTTAATTGTTTTGTCTCTCTAAGAAAGAATTCGTTTATCTAGCACAGCAGATTTGGACATGACAACATAAGCATTCTATCAAAAGGTAAAAATGAGTCGGTAAGAGGACTACAAACCTTAAAGTTTGAAAGCAATCAGATTTTTTAAGCTTGATTAAAAGGTAAACAAGTCAGAAGTAACTTTCCTCCTTAAAATATTGTGTCTACTAGCTAACCACTTAAACTTGTGCACATGGATTTATTCAATCCCACTAAGACTCAAAGTTTTGGTGGTAAACATTACAGTTTTGTTCTAGTAGATGATTACTCCAGATTTACATAGGTTTATTTATTATCAAATAAGGATGATGCTTTTGAAGTGTTTGAGAAGTTTTGCAGAAAAATTCAAACCGAAAAAGGGTACTACATCACTTCAATTCGGAGCAATCATAGAGGAGAATTTGTTAATAGAAACTTTGAAGAATTATGTGACAACAATGGTATAAGTCACAACTTCTCTTGTCCAAGGATGCCTTGAAAAAATGGAGTTGTAGAGAGAAAGAACATAACTTTGGTTGATATGGCCAAGACCATGCTATGTGAAAGTGGACTACCTCATAGATACTAGGCAGAAGTAGTATCCACGACATGTTATATACTTAATAGATGTCTTATAAGATCTATTTTGAAAAAGACCCCTATAAGCTATAGAAAGGAAGAAAACCAAATATTGCTTACTTTTGAGAGTTTGGATGCAAATGTTTTGTTCTAAACAATGAAAAAGACAATCTTGAAAAGTTCGATGCGAAATTAGACGAAGCTATTTTCTGGGCTACAGTACCACCAATAAAGGATTTAAAGTATATAATTTAAAAAACAAATAAGATAGAGGAAAATGTGGTATTTGATGAAGCACTATCATTGACAATAATAGCTGATTCAGATGATTAAGAGAATCTTTTGATTCTTAAAGATACATCAGAGAATTAAACTACACCAATAATACCCTCATAATTACAAAATCAAGAAGGCCCCTCTGAAACTAGAACAAAGCAGGCTCCTTCATCTCCGCAGGAGGCTATACAACAGAAAACACCGAGAGAATAAAGAGGTTTTGATACACATCAATATATTCTAGGAGCACTATAAGAAAATTACAAATTACCATCAGAATATAAGCGTCGGTAAAAATATCGTAAGCAATCAGTGACGAAAAATCATTTCCTGTCAGAAAATTATATTCAGCGACAAACAAATTTTCCTTAAGTAAAGATGAAGGGAAATTTCGCAAAAATTTTTCCAACAGAATATAACGACGGACTAAATTTTTGATGTTAGTCACAGTGGTGACTTGCTAAGTCACCACTATGAGGTGGTGGCACTTGTGACCACTTTTCTACCTTTTTTCCTCTTTTCATGCAAAATTTTCATAACTTTCTCTTCAACCTTCATGCAAAATTTACAAAATAATCAAATTAACATTCATACAATATTCACACCATTTCCACTAAATTTATCTCATGTTTGAATCAAAATACAAGGATTTGTAACCAAAATCAAGACATAAAGGCAATTAAAAGCAATAGAAACTAGACATAAAATAAAGAAATATGCCTGTGTACATACACGACATTGTATGTGCCCGTGTTAAGCTTCTACAACAATGTGAGGTCAAAATTAAGAGGGAATTTTGATATACACGATCACTTACACAATGTAGTAAAGTCCCTAGGCATTTTCACTCTATGGATAACATAATGAAAGTTCAATGGGACTTTACTACAAACTTAAGAATGGACAATCCAATTGAGTAGGTTTAAGGGTATCTTGTGGTTGACAATCCCAATAGCTCCACCAACTGCATATTAAGTCATAGGTTAGAGAGGTTTTCTCCTCCCTCTCTCTAGGTGCAGTACAAGTATGATCGCATCCCTTTCATTCTCTCCTTGATTTCTTTTTCACCTTTAGTACTTCTTCATCTTCGTCCTCCCTTGCATTCTTTCCATTTCCTTACTTCTGGTTCCTAGATACTAGGGGCATTATAGTCCTTTCCACCAATTCACACTCTCCCTCTAACATTTCTTTACCATCTTTTAACCACCTTTTGTCTATCCCTCATTTTGTAAAGCTATTCTTTTCTATTCTAAGCCTACCCCGTAATGATGTTCAACATAGACTCCCAAAACATCTTTAAATTTACACCTTTTCTATCCCTCACCCGCACACCAGAATCGTCTTCTCTACACCATACTATTCCTTTTCCTAAAAAAACTTGGAAATAGGTGGTTGGAGACCACCCCACTTCAAACTCATCTTTCAAAATACCACTAGAAATGGATGATAAACTCATTGTATACCCTGATCTTAAGATTATAAAATAGGAAACGCATAGTTGGGAGTCCCAATTGTTGGATTCTTCTTTGACCAATGACCAGCTTTTCCAATTATAAAAAAATGAGCTAACAAAACCTAGAAAAACAAAAGATTAACAGATGTTCTTCTCTCAGAGGATAATCTCATCCTATTTACATTCTCCTCAACTATCGAAGCTTAAAAGATACTTGAAGAGGGTCCATGGAATCTAGGCAATCAACTAATTTTCTTACAAACTTGGCAGCCCAAATTGAGATTAGAAACCATCAATATCCAAAGCTTTCCACTTTGGATAAACTTTCACAATGCACCCCTCGAATATTGGACTACCTAAGGGCTAAGATCTTTAGCTAGCTACACTGGAAGGCCACTTTGCGTGGATGAGAACACTGCCAAGAAGAAAACAATAGGATATGCAAGAATATGTGTCAATATTGAACTTTTTAAGGACCTTCCAAGTGAAATCCCAATAATGAGATTAGGAGATGACAAGAAGTTATGGGAAGTTAGCATAGCCATATCTTACCATTAGAATCCACCTTTAGGTTAGAAGGTAAGATTTGAAAAGCTATTGGGAAAACTTTCAAATCTAGAAGTTACTAGAAGCCTATAAGGATTGCAGAGGAAGGTCAACATATGAAGATTATGGAAAACCAAAATTTTGCAGATGCAAATATAGAGGGTATAGAAATGCAGGATAAAATAAATGTGTTAACCACTCCTAAGCTAAATGCTAAATCTGAAACTATTATTACTAAAGTAAATGAAATGTAGAAGGGGGAAGCTTGAAGATAATTTTTGATATAAATGATCAAAACTTGGAAATAAAAGAAAAGGGGAATAATATGGATATAAGAGATGCTAACAGTGAAAATAGAAAAAAGGGGAATTATGCAAGTACTAGCCTCATGTGCTACTCCAAGAAAATTGTATCACTTCACAAAGGGTATTACAAATTGCAACAACACAAAATCTGGGTATCAGCTGTCACAACAATAAATGTAGATGACTATGCAACTCCTCCATAGACTCCAAAAAAAGGGTATCTCACAAGTTGAGAAATCCTATATTCCAAAGGAAATTAATGATGCTAAAAGCAATGCTAAGTTCCAAATAGTAGAGAGAAGAAGATCACAAAATGGCAAGGGGAAAAGCTCCAAAGAACAATCTCTTTTATATGTCAATTATAACTTGGAATGTAAGAGGAATAACTCTCTCTAAGTTATCAGCATTAAGGGACTTTTTCATGATGGGAGAAGCTTCTCATTATAGGCTTACTCGAAACCAAAATAAGATTAGAAAATCTTGGCAAGTTAAGCATTTTGGGTTCTCAATGCAAAATGCTTACCAATCATAATCATCATGTTTTTGTTAGTATCATCATTTGCTATAAAAATAATGAGATTAAAGTTGACTTACTGGATCCTAACGATCAAGCAATGCACCTTAATATCTTCTTTTTGTAGGAGAATACTGACACGAACATCTCCTTTATATATATGAGCAATTTAGGACTTTATGAAAATGATCTCAAAATTTTCAGTAACATCTCTAAACCATTGATAATCTGTAGAGATTTTAACTCAACCCTATAATTTTTAGAAGCTTTGGGAAACTACAATTTAAGGAATTTCTCGGTAGACTTTAAAGAATGTGTGGAAGAGTTAGGGGTGACAAGTCTCAAATATACTTGGTTTAGCCAAAAAAAAAGATCATATTGGTATATTAGGAAGAAGTTAGATCGTGCATTAGTCAATGACATTTGACTAGATCAATTTCCCAATAAAATTATTAGGTTCAAAGACCCACTTTTCTTGGATCATACTCCAATTATAGTAGAGAACTTGTTCCATAAAATTGTTAAACACTACCCCTTCAAGTTCAATAATTATCTTGTCAATGAATTAGGTTTATCAGAGCCATACAAAAGAGGGGAAAACTACTATTGTGAGGTGACCAAGCAGTTTAGTTATGTTCAAAAACTAAAGATCATCAAGAACGAGCTCAAAGTGTTAAACTTCTTGAAAGGTTCCACTAAATCTGCAATAAATTCCACCAAACAGGAACTTGAAGACACCTAATCCAGGATTGATTCTAATCCTAATGGTCAACTGTTGTTGGATAAAGAGAAACTAGCACTTTCTGGTTTCATATACGTTGTTAAAAATCACAATTCTCTACCACAACAAAGGGCTAAAGTGAGTTAGCTTAACAATGATGACAATTGCACAAGTTTCTTTTTCAATTCTATTCTTGCAAGGAAAAACCACAACAAAATCTATTCCATCACCTCAAAAGATTCTGGTGGATATTGAGAGGAAAAAACCCACTATGGAACAAATGGTTATACTCTTCCTTGCTCAAAGGTAGATCCATATAGAGAATCAGTAAAGGTACCTCATACTCACATTTCCTAAACCAGCTACTGAAGTTTAGAGATACGTACAAGGTGATGTTTTATGTAAAATTAGGAATGGCAGGGTGGTATCTCCATGGTTTGATAACTGGTCGAGACAGGGACAAGTCCTAAAATCTCTTCACACCTTAAAGATTTCAACATTTTCATCAATCCATACTAGACTCAGCTCAGTGATTAATAAGAATTCCTAGTATTTTCCCCATAGATTGAGACATTTACAACCTACATACCCCATAACCTAAACTCTATAGACACTTTATACTGGAAAGATCAACTTGTCCACAAACTTACTAACAAAACCATCAAGGACTTGATAAGAAGAAGCAGTTTCAAGGTAGATTGGCATAAGATTGTTTGGAGCAATTCCTTAAGTTCTATAATATCCTTTATACTGTGGCTAGCAATAAAAAATAAGCTCAAAACCACAAATAGAATGCCTTACCTACAAGTTGATAAAACTTATCCAATGTGTCGACTGTGTGAGGAAACAAGAGATCACATTCTCTTTACATGTCTATTCAATAACAGCATATGGGAATATGTCACTAGGAGTTATCTATGGTTAGATCCAAGGAACTCCCTCATAGATATTACACAAAGATTGTCTATACTTGAAATTTGATAAGTTGATGCACATCTTAGTTTTGGGGTTTTGTGTTTATACATTATGGAAAGAAAGGAATTTCATACGTTTTACAAACAAAATCTCATCAATGGATTCCCTGAAATTAGAGATCATCAATGAAATCAGAAAGCTGGTGTTATTAAAAAATCTCAATTAGAATTGCAGTGCAAACATCCTATCTTCTCTAAACATCTAATCCTTTGAACTTTTAATGTAATTCTTACTCTCAAGTAGTCTATACTCCTTGTATATAAATATGAGGATTGTAAATGGTACCCCCTAAGTTACTACTTTGCTTGTAATACTTTCCTTATTTATTTATTAATTAAAATTTTCTTTCTCCAAAAAAAAACTTAAGAGTGTAAGAGATAAGAAAGCTAGAACACAAGATATCACTAAAATAGAGAACTAAGATATCCCAAAGGGAAAAGGCAATTGATCAAATATTTTGTATGGATAAAGGAGGGAAAATAAAATCCATAAAAAGAAAATGTTTTTCTTTCAAGTTTTAGTATATGAACATCGTAAAAGAATATAAACAATACCATAACTCTTCATAACCAAAACCATCACTCATTGCAAACAATACCACTCTTTACAAATAAGTTAGAACTTATCTTTAATACGTTAATGTCATATACTAGTATAATTAGTACAATGATTATATAACTTGTACCACAATTCCATATAACTTCTACGAGACTTAAGCACAATATATACTAAACCTTTATGCACAAAAAATATTAAACTATTAAAAATCGCTTCAAAATTAGATTTAGTATGCTAATACCATAAATTAGTGTAAAAATACCATAGGTTTTACAAACAATATGATGGATATTCATTAAAAAAATACTATGCCTTAATACCTAAAATACCATAAGATCTTTTTAATATTTCTATAAAATTTAATCAATAATGAGGAAGTAGTAAGTATATGTAAATATTTTTGACTTTATATATGTGATTAGATGCTAAACATGAGAATTAGTACATATAATCACATACATACTGTAGCGCCCCCTTACCGCAGAGTACGAACCGGGACATCCGGAGGTCATTCCGGTACATATCCTACGGTAAAGGCGTACTACGATCGATCACTACATTTACTCCAATGGCATCATTTGAATATTTATTAAAAAGCATCAATATAATTTCATCATATTTTTGAAACCAAAAGTTTCCTCATGTCATTACTCATAATCAAAGCTTTACAATGTCATCTTCAATCCTTAATTTACATATATCTACAAAGTCTAGTACAGGTCTCCACAAAACTGAGAAAACAATACATGACAACTATCTATGTCATCCAAAAATATTCCAGCTGACCGACCTTTGCGCCATAGCTTCACTGCAATGCACACTCTAAGCGGTAGTGGAGCCACTTAATTCCCTAGCCGTCTATCGGTCCTGAAAACAATATTGCAATTTTGCTGAGTTTTGCAAACTCAATGAGTTAACCATCATCGATGGTTT
>JANVCL010000004.1:22865377-22877673 GCA_026546855.1 Erythroxylum incrassatum
CAATCCAGTTAAAAAGTCGAAGAAGATTTACATGTGCAGTATAAAGATGACTTAATCTATAAACTTATTAATTTGTCCTTCGTTAAATTTAACTCTTCTGATTAAACCAAAATGCGACGATGAAAAGTCAGACGCAAGGCGCAAATACAAAGTAACACGAAAGAAAACCAGACGGAAGCGCTAAACTAAAAAGCAGACGCAAGCGCAAAGCCAAAATGGTTATGCTATATATTTTTGTGAGAAAGACAAAATTAAGAGGAAAGGAAAGCTTACAAGGGCAGGAAAACGTTTCTTTTATTAAGATAAAAGATAATTATTAAAGGTAAAACGAAGTACACAGATGTTCAACATAGCCCATTCCGTTTATATCTTCATATCCAAGTCGAGACTCCTTCAGCTCCGAGTCATAGAATTCAACCGCTTCAATATCGTCTTCTATTTCCTGGACGACCACGCAGTCTATCCACTCCGTCCATTTCATCTGACGGTTACATTAGAAGTACACAGATCATAAGAGTTATGGAAGCAGATGAAAGTGGGAGGTTACAAAGGACAAACGGAAAAGTAAAAAGCAGACGGAAGCACCGAAAGCAGACGGAATGCATAAAAGCGTGGTAAACTAAAAACCAGACGGAACCGCAAAACCGAAAGCAGACGGCATGCAGAAAAGGGTATCTTCTATTCAGCTCATTATCACATATCTTCAACATAACTCTTATGATCAAACCGAAAGAAAACCAGACAGAACCAAAATCCTTTTCCTATATATTTTTGTGACAAAGACAAAAGTAAGACGAAAGAAAAACTTAGAAGGCAAGGAAAACATTTCTTTTATTAAGATAATTATTAAAAGTAAGACGAAGTAGACAGATCTTCAACATAACAGTCGACAAGTCAAGTCGACAGTCACTAAGGTCCGAGTTATAGAATTCAACTCAACCCGTTTATATCCAAGTCATATCCAAGTCGACAGTCACAAAGGTCCGAGTTATAGAATTCAACCGCTTCAATATCGCGTTTTATTTCCGCGCGATGAATCATCATGGCATCGCTTGATCAACGCATTTGTCCAAATACACACAAAAACCTGCACGAAAGGAGAAGTTAACAAAGAAAAGGGAAACTTATCACAGCTACAGAGAAACAAAAGCCAAAACGAAAACTTACCAAGGGTGAAAGACTGTCTTAGTTCATGAACGACCACAGGATGATGACTATAACTCTTGTGGTATTGTTGGGGATCATCTCAGTAAAAACGAAGATTTGAAATGAAGAAGAGGACCGACAAAAAAGACTTCAAAGCTTGTTTCCAGCTTGGCTAAAAGAGATTGCAAATGAAGGATGATTGCTTGAAAGAAATGGAAGACAAGTACCATGAGACACAGAAACACATGGGAGAGAAAGAGAACAGAAGACATCGACGGCGGAGCACTCTGCGAAAGAGCAAGACACCTGCCGGAGAGAACCTGCAAAGAAACAAACAAAAAGAAGAAAAGAAAAAAGGAAAACTTATCACAACTGCAGAGCAGAGAAACAAAAGGAAAAAACGAAAAAGAGAAACACATGGGAGAGCAAGAGAACAGAAGACATCGACGGCAGAGCACTGTGCGAAAGAGCGAGACACCTACCGAAGAGAACCTGCAGAGAAACAAAAGAAAAGGCCGACAACTTAACAACAAAAAGATGAAAAGGAAAAAGGAAAACTTATCACAGCTGCAGGGCAGAGAAACAAAAGGAAAAAACGAAAACTTACCAAAGTACAAACAGAAACACATGGGAGAGAACAGAAGACATCGACTGTAGGGCACTGTCTGAAAGAGCAACACACATGCCGGAGAGAACCTGCAGAGAAACAAAATAAAAACTTATCACAGCTACAGAGTAGAGAAACAAAAGGAAAAAAAATGAAAACTTACTAAAGTAGAAACAGAAACACATGGGAGAGAACAGAAGACATCGACGGCGAAGCACTGTGTCAAAGAGCGACGCACCTGTCGGAGAGAAATTACAACACTTGCAAAGAAACAAAAGAAAAATCGAAGACTTAACAACAAAAAAAGAAGGAAAAAACCAACAAGGAAAACTTATGAGCACTGTGTCAAAAAGCGACACACCTGCCAGAGAGAAAGTGCAACACCTGCAGAGAAACAAAAGAAAAACCGAAGACTTAACAACATAAAAAAAGGAAAAAACCAAGAAGGAAAACTTATCACAGCGGCAGAGAAAAAAGAGAAAAGTCGAACGAAAAAACGTAAAGCCAAAAAGGAAAACAAAAGAAGGGAAACTCACCAGAGACAGAAGACATCAACGAAAGAGCGCTGTACAGGAAGGCAAGGGCGGAGAGGTAAAGGAAGAGAGAGAAACCATGGAAGAGGGAAAGTAACAATAAAGATAAAGGAAAATATAACTGGGTAGGCACAACATTCAATGAACAGATAGCTCCAGAACTTTTCAACCGTCGGATTAAATGAAGGAACGCGATGGTTGTAGAACTTTCACAGAGGGGGAGGTGAGAATGTCACCGTTGGATTAAATGGGCGGTTGGGATGGATTGCGTGGTCGTCCATCCCAACTCGTCCTTAGTATACATACTTAATGAATATTTACAAAAAAAACCATCACTTATAACATATAAGTTATATCTATACTTTAATAGAAAAATCTTATGACTGAATACAACGAATATCATGCCTCAATATAGAAACTATTAGAACTCTATAAATTCAATGCCATATCTCTACAAAAGTTGTATTAGATGTGAATATCCTACATTATACATTTATAAAGATTAGATGTTCTCAATCCATTTTTCATAGCAGCAAAATACAATATGTAAAGGCATGACCAAACATGGTAAATCTATTATCAAACTTAATATTTCCATATAATTTAATAAGTCATGGATACTAATGAAAATAATCTAACCTCTTATACAAAAGTAATTCTTAAAGACAAATAATACATAATTGAAAATCAAATGCCCCACTTTCACTCACAAAGCATTCAGTTATTGAAATATGGAAATGAAGTACAAAATGTAAGTAAAAAACACATCCATACATGCCTAAATAACCCTAAATGATTGATCACTAAACTGTTAATTACATAGTTTCCTTATTCCATCATCCTTATTTAGTTATGCACTATCCTCTTCATCACTAATGATGATAACTTTGACCTTTTGTTTCTTTACTTTCATATCATCCTCTGTCAAGAAACATCTTTTATCCTTTCTAGATAACCCACCCTATGATGGACATGTTATTTATGCTTAAGTTAACACCAATGACATGAAATCATATAGTGATGCCAAAATATTTCATGATAAAGAATTTGGCAATTCAAGATACAAAAAATATATTTTGTAATTAATTAGATCAATATATATTTACCTTTAACTTAAGTAGTTTGGTTTCTTTACGAAGTCTCTAATTAACATGTATTTTTAAGACTAACCAGAATCTTATTTACCTCATATATTTTTTAACAACAAAAAAATTTCATGCATCAACCCTTAATCACATGTTTATTTTACTGAGGTGGTAAAAAATAAGACAAAAATAACATGTCATAGTGTTGTACATGATATATTATGATAAAATATCCATTCATCAAAATTGATCATCACACAAATAAAATAATAATTCTATTATATATTATATCCACCAATAAAAATAATATTAAACTTTGTTAATAACTTTAATTGGAGCTTAGTCCATAAATGGTTAGTAAACATGCAATAGCTTCTTCACATAAATTACTAGGAAAAGTAAATTTAAGGCAGGCTATTAAAGCAACTAGATCATCATCATTTTGAAAGGATTTCAGATTGTGAGATATAGGATTATTTAAGCAAGATATGGTGCTAGTTATTATCATGTGTTCCAAAATAGAGGACAAGTCATGTCATTATGCATGATCAACAAAGCTAATGGGCCCTATAGGATGATCTAAAGTTATAGCGCCCCCATTTGCAAAAGTGGTTAAGAGTCAGAGAACATAAATTATCTTATTTTTTACAAGTTAAAAATTCAAACTCAAGTTCCATAGGTCTATTATAAAATAAAATAAATCATAATTACGAAATTAAACAAATTGGATAGCAATAATAAACTAAAGAAATTTCATATTTAGGATAAGCTGGACCTAACAAATTCATTCAAGGTTTACAATTTTTAAAAACTATTAATTGTACTAAAAAAGAAAAAATTGAAGTTTAAAATTCCTTAAGAAACTACAAATTCAACCAAACAAACAACAACTTTGAAGTTTACAATTCTTGAAGCTACAACCAAAAACTATATGTTGAATGGTTCAATTTATATTAAAAACCTTCATAATATAGAAATTAGTATCAAAAAATTACTACGAGTTTAAAAAATTTTAACATCTAACATTACCATCATTTTCACTGATTTTCATTAATAAAGATAAAAAATTTAACCTATTGTTTCTTTCCCGTTACGAAAAATCTACTATGAGTTTATGAAATTCAACTCCTAGTTTCAATGATGTGTACATTCATTTTTTCATTTAACAACTAACACCATAGATAATTTGAAACATCTCCCATTACACATAATACATTTAAGTAAAAACTATTAATATATGCATAAATCGATTACAAAGAATGATACTAAAGGGTGCTAGACACTGAAATATACTCCTATACGTTCTAAATAGGAATAACGATAAAGACAAACCCATTTTTCATACCATGTACTATATCCTATGTGATCCAAAGAGGATGGAATATTACATATAACTATTAAATAATTTAATTCAATTTATATTTCCTTAAACTAATGTTTTAATTATTTTCAATTCATTAAATGAACCAATAATAGCAAAACAAAACCTTGGATTAATAACAATTAATGAAATTTCATTATTATAAAACCTTATACAAAATTCCATTTGCATTAGTTAATCATCAATTCAATACAATTATGGAAAATTTTTAGCTATATCTAAATTTCCCATTTTCCTTCAATAAGGAAATTCGAATTGACTCAAATTTCCATATATTGTACATATAATACCATGATTTGTCTTAAATTACATAAATTTAATTGATGTAATTGAACATTTTATTATGTAAAGTAATTCATTCTTATGTTTAATTTTATAACTAGTATCATTGTTAAATACAAACTTGTGTACAGGAACATGACCGTGTTCTTATATATTATACAATAAGAGCATTGTGTTCCTATATGGATGTTTATGCCTATGCATAATCTCTACCTAGTTTAGAGAATAACAAGACCACGAATATGATGGTGTTTATAACAATGTACAAATTTGCAAAAAGGGATGAAATTCTTATAGAATATTTCTAGATAGTTATCTTAAATCATAAGTTAGTTACAATTTGAATTTAAATTAGTGAAACACGTCGATTATGTCTTTTGATTCATAAAAATAAAATAAAATTTTCATTCAAACTTATGATAAACAATCTATGAAACTTGGATTCATAAACTTAAATGAAATTGAAGGTTATGATATCTCAAATGTACTCCTAATTGTATTATTTGATCATCAATTTTAAAAAATTATAAAATATTTTCAATAATTTCTAAACTATTTATGTTTCAAATATTTACTAAGTTTATATAGATAATAAACTTAATTCCACATATTCTATGAAATTAGGTTAATTATAACATGAATTTCATGAAATTTACATAATACACCAAGTTTTAACTATTAATGATTAAAAAACGATTGTATGAACACAAATATTATCTTAGCCATGTTAAAATCAATGTAGTAATATGAACCTCAAAAGTGATTAACAAGGCCATAACAAAAAAATTTGTGTTTAAAACTAACATCTATAGCTAAACAAGACCGTGAACGTGACTTTGTTATCAGATGTATATAATAAAACACATCCATGAGACACATATATTCTAAGTCATATGTGTTAAGTCATTTAGTCCTATCTATTAGAGCCCAACGCGACTACTAAAATGATTGTATGATGAGGCGTGTATTGGGAAACATGGTCATTAACACCCCATATTAGAAGCATAATAAATTTCTTAAGTTGGTAAATTAATAATAAAATTATTAAATCATATTTGCAAATTTCCCCAAATGTAGTTTGTAGCATAATCAAGGGTCTTATAAAAAGTTTATTTCAATTTTGTTATCATATTGACAATCTTCTCAAATGTTATGGAATCTTTATTTTTCATATGCCACCAAATAACATCCTCGCACCACATCGTAATAAAAATATTTTGGGATTTTTTTAATCTTCAACCTATTCAAAAATTTGAACATATTGTGATATATAATCCCCTTGAATTCAAATAATAAGTAGCTACACTTGGCTAATAGGGTGACTCACTCAATGTAACAATGTACATTCTCACAAAGTTGCACTCTTTTCCTATGTCCTCTGCCTTATATGATTTGTTATTCCCTTCGGTCTAACTTTTTCTTACCTAACAATACATCACACGTATTAGTTCTTCTTTTGTAATACAAAACATGATATTAATGTACACCTTTGAAATTACTTCTTAATATAACATTGTTTTGCTAATGATATTGTTTGGCTAATGATACCTTACTCCCCATACACAATAATCAAACTTCATTTACTAGTTAATCTTCTCCATAATTACTTCTTCATATTGCTCAAAAAATTATCCCAATATGTTACAAACATGTATATAGCCATTAAAGTAAGTATCCATCCTCTCACTTCTTTTTACTGTCAACATTCCCTCTAAAAAATACCGCTTAAAATATATTGAATCTTACTTTATATGGTCTTATAAACTTAACCCTTGAATTATTTCCTAAGTCAAACACCACAACCATTTGATTCTAGATTGTCATAAATTCTTTGTTGTTGTTGTTGTTGTTAGCACTATATAAAAAATCTATGAATGTATCTTTCATCTTCGTATAACGCCTATAGGAACCAAATTTCTTAGGTAATTTTTTAATATATGCCACAAACACATTATATGCTTTACAATAAGGAATACCAACTCAATGGTGTTATCTATAATCTTACACTTATGTATAATTAGTGCGTTAGTTGACTTCCCATTTATACACCTCAACTATATACAGAAAAGCAAACAAAAACTTTTGATCTTCTTGCTACCTAATAGTGCATACTAAGCAATATAAACTGCTTGTGACTGTTTACACTAACAAATGAGAAAAATACATTTAGTACTTCTTTATGAGATAAGTAGTATCAAATAAGAATACATCACCAAATTCAACATAAGTTATTCGAGTCCTTACATCTGCATAGAAAAATTCCTTAACCTTCCTTCCTCATCGCGATCAGTTTTGTAGAAAAATCCACCATCCTTCTATTTCATTCTAATGAATATCTTATAAACCACCTCCATGTCTCCTTTTTCTAACCTCACTCTTCTCAATCTATCTACGTGATTAAGATAATCCTTAAGTGAACTTATCTTATTCTTATATTCATAATAGTTGCAATTATAGATCACACATTTATGCAATCTAATTTCACAACTTTCGTACATTTGCAATCTATGTCTAACTTGACTATACACAATCTGATGTTGACTCACAAACCTTGCATTACTTGGAATTATTTCATGGTTTTTTATTAGCCTAGGGCTAAGGTCAATATTAATTTTACCGCAAGTGAACAGCATAGTTATAGCTAGCATAGGCAAGTACGGGTTGATCCTATAAAGATGGTAAATACTAGTAGTTACCGTTTTCTATTATCTAGCCTAAGAATCATATTTTGATTTTAAATTAAAAATAAAATAAAATAAGATTAAACAATTTTGAACTCAAGACAAGAACAATATTAAAAAAACAATATCAAATAGTAGTGTCTATGTGATGAATCCCCCCAAAAATCATTGAATATTAAGATTTTATCATGCAATCATATTGTTGAATTATTGGACCGTAGAAATTCTTATCGTTTGTTAATAACTTGCTCAAGACTATTAACAACTAACCCATCAATTAATTAATAGAAATCTTTCTAGTTAAAACCTCTAGGATTACTTTGTCGATTTATGAATTTTGCTATTAGGTATGACCCTAATCTAAAAGATTTATGTTATCCTATCTCTATGTTTGGATACAACTTCTTCCAATTATCATAGATCTATTTAATATATAAGAGGATTTTTCAATGTCAATCATCTGAAATCAAATCATGCACTAATATTCTAGATTATATTAGAACAAAAATAAAACATATAATAAAATCGCAATGAATCAATAAATACAATTGCTTTGAATAAAAGATTCAAACATATTGTTATTCCAAACTAAGATTCATCACACCTAAACACTAAATAAGTTTTGTTGCTAATCATAAAAAACAAAATCGATGATAAACATGCAAAAAGCTGATAGAAAATAAAGAAATAATAATTCTAAATCTCCTTTTCTCTTATATTTAATTTTCTTACAAGTATGGATTTAATGTTGTTATCTAATGGATCTGTTGACATATTCTCTATGTTTTCCTCATTGCTTGATCAAAATCATCACCTCTCTAGATATCTTAGATCTCAAAACTGTTTAATAATTTGGCTCTTTTCTATTTGCCTCCACTCACTGCCTTTATAGCAAAAACTAGGGTTGACTGTGTATGTCCCAAAATCCCTAAAATTATGACTTTACACTTTCATAGAGACTTAAACAACCATATACACAACCATGTAAGTCCAAGATGCTTCAAATCTTCTTTTCATGCCATGATTTCATCTAAATTCTTCTCCTTTTGGTCAATGAAAGCAAGTATAACCTATAAATGCACTTGGAGCGAATTAATTACCAAATATATAATAAAACTATAAAATATCAAGCAAAATACATTATCATTGTACATTTATCATTATGCATTTATCATTGTGCACATCTTCAAACTTGATGATACTATAAATATCATCATCCAATTGACAATATACATAAGCATTGCACCCAATTCTTTAGCTACTTCTAGGTTTCATTCTATTCAGCTCTCATAGTTTATGTGACTCACCTCTATGACATAAAAATACTCTACTTTTAAAGTGTCTATTCTTATCTTTCTTTCCCTACCTTATATTAACTATAAATGTGTGGTACCTTACATACTTTTGGTACAAATCAAAATTAATTTATGAGCTTTCAAGCTTTATTCCCGTCTTAAGTACCTTTTTTATCTCAATATCTTCCACCGTAATACCTGAGGTCATTGCATCTGAAGAAATCTTTTTGTTCTCCATTTCATTTCTCATCTGCACTTACCGCTATATTATACCAAAAATACCACAACATTATTTAAAAAATATACCACTAATTGATATAATAGATACCACAAAACAAATAGATGGGTGTATTATTGGAACAAAGACAATAGATCTTCTTCCTTGTTCCTTTTTTCAACCTATTCTTCTTTCTTCACTAGCCAATATCCACTTTAAATAAATACTAGCTAAGTTAGAACCATTTTAATCACAATTGCTGAAGATTCGAGGCACTCTTAGAAAGATATATATTACTTTTGGATCAATTTACTTGTATTCCTAAGACTCTTTGGAATATCTTCAAAGCTTTAACTAAGGTGGAGATAGAAATGGCATTAGCTTTTGAAAAACTTATCACATTATCTGCAAAACAAAGATTGCTTAGTTTAAATTTACCACACTTTGAGTGATATTTGAATTCCATTGTCCATGTCACAACATTCTCCGTGATCTTATAGAGAGTTTGCATCACCAAGGAAAAGATGTATAGAGATAAAAGATCTCCTTGCCTAATCCCTTTGCTACTTTGAAAAAACTTGGTATGTTGTCCATTCATTAAGATGTTATGAGAGGAAGTTATCAAGCATTGTTCAATCCACTGTATGAAATTTCTTGAAAATTCCGTAGCTTGTAATATATTTGTGATGAAGCTCCAATCAACATTTTCATATGCTTTCCTGAGATCGATTTTCATACAATAAGTAGGTTTGCTTTTCTTATTAAAGTAATTAGTAATGAGTTCTTGAAGTACCATAATGTTATCGCCAATTATTCTACCAGGTATATAAGCGCCTTGAGTATGGCTAATGTGCTTATGAAGAATTCATTTTAGCCTTTGAGATATAAGCTTAGAAATGATTTTATACAAGGAATTACAATAAGCAGTTAGTCTAAAATCAGCAAAGCTTAATAGCCACCATTCTTTGGAACAAGAGTGATAAAAGTCTTATTGATCTCTTTAAGAACTGTGCCTTTACTAAGAATTCCATCACAACTTCTGAAACCATATTACCAGTGAGAGACCAAGTTTCCTTGAAAATTTTGACATTGAAACCATCTAGTCTAGGGGCTTTGTGAGGGTGGAGAGATGCAATTGGTGTATTGTTGTTGTTTTAAAAGATTAACTACTTCTCGGATGTCAGACCTTGATGCAGTCTATAAGCCTTCTCAAAATCAGCTAGTTGCATCAGAAATTCAATAAATCTGAAAGGATGGACAATTCTTTCTACAATCAGAAAAGTGAGAATGGGGGTAGATCTGATAAGTGATTACTAGCAAACTTTGAAAAGTAGTTGGGAAACAAATTCATCCATATTAGATTTGCCACACTTCTATCCAATTTCTACTTATCAAATTAGAACCCAGTTGCTTGTTTGTCCATATATAGAAGTAGCCTGCCATTGATATATTAGTACATTGAGCTTCCTCTAAACATCTGTTAAGTTTTGTGCATGGAATACAAATTGACCTAGGTCCCTCAGCCTCCTCAGTTCTTAGAATGGATTTGAAGTCACCTGACGGCATTCATGGATCTATATTGGAAGTGGCAATTTGTTTGTTGTGATTCCATAAGAAATTTCTCTTATATGCACTATTTTGTGCATATATGAAGGAGATACACAATACTTGATTGAGTAGTCCAATAGTAACTTCTAAATGAATCATTTGATCTTTTATGCTAAATAGAGTCATACAAGACAAAAATTCTACCATTCAGATGACAGGAGATGGTGGAGATGCTTCGCCACTTAGTTGGAAATAATTTAGTACATTACTGCTCTCCCTTCTTATTCTCATTTCTAAAATACCAACCAAGATAACTTTGTTTTGCAAAATAACGGCTCTAACCATCAGTTGTTTATTAGGGGTATTAGCCCCTTTTACGTTGCAAGTAAGAAAACTCATATGGCTGTCTTCGTCAGGGAGAGTTTTTCTTCTTATTCGATCTTCGCCTAGTAACAACTTCAAAATCAGGTGTTGTTTCTATCTTAAATAATTGTTGTTGTTTGCTAGTTTGTTCTTCAAATTTCTAGCATTTACCTTTGCTATAATGTTTGCGTTAGATGCCATCTTCTGTGATGTTTTTTGTAGTACTTCATTAGCTATATCGCTGGTTTCATTCAACTCTACCACCTACACTATTATTTTTCCTGCTTCAACTTTATTAGTTGTAACAAGAGGAGTTAGATTCTGGTTATTTATATAATAATTCTAATTTCAAATAAAATTTCTAATTTAAAAAAATAAAATTAAAATAACTCGTTGATTTATAAATTGAAAAAAATATATTTACATGATAGATTGTATCACTACAAGAAAAATACCCCTCCAGTGACATTTTAAAAACATCACAAATGTTAAATAAACGTCGTAGATTGTTATTTGTGATGCTTTTAAAAACGTCACAACAAACGTCATTAAAGGTGGAGTAAGGAAACAGTTTCTGCGACGTTTTATGGAAAACGTCGAGGAAACTTTGCCAATTCAATGACATTTTGAAAAACGTCATAAAAGGTCGAGGGAATGGGCGACGTCTGAAGTAAACGTCGTGGAAACCCTGAAGTTTTATGCAACGTTTATTAGACGTCGACGTAGGTGGACAATCGGCGACGTTTGGGATTAAACGTCGTCGATTATTAATTAGAAAATTTATTTATTTAAATAAATTAAAATAAATTCATTTAATTAAATTTTCAATTTTATGTAATAAAATTTGTGTGATTCATCCGAAAATAATATTAATTGTGAGAATTATTAAAATTAAATTTGATTTTTTTATTTTAATCCAAGTATGGTTTTAAATTGTAATTTTAATTGAATTATTATTCTGATTTAATAATTAATATTTGAAAAAATTATTAAATCTTATTTATTTAATAACTATTTGATATTATATATGGAAATTTTAAATTAATAATTCATCAATTTGTTGAGTATATCATTAATTTGTGAATGATTAATAATGTATAACAAGAATTTAATACATGTAGACAATGAATTATATAATTTCAATTCCCAAACATGTCA
>JANVCL010000004.1:22881932-22908489 GCA_026546855.1 Erythroxylum incrassatum
TTTGATAAAATAGAAAATAATTAATAATTCAAAATTTTGAATTATTTTCATTATTTTACAATTAATTATTATATTTATATAATTATTATATATAGAAATAATTAAAATATAATAAAGATATATATAAACTAAAATAAATAAGATAAAAACAAAAAAACTAAATTAAATAATCTACAACTTTACAATATGACAATGGACTATTTTGTAAATTTTTAAAAAATTCAGGGCCAATTTTATAAATTTAAAAAATATTTTATATTTCTTGTAATATTTTAAATATTTTGTATTATTCTTAATTTTATAATTGTATGATAATAATTGTCTTTGTTTATATTAATTGTGGTTATTATTTATATGTAAAATATTTAAAAATTATTGTTGTTTCATATTAATTATCATTATTATTTATTATTAAGATTTTTGAAAGCATAGTTGGTGTAAACAGTAAACTAGTAAAGTATACAGTACAACTTTCTAACACATCAATATGAACTATTTTGCAATTTTAAAAAATTTTAAGGACTATTTCATAAATTTAAAAAATTTCTCGAAACAGTACCCAGTACCCGGTACCAACCGATACTGGTACAGTTCTGTTTCAGAACTCAATCCGATACCGAGCCCAGTATGGTATTCATAACATTGGTGAATACTTTTCTTATTATATTCCAATAAAAAAGTTATTTTACCATATTTAGCTGTAACTCAGAATCTATGTATAGCCATATAAGCATATAAAGTTAATTTGAACAATAAATTCAATAGAGATTTGGCCCATTTAATAGTTTAAGAGTTTAACTTTACTTTATATTAGATGAAGTTACGCTATTTTATTCTTTTTAATGTATTAAAAGAAATTAATTAATACAATATAGTAAAATTAGGGTAGTTTATTTGTAAAAGAAGAAAATTAAACTTTAACATAGAAAACTAATCTAATGCTTCTAATATGAACTCAAAAGTACCTACAAAAATAGTTTAAAACATGTTATGTTCTACATTTGATTTTTTACTTAGAATTTTAATAAATCAATATATTATTTTGCATTCATAAACGTAAAAGTTGTAGAATGCAAAAGTTATATCAAAGTAATGGAAAGAATTTTAATTAATAATCCATCAAGTCCAACCAATAATAATTTAGACTATTATCTTCTTCGATGTAATAAAAATGAAAAACATTACGTACTTAACTAATTATTTACAGATGTATTGTATTTAATAGACCATGTATAGTTCAGGATTGTTAGTTAAATTATAAAGTACAAATCTTATCATGTTTATCTTGTTTTATATTCTACAACTAATGGGTTAGTTGTAGTTTTGTGATATAATAAAGATTTTTGTTTACCTCATACATATTCATATGTATATAGTAAAATACATGAAATAAATATACATTACAGATAAAATTATGATGAGATTTATATTATATTTATGTATTATCTTTTAATTATTCTTAATCATTATTCTATTGAAATTAAACATTAATAGAGTCTAAAAAGGTACCACACATTATATTTCTTCCTTAAAAAGGAAGCAATTGATTTTATAGACTAAAGCAAGAAAATACCTAAATAAGCGTGTAAATGCTTATTAGAGGACAAGTTCACTAAACTAATCTTATATGAGAATTCTATTTGGAACATTATTTATGTGTTTATAGAAATTCTCATTGTAATTTTTGTATAAAATAATTCTTTAACTTGAGATCTCTAATTATTAATGGTAGAGAACTAATATGATTAGATTTAAATAAAGCAACATTAATTATATATTATATGTTTAATAAAAAAAGAATATGTTAAAAGGGTTTAGTTATATGAAAACTCATGTATGGAAAGGTTAGATAAAATTATTTTAATATTCTTAATATTTAGGTGGTTATGATACATTGCTATACGTTAATTTTGATCTATAGATATAAATTATTTAAGAGTTACTTATAAATAAATTTTTAAATTTTATTTAATTTTGTAATACTAGCTCGAACTTTAAAAAGTAACACTAAAATGTTCCAACTTTCAATTTTTAGTTTGATGTTAAGTTTTCTGTTAATATAGATGTTACCACATACTATATTTGTGCCACATATAAATTTGAGCAAAAATAGCTTAACATTAAGCTTTTAGTTAATGTAGATAATGTGATGAATCATGTCATATTAATATTTTTGTCACGTGGCTACCAAACAACAACATCAACATCAACAACATTCCAGTGAAATTTTTACTAATACGTAAGGTCTGAAAAGATCTAATAGTACACAGCCTTATCTCTAATTAGTAGAGAGATTAATTTCGATAGACCCAGATGAAAAAACATAAAATATGATCATCATCGTCATCATCATTATCATAATGATAATAATAAAAATAAATAAATAAAAACATATAAATAAACTAATAAAATAAATGGTAAAAATAAATAATACAATAAATGCATAACAAGGTAAAAAATAAAAATAAGCAAATAAATACTCAAACAAGAAAAAAAGACAAATAAATAAATTCAAATAAGTCATTAAAAGAAAATATTTAGGCTAAGTGAAAAAAAAGTTTTGGAACTTAGAAGAAAGTACTACACATTAAATGTTTAGGCTAAATACAAGATATAAGACTTGAAGGAAAATATTTAAAAGATCTATGAGAAAGAATGACATCTCTATGTGATATCCTTTATCCATATTCTAGTACGCTAAAGTTTTCTGTTGAGGACTATGTCTTCGGTACAAAGTCATATCATTCTTGAGCACTTCCTCCAATTCTTCTTAGGCCTTCATTTTTTTTATTACATTCTCTAAGTACAATCTTCTCGCATCTTCTTACTAGACCTTCAGAGTGTCTTTTTTTAACATGTACAATCCACTTAAGTCTTGCTTCTCTTAAATTTTTATTTATATTAGTCACTTTTAATTTTTCTCGTGTCATTACATTCTTGACCTTATCTCTTTTAGTAAGGTTTTACATCTAACGGAATATCCTCATCTTTGCCATTTAGCTTATAATATGTACATGTTTGATGGACCAATACTCCACCCCATAGAGCATGACTGGCCTAATCTCTAAATAATAAAATTTTCCTTGAACTTGAATGATTTATTCTTATCATATAAAACTCCTAATGCATTTCTCCATTTAACCCACCATGATCTAATATGACAAACTATATCTTCATTGATCTCTCAATTGCTTTGGATGATAGATCCTAGATACTTAAAATATTTTTTCAACTTCTAAACTAATCTTTATCACTACATCGAAAGTCACCCTATGGCCTGAAAAGTTACACTATAAGTATTTAGTCTTAGCCATGCTCAATTTAAAGTCTTTCTACTTCAACGTATCCCTCTAAATTTCTAACTTGACATCGACTCACTATTTTGTCTCATCTACTAAAATAATGTCATCAACGAACAATATACACTAAGCCGCATCCCCTTGGATTTTCTTAATGAGCTCATCCATTACTGTTGCAATCAAAAAGGGACACAATGAGGAGCCTTAGTATAGCCCAATATCTATAGAAAAATGTCTTGTATCTTCTTATATCATCCTTGCTCTGGTCTTTACACCTTTATACATGTCCTTAATAACTCGTATATAGGTCATAGGAGCTTTCTTAATTTCTAAATAACTACACATGATTTCCTCAAGTATTGTGTCATACGCCTTCTCTAAATCAATAAAAACCATATGTAGGTTACATTGTATGTCCCTATAATATTCCATTAATTTTCTGAGGAGATGTAAATCTTTTGTCTTGGCCCTTCCTGGAATGAAGTCAAAGTGGTTCTCTATTTACTCCTATCTTAGAGAACCTTCTCTCATAACTTTATGATGTGGCTAAGTAGTTTGATGTTTCTATACTTATTACAGCCTTGAATGTCCCATTTGTTCTTATATAGAGAAATTAGCATACTAAGTTTTCACTCATCCGACATTTTGGTGGAATTAAGGATCACATTAAACAAAAGTTTGGCTAGCCTAATAAGATCTTCTTTGCCTAGAATCTCCCATATATTGTAATTTCCCACATATGTATTTTATTATTTAATAAATTAAATTATCAAAAACCTTAAAATAACTATAAGCCAAGCATACAAAGGATTATACAATTATTTTAGATCTTTTATAATTTTAATTTATTAAATAATAAAATTCATATGTGGCACAAATACAATATTTAATAGTGAAGTAGCAAAAGAATTAATTTGATGTGACTCACAAATTCATCCACATTATCGAGAACTTAAATTTAGGCTATTTTTACTAAAAAATAAAAGTCGAAGCATTTTAGTGTCATTTTTAAATTTCGAGCCAATATTACAAAAATGAGTAAAATTGAGTTTTTTTACGATTAATATATTTTTAGTTAGAAAATTAATGGCAAATTAAAGGTATTTGATTATCTACAACTAAATACAATTTAGGTTATAATTTATATACATTATCAACATAGTGAGGAACCTAATAAGTTATATATAAAGAATGGTTGGTGAGAAAAACGATAAGTTAATCAAATTGAACTTGATTGTAAAATTTGAGAAAATTTAAAATTTAATGTCAGATATTTGATAAATAATGACCAATATCAGATATTAAAATTTATTTGGACTTCATTGGTATTCAAATTCTAATTAATGTTTAATTAAAATTAAAAATATATTTCAATTAAATTACTAAAAGATTTATCCTCTAGTATAAATAGGTTTAGATTCTAAAAAAGTAAACATTTCTTACCAACTATTTCTTTATCATTTTTAAAGTTGTTTCAACTTATTTGTGTGGATATTATACGTCAAAGATATATGCGGTTACAGTAATTAAGATGAATTAGTTTTAAGATTACTTTAAAAGAAATTTCAAAAAAAAGATTAGGGGTATGTTTGAGAGTATATGATGGAATGGAATGGCAATTAATGGAACAGAATGAGATAGAATGGAATGAAATAGATCACTCCATTGTTTGGAAGTTTAAATAAAATAAGAGAAAGTTTGGAAAGCAATAGTCATATCATTCCATCCCTGACCTCCTAATTTGGGAGGTCACAAAATATTAAATTTTGGATGGCAAATGATGACTTCCAAAGCCATCAATCGTCATTTCATTCTGTTTTAAAATAGACTCCCAAACAACGATCTGAGTCATTTGGGTCATTCCATTCCATTCTCTTCCATCTCTCCACCCACATTCAAACATACTCTAAGTTACGATACATATTTATGTTTATTGTAATTATGTATAAATTATATTATGAAATTTAAAGTAACTTTACTTTTTGAGAAATTAAATAAAAAAATTCTATCTATTCTATTACTTCTTAATAATTTATTAATTAGCAGATAAAATAAATTTTAGTTTTCTTTTAAGATTAACTCAGGGGTTAATTTTTTGGCTGTGGGAACATCTCAAATCAAAGAGGCTACAGCGAACCCATAAATTTGCTACATTTTCAATGATAGAGATTAAACCCCTCCTCATTTGATTAAGTGATACAAGCATGTATCACCTTTGTCCAAGGATTTTCCTTGGGTTATTTCAAATTTTAATGCAACTAGGGTATGACTACTATGATTAAGAGCATCAACAATAGTTCACCAAGGAAAACTATAACGAAGATAAAGTTTCGAAACTAAGGAAAGATCGGCGGTGGTGGTGGTCGTGGTGGGGTTGGCAAGAGAAAAGACAAAATCTAACTCGGGTGGCAACTAATGTTTACCGATTCTAACAACTTTTAACCGAAGCCTAACCTGCATTGAGCACTGTAGAACCCTTATTTAGTACTTTCATAGGTCACTAGTCTAGCAACTGAAGTAACCATTAAGTCGCTACTTTTTCTAACAGTGAAAAGTGGAAGCCACTGACTTTCCTTACCCTGAACATGGAAAGAAACCAACCAAATTCAGACAGCTGATGGGAGGCATGTCCCACCCGGAAGAAATTGGGAAAACTAAGAGTTAATAAACCTAATCATTATGCGTCACATTGGCCAACACTGCCACTAGTCCCAAAAGGGTCACATCTCACAGCTTTTTTTATATCAAAAGTTCAGATGAACAGGGATTTGAATGTGCCAGTCTGAACTGATTATCAAGCCTGTCACTTCTATATACGTGAATGAACGATAATGCCCTTCATGCACAATGTTTGTTTACTTCTGCACTCTTTAAGTGGGTTCAGTCTCTAGTCTGAACTGTCGTGGCATGATTTACTTCACTTGTAATTCAGTCTTTGACATAATTTAAATGTTAAGATTTATCCCTTCATTTATCATTTCAAGAGAGGGTAAATTTTTACATCCTTTCTTTTTTTTCACCCTCGTTTATGAGATCTCAACTTTTTCTCACAAATATCACTTTACGAATTACGATCAAAATCAGGTCGTTTTTTCAATTTTAAGACATATTTCAGAAAAATAACTTTGATATTATTTACACATTTAAGCAAATTTTTGAAAAATTAAATAGTAGATAGAATTTGAGGATTCAATGGAATTATTAAAAATAAGTTACCAGCTATTTTGAGTTTTTTAGTATTCTTAAACGAATAAACAATGTGATATTATTTATAATTTTTATGTAGAATTTTACCATGTAATGTTAAGCTGGATCTTAAACATAAAATAATTAAGAATTGAAAGCTAAGGACTTCTTTCGTTTTAATGTAATTTAATTTATTTTGAATCTGATAAAAATATTTGATTGTATTTGTGATTTTTTTATTTTGGTCTCTTCCTCTTTTTATAACTTACGAAGAATCGTAAAAATTACTTATAATTTTTATTTTTCCTTTTAATATGGTTTTATCATTAACTAATATATAATATTTAACATTAATTATTAATAAGAATTATGATTAATACAATTTAATTATTATAATTTATTTTATATTTTATATTTTTAAATTAATTTTCAAATTTTAAAATATTTTATATTTTATAATTATTTAATAAATATATAAACTTTAAACTATCTTAAAAGTAGACAATTTTAAATTTTTTAACATAATTACTTAAGATTAATTATAAATAATAATAATAATAATAATAAATTCTAGTGATAAATAACATATCTCCGAAACAAAATCCGAATAAACTAATATTAAGGACTCTTGAAATCCTTTTTTTTAATTCTTATCATATATTGTTATCAAGAATATAGTTTAACTTAAATTTAAACTAAAACACGTAATTAGTTGTTATTATTATATAAATATAATTACTACTTAATCTATTTAAACCTATTATGTGTTTACGTGGAACACCTTAGGAATAAGATATTAACACTCTCACACTATCACGTACCGTTTATGATACAATAAGACATCAGTAAATGTAAAGATTGAAGCTGTAAAAGTGGATATTTCCCTGTATACATTGCAATATCAATTAAAATAAAAAAGAGTTTGAGGAGTTTGGCGTTATAAATTAAAACAATAACTTGTGTTCAATTTAAGGTCCATCAAATTAGATAAAATAATAATAATAAATTATGTGTACAATTACAAACTTTATTCTCTCTATTATAATAAAGTTAAAAGTCTAAATATGAAACCACAATCAACTAAATAATCAGGTACACGCTGTATGATGAACATGCGACAAATTACCTTTGGTGATATGATTAACTATCATGAACTCAGAACTGATATGTTTGATAGTAATTGTCTTCGTTTTAATATGATATATGACAATCAAATACTTTATAGTGATACACTTGTTCCAACTTCTACTTTTACTATTCTTTGAGAATAACAATGCAGTCATACAATATTGTCTATAACCCCAAAATATAAGATGAAATTCCTTAACCATAACATTTGTACTATAAACTTCGTTTCCATGGTAACTATAGTCTCCAGTTAGTGCTTCTATATGAGATTACATCTCTAACAAGTAGAAAATTGTATCCATATATGAACTTTTTTATTGTCTTTGCATCCTGTAAAATATGAGTTTAAATAGCTTATCATCCAGAAGTTATTGAAGAGCCTATATGTGTTCATATAGTTACTGGTTCCTTACAGATGCCTTACGAGTTACGACCTTCTTAGTGATTGTCTAATGCTCAAGCCATTAGTTACTAGTATCTTCCTAATATTCCTTCTACATATGTAATACCAGGTTTAGTATAAATGTGTGCACACATTAAGCTACCAATTACATATAGATATGGTACGTTCTTCGTTGCTTATTGTTCTAACTTATTGTTTAGGCTCTAATCTAAATCGAACGTGTACCTTTGACAATTGGTGCTACAAATAGTGAACACGAGCTCATCATGAATCTCTTTAAAACTTTTATCAATGTAGGCTTTATAAGATAATCCTAATGTTTTTTTTTAACCTATCTTGATGGATCTTTATATCAATAACATAAGAGACTTCATGTACATTTTTCATTTCTAAGACAAATCTTTATTCTATGTAACAAAATCAATTCATTAGTTATGAATAGTATATCATCTACATAAAAGAACAAAAACAACTATAAGCTCCCACTAACTGAAGATACATTTACTGATCAACAATATATATTTTCAAATTATTAGAGATTATAACATTGCGAATATTCATATACCACTGACATAAGGCTTATTTTAGTCCCATATATAGAGTTCTTTAACTTTCAAAAAACATGATTTTTGTTATTAGAAACAAACCCTTCGTCTTGAGTTACATATAGTACATTTTAAAATCTCCATTTATAAAGGTAGTTTAAACATTGGGATATGAGATTTTACAGTGCCAAACTTTTTTAGATATTTTCAATTTAGTGGCATACCATTTAAGTTTTTTGATTTAGTAAGTAACCATTCGAAATTTATATAAAATAGGTCAAAATATTGTCTCTCTTTATTTTTTACTGATATGACTAAGAAAGCAACTTTCATCTTCTTTTGCATTTCATACTAGATATTAGAATTAACATCATTCATTGCATTTGAAATGAGATTTGATCATCATAAAGACTCATATTTTTCTCTTATAAATTCACCACATAATTATCAAAAATTGTTGGTCACCTTATCTTTATGGACTTCCTAACATCCATTTCCTATTGTGTTGTAACACCATTAATTTATTTTTCATAGGGTATTATAAGTTAAATTAGTTCTTATATAGTCTTTTGATTATGTTGAAACCAACAATCAATATGTTGAAGTTTAGGAGTCTCTCATAAGAGCTTGTTGTTTTCTTTTGATGAGAAATACTCACAAAATTTGGAATCCTCAAGGAATCTTATATTTTTAACTTCAAATAATTGATGTATTTGAGGGATAATAAAGTCTAAATCCCTTAAATTTATTTGTGTTGATAATAAAATAATCCTTGGTTATACTTAGTTCTAATTTATTAATTTATATAGGATATGATTATAAATTTTTATTTTATTAAGACAATTTCATATGTGCAAAATGTAGCTTGTCACCTTATCCATAAGGGTACTATTTTTTTCTTTTTATCGCACCAATTTATTGTGTGCTTATGACATTTTATAATGTATAAGAATGCCTTCATCTTAAAATAATCCCCTTTGTTGTCCATCTCTATGTTCCTACTACAATATTCTCCGCCAATATCAAATCTTATAATCTTAATCATTTTGTCCTCTTGTTTCTCTACGTATGCTTTGCAAACCTTAAAGGCATCTAATGCCTCTAACTTATCCTATAAACATAGAGATCATATCCTATCTTTAAGGATATGATTCTAGTTAAATTTGATCTAAAACATTTAATTAGATATTGCCAAATAATAACTATTTTATCACTTTAAATTGATATTTGTGTATGTAGGTCATCTTAAGATTAGAAGTATAATAAATAATTGTCACAATTTCTCTAAATTCATTATTTCTATATATCTTATTCATTATTAGGTAGGATTATCAATTAATCACTTTGGGCCGAACTTAAGGATTCTGTATAAGAAGCCCAAGCTTGACCTAAATATAGATCGAGTTTGGATCAGGCTACTTGACTCTAAGTCGAATTTGACATAAGATTGGCCCTATGCCTACCAAAAACTTAAACCTCCCAATTTTTAACTTGACCCATCCCAAGACTTGACTTAATCCATCAAAGATCTAAACTTTTAACTTCCATCATCAAGCCCTCTAATATTGCCTTCTTCATCACCAAATCTACCATATATTAAAGATAATAGACATAAAAAATAGAGGACGGTAAAAGCACGTAGCAAAAGCATGAGAGAAAAATGGCATGAAGAATGACAAAAAAGGCATAGATGGATGACCATGAAAATTAAAAAAAGACATAAAATGAATAAAGGAAAAAATAAAAGATTGAGAGAGCAAAAAACTAGTGGGAGAAAGTAAAAAATAAAATTGTGAAATAAAAGAGGAAGAGATATAAAAGAGAGTATAAACATAAAATAAAGGGAAGAGATTAGCAATATAGAGAGGAAGAGATGGCCTTAAAAACTTTCCACCACCCCCCATAATAGGGAGAATTTCCAAAGCTTTAATTCCTCTTCCAATTTTTGAATAAGGGTATTGGTAGTGAATAATCAAACTATTGAGGTAGGCTTGCTTCAAGTCATCTTATTTAAGAAAAAATTGGGCTTCAGATTACACTTAGCCTAAAGAAAACTTTTTTAAAAAATCTTAAGTCTAGTCCAAAGTCTAATCAATTTAATATGAATGAATTGATTTCAAGTTAAACTAAATCAGTCTGGTCTCTATTTTAATGCCAATTCTTCAGTTACCATATTTGTATATTGATCATGATTTGTTCTTTTAAATTGATTCCTAAAACAAAAATAATAAATGTTGGAAATGGTTGAATAAAGTTTAATAAGAATTGGGTAAAAGATATCAATAATTCTTATAGTTTTATAAATTCTACTAAAACTCCCTGTGCTTTAAGAATCTCATGGAAGGTCCATACATTTTATGAAAAGCTAAAAATAAATCATTATATTAACTTTTATTAACCTGACACTTTTGGAAAGACAATACTGATAAATAATCAAATAAGGACCCACTTTTATATACCTAAATAACCTATGAACCAAACTAAAATCTAAAACTCGATCAAGAGTTAAATTTTTTCTCATCCTTCAAGAGTTAAATGTTTTTCTAATCCATCTTAATAATATTCTCCAAACACTTTAGGCACCAAGAAAGTTGGTAGAGACCATCTTAATAATCTTTGACAGCATAATACGACACCCATTTATCCACAAACACTTCAAGTTCATCCTTTTGCAACACAGTCAAATAAAAGACTAGAAACTTCAATGATGGAAAAATCGAAAACATAAATAGAAAATCCTCTTTACCATCGCTCTACCAAACCAACTCACTCACCAAAAACTTTTTTTCCCCACATCTAACTCTTTAAAGTTTGACCTAATTGTTATCTCCTTAGGACAAACTTTTGAGTGTATCTTTGTCCAAATTTGATGTGATATGAAACTTACTTCTCTATTTGGCGAGACCATTATACTTTATTTTCATCACTCTGATTCCCTAACTAATTATCAAATTCATAATTTTGGGTTAGTGCGATGAATTAGGTATTGAACACTTGTTTAAATTAGATTACACCTCTATATAAGCTCTCATCCATATAAAGATGAGAGAATTGTAGTCCTCCAACTTTAACTTGAGGATTTCAAAGGAGTTACTTAAAGGCATGACAGAGAATCTATCAGTTATATTCTCTCATGCTAAGATGGAACTCACCAACTGATCACACCACCACTCACTCTCAAGCTCATCAAAAGAGTTGATAATTATCAACAACAGTAAGGGAGGAGTGCCATCTTTCATTTTATTATTGTCAATAATTTGGCTAGTATGTTGCTTCTTAATTTCATTAGAAATTATAGAAACAAAAACATCTTACAACCATACTCTCCAAGAGGAGGAGGTAAGAGCAAAGTAGGTTGAATTTTTAGGTTTTAGGTCGAGTCATGGGTAATCTTGTATTTTATAAAGTAGGTTCCTATTACTTATGTGGCGTGGTTGCGTGTCCCCAAAATCTCAGGTCAGTGAAAGTTAATGGAGAAAGTTAACAGAAGGATTTATTTTGTACTTTTCACAAAACCTAGAAACTTTCTACTTGATTTTTAAAGAAGATAAGATTTTAATGGAATTCATGAAACTATTAGGGAGGTTATTGTCTTTCATCATTATGAATTTAAATTGCTTATAATATAAGTAGAAATATAATATGTATTGGCCTAGTTATTAAATTTTTTGCTTAATTAGGAATGGTGACTTGAATTGCACAAGTATTTTCCACTAATCAATTTTGATGTTCGAACCCAGCTAGAATGTTAGCCTATTCTAATAGCTTATAATAACTGATTACTTGAGATGTTATTAAACTTACCATAATTTTATCATATGATATTAGTTGATTATGAAGTAAAATTTTTTTAATCTTGAAATGACTTGGTTTGCCAACTATCATGTGATGAATTATTAAGTTTTATCTAAAAACTTCAAACTAGTTTCTTGGGTAGTAATTAAAATGAATGAGGAAACCATATTACTATCGATTTATGACTTATAACCAATTATTTAGTTTTATTATTAAGTTTTATCTAAAAATTTCAAATTGGTTTCTTGGGTAGTAATTGAAATGAAAGAGGAAATCATATTACTATTATTTTATGCCTTATAACTAATTATTTAGTTATATATTTGTAACATATTTAATAAAGCATTCTTTATCTTATGTATTAACTAACTTATAAGATACATTCTATGTGATAAATACACTTTATAAATAAAATTAAGATGAAATCATAGTTATGATATTCATATTATATTTATGTATTATCTATCAATCATTTCTAGTTGTTGCTCTATTAAGACCAAACATTGATGTATTGGAAATACTAGCACGCATTATATTTCACCTTCTTATAAATGAGGTAGTAAATCTCATTAACTAAAATATGGAGATACTTAAATAAACATGTGAGTACTTATTAGACAAGATGTTTATTAAAAATATGATAATTTCGAATAAAATATTACTTATATGTATATGAAAATACTCATTATAATAATTATATAAGTGATCATTTGATTTAAGATCTCTAAAGTATCTCTCATATATGGATTGCTATGTTTTGGTACTACTTAAAACGTATCATAGTCAAGGATAACTCAAATGTTAGTCACTGGATATAACATAATTTATCTCCTTAAAGTAATTACGGATAATATTTTATTATTCTCGATTAATATTAGTTTGAAGAATGCTTTGTCAAGATGGTATGACACTATAAAAATTATTTTAAAATGTCACATAATCAATTAATAATATTAAAGAACTAATATAACTACATTTAGATATAGTAGATATTAATTTCATACTCTATATTTAATCCAAACATTATATGATGAAAAGATTGAATTATACCAAAAATCATGCATGATAAGTTTAGTCAATACTGCTTTGGCAATCCTAATATTGTTCATGATGTATTACTGTAAAATAATCTTGATTTATGAATATAAATTTTTTGATTAGGAAGCTAAAGATAAATTAAAGAATTTTTAATTGATCTAATCGTAAATGCAATTTAGGATTATTTTTTGCATTTATTGTCAACATATGTAGAAACCTAATACATAACTCATAAAAAAATGAATGAAGAGAGAAAATATAATTTAATCAGGTTGCACTTGATTTTAAAGTTTTAGAAAAAATAACTTAATCAATATAAGACTTGATTGTATAGTTTAAAAATTTTATAGTTAAATTTAAGAAATTTGAAAAAATAATATTAGAAATGGGATTTCATTAGGATATAATTAGTATTTAATTAAAATTTAATTTTAATTAGATTACTAAAACATTCAATCATACTATAAATAGAAGTAGGCTCTATGGGAGCTTTGTAAAATTCTCTCAACTTATTAGTATAGATACTTTTAGAGACTAGATATTTATAGAACTATAGTGATTATAATCTATAAATTCAAGGAGAGTTATAGAAGAAAATTAAACTTTATAAAAAGATAAATTCATAATTCATGTTTTATTATATTTTGAAGGTTAATTATGTTATAAAATTAAAAAGATCTTGATTTTTAAAAATTATATTATTCTATTACACACAACATGAGATCAGGTCCTAATTTTGCAATAATTACTTATATATTTATTTGTTATTAATAAAAAATTTACCATTTATCTCATAAATTATAATGTTTTTCCCAAATTTTACAAAAAATAGTTGTATTATCTATTTCATCATAGAATTCATAATTAACTTTGGCTAGTTTTGATGATAGTCTAAATAAGTGTAACTTCCGATTTAAACATCATAGTCATGTAAATAAGTATTTCTATTCATTAAGTCTAAAGTACCTAGACCTCTATAGTATGTTCTTGTCACTTGCAGTTTTTTTAAAGAAAAATAAAAAACTAGAAGATATCTTGATGTAATTTGTATAGGACACAGTCCTAACACGTTCTGTATGTACTTTAATTGGAACACGAAAAGAACAAAATATATTTAGGCTAAATGACAGGACACTCTCTCTCACTTATAAAACCACCAAATTTTGAATTCCACCATTTCTAGAAGTAATAGGCAAGATATAATACAATAACAATATCGGTAAAATTAGTATGACAGAAACAATTGTTAAGAGATAAATGCTACAAGAATGAACTTAAGTAATATTTTAAGATTTGAAAAAACAAGAATTGTTATCAGATATCAATTCAGAGCCCACTCTTAATCTATCTTTATTTTACTTCATTTTATTTTGACATTCATAAAAAGTCTTTTTTTCGTTTAACACGGCGTATGAAATTAGATACGGCTTTGATTGTTATAACTTATCATGTTACAGCAAGTTGCAGTACACTCCTTAACCTATATTTTATCGTGCTTTTAAATACGTTTCGTGTCAAATTTATACAATTCGAGATCTCGTTAAAACATGAAGGAAAAGGTTGTTGATTAATCAGCTGATCTATGATGGGCAGTGGGCACCACCTAAGAGTTTGGAAAAAAGTAAAAAAGTTCCTAGTCCCGAGTGACTTAAATAGGACTTTCGTTGTATGACCTACCAGCCCCGGTAGTTACAGAGGAAAGGTGAAAAAAGGGTGGAAGTGAGAACTGTTTAAGATTCCAATCATGAGATTTCCAGATCAGGATTCCCTTCGCAACTTTGGATTTCCTCTAAAGACTGATACTTGAAACAAACACTAGGAGCTTTTTTCTCTTTTCTTTTTTTAAAGATAAGGTAATCTTTCAAATAAACCCATTTGTTGATTTTGACATTCTGCCAGGGGCCACTACACTGCTACTACCACAAGACTCACTCCCTTTTCCATTTCCCAGTACTTAGCAGTTAAGGAACAGAGAAAGCATTCACATACAACTCGATTTGAATGTTTTCTTTAAACGTGGATTAACTAATTTTTAACAAATTTAATAATGAACCTTTTAAAAAAATTAGTGTATGGATAAATTCTTATTCCTATCGTATGATATTGTTAATAAAGTTGTTTTTGACCTTTTCTATAAATATTCATATTTTTTAACTTATAATGAATGTGCCAGCCAGGGTCTATTCGGTCTCAATTCTATTTTGTTTTCGCCTTTTTAGTTTCTAAAGAGTAAATTCAGTAAAAAAGACTTATTTAGTAAAATTTCTTGTTTAGATTTTCCGCTTAAAAACTTATTTTAATTTCAATATATTTTTATAATATATTTGCTATTAAATAAATGAATAAATAATATAAACTATTTAATATTAAATGATAATAAAAATTAATAATTAGTATAAGATAATTATATAAATCATTTTATAATGGATTAACATTAAAAATAAAATTTAAAAATATACTAATTATTCACTAATACTTAAAATACTTCAAATTAAAATTTTTAATTTTAAAATAGTTACTTGGTTGAATAAAATTTTTAAAATAATAAAATCAAATTCCAAATAAATATATTTCAATAATTTTTATGAGTGGAGTTCGTTTTCAAGATTTTTGGTATTATAGAATTACTCTTTGGTAGGATCATTTTCTCTTTTCTTTGACAGAAGGTAATTAAAATAAATGATTCATATATAAATTTGAATTTTAAATTATACAAGTTTCTTAGTTATTTAATTTCAATAAAAATATAATAATTTTATTCATAAAATAATTAAGTTTTATGTAGTAATAATAATTATATAATAAAAGTGTAAATAAAATATCATAATGAAAACATAGGCGTGAAACCCAATTAAGCCATAATAGTTAACCTTAGTTTATCTTCTCTTATCTTTTTTTTAATAAATTTTGATGTTATTGCAGAAGCAATCTCCCTAGTAACTTAAAAATAGACACTCGCCATGTTTGATTGAACTAAAATATAAATGAACTAAGGTGTGTACAACAGATACAATCTTCCCGTTCAAAAAACAACTTTACCGTATAAAACATAAATTTAGTACGACTTAAAACTCAGCCATAAGACGCGTCTCAAACTCGTGTTAAACAGAAGTTCTCGGCACTTAATTAAAGTAGCTTAAAGAGTGAACTGAGTGCCTTTGGTTCATAAAATGATAACGGGAATAGTAACGACAACAGTAGGAACGAGAATGAATATAATCATTATTATCATGATAGTTGATTAAGATAAAAAAATAATTACTATTATTTTTGACAGTTGTTAGTTTGTTAAAAATTTTAAAAATAAAAATTTATTTTATATAAAATTTTAAATATAATTTAATTAATTATATTTTATTCACCTTATTTATAACAAAAGAATGTTCAAAATCAAATATATTGTAGTATTTTCTCCATAATTTCAAAAATTGTAGATTTTTTTAAAATTTTATTTGTATTTGTTATCCTTAAATTAATATTATTTAGTAAGTCTATAATTTATTACCATTGTTTAAATTACTATGATAAACTATCAATTTAATAATAATAATTACACGTCTGTAAATTCATTTACTCTTAACGAGTGATTCAATTAAAAGCATTCGTTAAACTCTTGCACAAGGAAAATAAATCAATAATTCCTATTTCTCTTAATTATTAAGGAAATAGAGAATTGTTAAAAAGGAAATAGAGAATTGTTAAAAAGTGAGTAATAAAAATATTACTTTTTTAATAATAATTTAATGTCAACAATTAAAAAAATAATAATTTAATGTCAAATACAAATTTACCCGTGCGGATAGTCCAATTGGTCTTTAGGAAAGAAAGTGAGTATAATATAAAACACAAATTTTCATTTCATTCACGTACTTTTTTTTCTATTAGTGTAGTTTTTGCCATGTCGGGCCTGCTACTGGGCCTTAGAATTGGAGATTCAATCTTTTGGGGAAGAGGTTCTTCCTATAACTTCCTCGAAATAGTACCCCACCTCTGTCGCCGAGCTCTGGACGCTCTGTCTCTTTCACTCTCTCCATGTCTGTATTTGTTTTTAACTTTCAGAGAGAAAAAGAGAGCGTATGGTTGCTGATTAATTCGTCAGTCTGTTTTTGTAGACCCCCTCTCGCTGGCATGGGCCAGTGTCAGGTGTCTGCTTTTTGCTACTTTTAACTCGTTTCTTCTCTCTGTACTAACCCGCCTCTTTCTCTCCACCAACATCTGAAATTTTTTTTCTTCTTCTCTTTCACAGTCGCAAAAACCCAAGTTTTTGCAGAGTCTCCGAATGACCCACACAAAACTTGCCATGAATGTACTGTAGGCACCATTTATGGAAATGGGTTCTGGCTCTTTGGTAGATTCTGGCAGCTCAAATGCTCCCTCTCCACCAAATGAGTCAGTGAACGGCCTCAAATTCGGTAAAAAAATCTACTTTAAGGATGCGGGTTTTGGTTCTCCGGCCAAGTCTGCAGCTGGTTCATCGTCCGGTTCTGCACCGGCGAGGAGGCTTCACGGCACCCAGCAGCAACCACCGAGGTGTCAAGTTGAGGGGTGCAAAGTGGATCTAAGTGATGCTAAGGCTTACTATTCAAGGCACAAAGTTTGTGGCATGCACTCCAAGTCTCCTAAAGTCGTTGTTGCTGGCTTGGAACAAAGATTTTGTCAACAGTGTAGCAGGTCACTTCTTCATACCACTACAGTCCTGCTACATGTTTTATTCTTTGTTAGTTGTTTTGTTTTCTAGTTTTAGTAACTTTATTCTTTCCAATTTTAGATGCTAGCTGCAGCGTTTAGATTGCTTTTTATACTGGGAATAGCACTGGGGTTTACGTATTTTGTGTAAACTAACGCGTTCTCGTTACCTTTGTTAGTGATTGTTTCAGTTTATGTTTATTTCACAGAGATTGGAAGAGGTATGCGACTAAGCTGAATTTGATTAAATTTGTTTAATCTTCCAAGTGCTGGTTATGGATGCTGTTGAAGTAATCTGTGTGTATACGAGTTTATTAGTTAGCTTTCAGTGTCCTTAAATTAGGTGTGTTTTGTTTGTTTTTGGTGCCATCAGTCTATTTTTTGTTATGTCGCTTGTGCTGATTGGTTTTTGGATTGTTTCCGCATCTTGTTGGGTAGGAATGTTTTAGGAATACATATGTTTCATCTGATGTTTATTTGACTTTGTATTATATTGTTATTTTTTGTTTGTAATGGCGGTAAGTCAAGTCTATCGTTTGGAAAGGTACCTAAATGGAGGCTTACTAGAAAGCGGTTTTGACATTCTGGTTTTGTGCTAAAACAAATTAATTATCCCCAAGTCTATAGTTTAGAGCTCGATTTCACCTCTATTTAACTTTATCTATAGCATGCTACTTTGTTTCTAGATATTTGTAGTTGTACTTTCTGTTTAAAAAAACATGGATTTTTGAAGCTTTTCAACTTCTTTTATTACCCGAACCATGCCATTGGCAGACCTACAGGTGTGATAAACAATGACGAGTCTGCTTTTTCTGCAGTAATCCAATATGTTATGTTCTTGATGTTGATGTCAGTGCTAACTTGCATTGTCTCCTTGTTCTTCACACTTATGCATGAATCTACTGCTTCAAAATATGGCTTAAGGGGTTTGCCGCAAGAGATGTTCTCTCACATGTATAGTCAAGGAATAAAAGGGGGGAAAAAAAAGAAAGGAAGGAAATAAGATTTTTTTTTTTTGACCTGGGCGACATGGTTCTCTATTGGAATTTCATGCATGAATAAGTGCTGTCACGTTTAATTATCACGAAATTATGAGGAACTTTTCAAAACTATGAGATTGAATGAGCTTCCTATCCATGATATTACCACCCTTTAATGGTGGTATCATATTTTTATCCCTTAAATAGAATCAAAACATGATTTCTAGAAATGACTTTTAGTTGTGCTTGCTTTTGGTCTATTCTTAATATGGATGAGATCTCAGTGTCGAGTTTGTTTAGGATGTATCTGATCATAAGATGTTTTTGGACCAATCTTGATATCTCCCTGTAAAGTCTTACTGATTTGTTCATGGTAGGAAAATTACTGGAATGCTACTTTGAGATTCTTGATTGTTAGCTAATTATGTATGCCTGCAAGAGCCAGGTTAAGGGCTCATAACACAAATTCTAGTTTCAAAGTAATTGATTTGCTTCATTTGATGGTTTTTGTTGCCTATAATGTACCTTCTACTTGATGCTTACAAGATGACCTTGATTCTCATGATGAAGAATGAAGGAAATCAAGCTAAAATCACTGAATTGTTCATCTATGGCGTTGAAAATTTTACTTAGTGAAGGTAGCTCTACCATTTCCATTGGGCCTATTGAATCAAAAAGCAAGGGGTAAACCTACAATCCTTTGTCATAAGAAGGGAGAGCCTGCAATCATTTCATTTTTAGTTTAATGTACTTTGGAGTCCTTTATAGTGGATAATTGGTTGAAATTGATTTCTAAATTTATACGATCTCAATCTGGCTAAGCAAACCCTCTCAGTTGATGTGTTTTAGGGAGTTCAATGTCTTATTTCATTGAGTGGCCTATTTGAATAAAAAATAAGCTATCTTTTGGACTTTAAGCTAGAGATAGACATCTACTATGGATGGAAAGAGAGCGAACTAGTAGCCACTTTTAGCCCTTGATAATCCTTTTGCGGCAACTCCTACCATGTTTCTCCATTGCAGCCATGCTATGGTATATGAAGGGCCTGGTTCTTAAAAAAATTGATTTGGACAAATTATAAGAGCCAGGTGGATCTTTAAAAAGTAGATTTTTTTAATGTTTTGACAATTTTCTTTTATAACATTGGCTGTTGAATGATTAACTGTTCTTAGTCTGAAAACATTTTAGGGAAACTGAGTTTTAGGAGGCAGCTTTCTGGAGCTTTTCCAAATTGGTAATGGAACCGATGAGCTTCCTTCAATTACAGTTACTTGATGGCATTGCAGCTAAGAACTTGTATGAAATTTGTTTAGGAATTGGTTGTCACCTCTCAAGATTAATCATTGTGTTAAAACAAACATAAACAATGGGAAGATTGGTATCAAAATGTATTCTTGTAATCCTATAATTAGGTTTTCTGTTACAAAGTTTTGTTTATTTGTTGTTTTCATTCTTTGGCCTGTTCTTGCAGGCAGGATAGTGCTGCGTTCTGTTTGCTCAACTTACTTGGTAGAGGGAAAACATGCTTCAGCTTCTGAAAACTTGTTTCCATGTTCTAAAGATGAATTTGTTGGCGAAGCTAATTTCTATGACTGGATATAGCTTTGGTCATTTCACTCAGAATTGGGACTATACTGGATACCCTTGCACATTTAAATATGTTGTTTCTTGTTATGGTTTAGATCTAGTAATGCATGACTCGGTTTCAAAAGTCAAAATTTTAGTTTCATGGTTTAGATCTAGTAACACATGACGTAGTTTCAAAGTTTTAGTTTGTAATATATTTCTTACATGTTTATATTTGATGTATCATGATCGTTTGAGGGCTGCAATAGCCAAGAAGACAATGGTTGCACAAAAATTGAAAAATCAATCTGTTTTGTTGGTTGATCTATTCTTGCAATGACTCCTGCTTGACTTGGTATTTGCTTTGTAAACTAGCCAAACTTTTTCACTGCAAATTTTACACACACCAGCATGGTGACAATTCATAGAGTTCTTTTACTTTATAGATCGCAGTTTATAGACATTGTGAAAAAAACATACATGAGTGTAATTAGATCCTAGTTTTCTCTTTTTTTTTCCTTCTCTACTCAAATAGATGAAACTGATGCTGTGCCTCTCTGGAACTGCCAATAACTTGTTTCTCTGTTCACAGATTTCATCAGCTTCCTGAATTTGACCAAGGAAAACGAAGTTGCCGTAGGCGCCTTGCTGGCCATAATGAACGAAGAAGGAAGCCCCCGGCTGGATCAGTGTCGTCATCCCGCTTTGGTCGAATTTCGTCTACTGTTTTTGGTAAATATATGAAATGTAGAAGTCATCTTCGCCGTCTTAATAGTGGTGATACGCAATAAGTCTTGTGTTCTTTGTGTGACAGATAACAGTAATAGGGTTGGAGGCATTGTTTTGGACTTCACTGCATACTCAAGGCTTAGTGGGGGGGATGGATGGCCAACTACAAGATCTTCTGAACGGGTACATGGGAGTCAGGGCACTGGTATGGGAAGGTCCGTTACCCATCCGTGGCAGAATAGCTCCCAGAATCCTCCAACTAGCATTTACCTGCAGGGTTCTGCTGCTGGGACTGGCTTCTCCAGTTCTGGAATTCCTTCGGGAGAATGCTTCACAGGAGTCGATGTTACTGACTCGACCTGTGCTCTCTCTCTTCTGTCAAATCAACCATGGGGCTCTGTTAACCGAACAACAGGACTTGAGGTCAACAATTTGGTCAATGCCGGAATGGTTCAATCAACAGCCCTGCATGTTTCTGCAGTGAATCAGTATCCAAACTCCTCTTGGTGTTTCAAGGGCAATGAAGTTAGTAGCAGTTCACTCGATCTGCGTCCTGATCTAGGATTGCCTCATATCTCACAGCCGCTAACCAATCACTTCTCCAGTGAGCTACAATTGTCTCAACAGAATAGGAGGCAATACATGGAACTTGAGCACTCAAGGGCTTATGACTCGTCCACTTTGCACATGCACTGGTCACTTCGATGACTGTCATGCAGCCACTAAAAGAAACTCTTTCAATAGGTGAAGATCGTTGGCATGGCATTTTTGCCTAGTCTTTTAGTGAACTTTTGGATGCTAAAATAAAGGAACTATGTGTATTTGCTGTCAACTGGTGATGGAACACTGCAATCTTTATGCAGACCCTGGGTTTGAACTTGTTTTTGTATCTGTCATGCCAAACGCGCAAAAACTCGTTGATACTGTTTCTTTGTAACCAACATCATTTCTGCATGCAACTCGTAGACTTAGACGAGGACAACCGATTGTTTGATGTACTAGGCATGATTCTGTGCATTTCACGTATTATTTCTGCGAATAATTTGTTGGGATTAACTTCGAACTTTATAGATAGATAAGGTGTTACGAATCATAACCATAGTATGTAACAGACAAAAAGGGGACTGACACCGAAGAATGAAGAGGGAGAGTCGGGGGCAAGAAAAAGACGTCGAAGTGCAGCATCTATAACGATTATAACAAACCAACCATGAATGAAACACGTTGTCATCGTATGAGTCCTAAGACTGATTAATATCTGTTGTAATAATTGTTGCTGGCAATGAAAAATTTTGAAGCAAATTAGCTCTTCTATCTTCCTCTTTGTGTGTTCGTTCACTATCTCTAATCATCTTTTCTTAGTTCCAAAAAATTATCTTAATAGCTAGTATCAGAGGAGACGACCCTTGGCGGTAGAGAACACAAAAGGAATTGAGGTACGTTGTTTAGAAGAAGGAACGAAGAATTGCTGGAAGCACAAACGAGAAATGAAAAAGAGATCAATGACATCAAATCCATGTTCCAACAACTCTTGCAAAAGATTCAAAAGGAGACATCGAAGTTACTACATAAGACTCCAGAGATAATGGGAACTATACAATTACAAAAAGATTAGCAAGATAGAGTTTCCTAAATTTGACGGGTAAGGGTGAAGAGCTGGATTTATCGCTGCGAACAATTTTTGCAATTTACTACACACTAAAGGAACTAAAAATTCGAGTGATGTCACTACACTTGGAAGTAGTGCAAGAGTGGTACTAGTTAATGACCAAGAACAAAAGTGGAGGAGAGGCGCTAAGATGAAGAATTTCTAACAGCACTGATATAGAAATTATACGAATAAATCTTTGAAGACCAAATAGGTGACTTGAAGGAACTGAAATACGAAGGATCAGTGCTAGAATACTGTGCTCAGCTCGAAAAATATTTGAACAAATTGACATTTCCAGAAACCTACTTGATAAGGTATTTCCTAAAGGGTCTTAACCCGAAGTTGGAACTCACGGTCAAGATGATGGATCCCAAACACTCCGGCAAGCTTACACACTTGCTAGGAAACAAGAAACAATAGTACTCGTTAGCTTACTTATGTACTTTGAAAAATGAGCTAATTAGTCGGGGCAGAGGTGTTAGAATTTTTAAACATACACGATAAAAAGAAGAGTGAGCAGAGGAGATGAAAACAATGAGATAAAAGGAATTGATATTAACTCACATACTTAAATTAAATCATCAGAACAAGGCCTTATATAGGGCGTACACATAGTGAACAACATGGGTCACAAAAGTATTAATAAAAACTACCCACTACTATTACCATGACTCCACAACTTACTAACTTCCTAAAGACTTGGACAACTAAATAACCTTGCTAAACATGTGACATAAATCAAAACTAATTCTTAAGATAATCTAAGACATATTCTAAAGAAATTTAAACAACTCTAAAAATTTTGAATTATTTCCAACATTCAACAGTGAAAAATGCATGGTCTTCCACTATGAAACATAGTTCTTACAAAAAAAAAACACAAAAAATTAACGCAAAGAAGAAGAAGAAGTCTAAAACATAGTTCTTACAAAAAAAACACAGAAAATTAACGCAAAGAAGAAGAAGAAGAGACTTCTTCCTCTTGTGTAACCAGAGGCAAGTGGACTTTCACAAGAGTTGAATTACGTGGTTTTTTTTCTAAGAAGTTGCGTTGAGAAGAATGGCTACTGCTTTTGTCTTATTATAGTTAATGCAACATTTGAGTTTTCAAAAGCAGTGTCCATATGCCACGATTTTTTAAAATGCAAATCTTATATATATAAATGCATTATATATATATATAAAAGACTTGACAAATAGTTTTTGTTTTGGACATATGTTTTCAATTAAATGTAACATAAAGAATTAGAAATACATTTTCTAATTTACACAAACTAATTAAATTTAGTTAAATTAGTTTCTAATTAATATAAAATATTAGCAATTAATTTTTTTAATGCAAGAAAACTAATTTGTTTAGTTAAAATTAGAAAGAGGTTTCATTAGAAATTAGTTTATAATTAAACCAAGATACATTGATTAGTTCAATTATAATTTAAATTAGAAAGAAGTTTCTAAATCAATTTGAATTATTCATATTTGAATATGATTAGATTAGAAATAAGTTTCTAATTGATTAGAAATTAATAGCATAATTTGAATAGTTCAATAAATTGCTTATAAAATTATATTATTTCTATAATATGAGCATTAGTTCGCTATATGTTAGACAAAATAATTTGTTTATTTTGTGCACTCTTCTGATTCCTGAAAAATTGTTTTTCAGGAAGATGTCTATTATTAAGCGGACACCTAAGCTTATTTGATGTGAGGCACAGAAGAGATGAATTGGCAGTATGCATGTAAAATTAGTTAACATGCGTTTAATGCCTGGAGACGGTCTAACACAACATGTTATTTCAGTTAATAAAATGATGCAAGAATTATACTTTAGAGGTTGTCGAGCTTATACAAATGTTGAAATAAAGTACATGACTTTGCTTGCAACATTACCTCAACCTCAAGGCAAACTGTTACGAATGCTCTGGAATACTATGTCTAACGAGAAGACTTATAATTTGTTAGTGATGACATTTTTTAAAGAGATGCGTAGAAGGGAGTTGATTAGGACTTTATATCCTCTAGGTCTTCCAATGGAAATAGTAAGAGCTATTGTAAATCGAGCTTCGCAAATTATGTTACGCGAACTCGTGAATTCATTTCCGCATAGGGTTTGTTACTTATAGACTGTTTGTAGGTTGAAGCACAATTAATACGATATGTTGTTTTATAAGAACAAAGTCTTAATATTTATGTAATATGTTTACATGAATTTTATATAGGAATTATAGAGTAAAGTAATTAGGATTCGATTGTTGTATAAATGATGATTGAACACATTTGTAGACTTTTGATTTCATAAGCGATTGTGATCAAATTATTTACTCTATGAACGATTAATGTAACATTAATGTGCATATATATTTCTTTCTTATTATAGAAAATTAATATTTCAAAATGGCTACTGTTTTGAAGAATATTGTTGCTGAACTCAATAGGGGTGAGAAATTCAATGGTGATAAATATGAAATCTAGAGTATGAAAATCCAATATGTACTGGAGGAGCAAGAGGCTCTTGAACCCTTAAACCTAACCATGGGCATTCCTGAGGAGGGCACTACAGCCCCACATAGAAAGGACCGTGATGCATATGAATTATGAAAAAAGAAGAACTCTTGAGCTCGCATCACATTGCTAAGTAGCATGGATAATGATATCATGTGTGAGTTCCGTAAATTTGAAATTGCAAAGGACATGTGGTTCGCACTGGCTGCTCATTTTGGAGGTGTTTCAATGACCAAAGTGAGGTCACTTACTATTAAGTTTGATACTTATAAGAAGCACCCAGATGATACAATGCAAAAGCATTTGAGGAAAATATCCAACATGGTAAATGAGTTACATGATGTTAGTCATGAGCTTTCTTATGAACAACAAGTGTAAGCTGTGATTCGTTCATTGCCTCAGAGTTAGGAGCATATAAAGATGCACCTAACTTATAATGAGAATATCAAGACAATAGAAGATGCTATGAGGCATCTCATCTTGGAGGAGGAGCGTCTTGAAGCCTCAAAAATATCTTCTAAGGCATATGCAGTTAGTTCTAGCTCACATGGAGCTATAAATAAGAAACGCAAGCATCATGGTAGATATAAGTGGAAGAAGAATAAGAAATTCAACCACGCTCCTTAGGAATCCAAGAAGGAAAAAAGGAACAAACGTGGAAAGGAAAAACGTCCTTTCAAAAAGAAGAACATGAAACATGTAAAGTGCTATAATTATGGTAATAAGGGTCACTTTGCTCGACATTGTATCGAGCCTAAGAAGGTACAACTTTATAGTACAAACATTTGTTTGTGAATGTTTCTTGTTCTGTTTTTCTAACTAAATCACATTCTTTGTGGATTGCAAACTCAGGAGCAACCAACCATGTAACGAAGGATCGTGATGCCTTCATTGAGTTTCGTAAACTCCCACATGGTAGTCGATGGCTTTATGTAGATGATAATTCCAAAATTGTTGTACAAGGAATTGACAAATGTAAATTGGACATGCGTGGAGGGCGATCCCTTATCCTACATGAAGTATTATTTGCTCCACAGATTCGTAG
>JANVCL010000004.1:22910538-22923679 GCA_026546855.1 Erythroxylum incrassatum
AACAACAATTCATGTTCAAAATCATCATCTCAAGTTGATAACTTCCCCAAATATACCTAATTCCAACTCAACATCATCCATACACAATTCATATTTCATTAACAACAAAAGATAAGAGTTTTACAAAATTTTAATGGCATTCTAAGCCATATTACATCATCGGCATCAAAATCCAAAATACAAAAGATACAAGACCCAATAATTCTCAAAATGTGTCCAAAGCCTTGTTTTACATGAATTAACTTCAAATGCAAAATATGCATAATCGAAATGATGCCTTGAATCTTGGTTACTCGATCTCATTCTCCTCACCTAGAGATGGGAAGGAATGGGGGTGAGCTTGAAAGCTCACGGGTAACAATTTTATAACGAGAAACAAGCAAAAACCCTTGAAATATTTATTACCATGGTAAAATTCACATTGAAATCCATACAACATATATTTCCCAAATTCACAACTTATCAAGCAATTCATAAACATCAACAATAATGAATTCATCAAACTTGTCACAAATCATAAACACATAAGCACAGTGGAATGGTTTGGGTGGATCCAAAAACATACTATACATTTCCACATAGTGGTTCTGTATTGCCGTGAACAGAATGTACTATTACAATCCCACTTAATGGTCTTGTATAGCCATGAATTTAGGGGGTCTGTGAAGGGGCTCCATGCCACTAGCGAGTAGGCAGGAGAAGCTTTTATCAAAGTGCACTTGACTTAACTTTGGAGACTACCACAAACCCACACAATCATGCATTTCACATCTTGTAAACTTATTACCCAAAATGGCACATTTCTGAAAAGTGATTTCATAACCATAGTATCTTTTCAAAAATCATTTTCACATTCTTTTTATAAATCATCAGCACAATATCCAAATACCAAACTCATAACACTTTTTCAAAACATTCAAAGAGCGATAAATGCACATTTATAACACAATTGAAAACATTTAACTTTCTTGATTTGGAAGAAACATTAATGGTTTATTACTCAATTATAAAAATGTAAGCCACCTTGAATTCCTTGCTTAATACTTGCTAAAACTCTCCTCTCACTCCTCTTGCCTTTCTTGATTTCCTTCATCAATGGCAAAATTTCCATTCAATAGGAGTTCCAATTGGAGAGCCCATAAGACATATTCACTAAAATTGATGCTAAAAAACTTAAACCTACGCATTTCCTAAGCTCCATGAACTAAAATCCTTCCAAAATTCTAAATATTCAATATGGGCTTACCTTGATTCTTCACCAAATAAAGGGATATTTGGTTCTAATAGAAGCTCTACTTTTCCTCTTCCTTTTTCTCTTCTTGAACAACCTCAAAATCTCTCTTGAAAGCTAAGAAAAATTGAAACCTAACTCAAACTTCCTTCTTTTCTCTCAAGAACCGAAACCTCTTCTTTTTTCTCTTTTTTTCATTGTTTTTCTTCTTTCTCTCCTATTTTCGTTTTTCTCTTCTTTAGGAAGAAGACAACACTTCTTTCTTCCCATTTTAACCTTAATGATTGAGAAAAGTCCACCTTACCCTTCCTTATAAACCTTGCATCTTTTATCCTTAAGTGATCTTTCAAAAATACCCTTGAACATTCTTATTACCTTAACACTTTACTTAACCCATGCAATAAATCCTACTTACTTTGACATAATAATTAACTCCAAAAATAATTAATCTATCAAAATCTCAAAAATTATTTTAAATCATGCTTAACTTCAATGAAAATTTTTTAGGGGTCAACAAATATGATGGAGGTAAGGTTAGTTAAGTAATTGTGGATAACAGATATAGACCAAGTGCCTATGCCATTATCCATTAGGCCAATAACCAAAGCCAGCATAAACTTGGATGTTGGTACTCAGCAAAAGATTCTCTTCTCCATTTCCAAGCCATTTGTCTTTGAAGTTTGAACCTTTCACTTCTACATTTCCAAGCCTTCTCAATTTTCGCGCTTTCTTCTGTATCTTTATCTCCATTTACAAGGTTACAAGCAACTAGTTTAATATCAGGTTCTTGAGTTTCAACTTCCTCATCTTTCTCTTCCACTAAATTTCACACCTTTTGTTGGATAGACCTTATGGAGAGGCTTCTAAAAGGAGCCATTTTAAAGACTCAGATGATGCACTACTATGTCAAGGCTTTGGATGGAGTTCTGGGCAGGTGGATGTGTGTTCTTTCTTTGGCCCTTTTTTATTTCTTAATTTTTAGGCCTGAATTTATGTTTATGCCTTTTGGGTTGTGAATCCTTATGATTTGGCTGGTTTGGGTGTCGGAAAAAAAGAAGAATACAGTTCTACAATTCAAAGAAAATTGGTCGTTTATTATTTAACCAGTCAGTTTTCATTCACAATGATCAAAAATAAAAATTGAACAGAAATTCTGTCCGATTCGTGCTTAATCTATTTGAACCGGTCGGTTCAGTCTATTTTTATATCATTGATATGAATAGAAAAGTAAAAAGAAGAGGAATTCTAGAAGAGAGAGAAAGATTTAAGTTTCAATTAAAAATAGGTTGTTAAAGGCAATAAATATATCAAATATTTAGAGATTGCCAGTAACCACGTCACGTGCCATTAGTATCTTTGTTATTTATAACATAAATATTTAAAATTTCAAGGTGTTCTTCGGTTAATTGATGTTGAATATGGATTAGAATTTCCCATGTAAGTTTTAACCATTAAATAAGAAGTTGTGTTATTGGTTTATATTGTTTGCTTAGCATTCTCCTCTCTAGTACAACCACTGAAATTCGTTCTTCAGTAGTTAGCTTTTTGGAAAAGGATAGTTGATACAAATTTGGTTTTCTACTTTATCCAACTATATATGTTTCTAATGAAAGTTTAGACCATATAAAGCGAGCTCATATATGATTAAAATAGTATAAAAATAATTTAGTCCATTTGGCCTAAGAAACAATGCAACTAACAAAAGGACGAAGCCTAGAAATAAAAGCCCAATATGTGTTTAACAACAGAATTCATAGACACAAGAATCCGTTAAGATTTTTTAGGATTCAAGAATCCTAGACAATTAATACATAGTTGATATGTGCTTTAAAAACAATAGTGCAAGTGGACTTAAAATTGAGCAGTTACAAGAAGTTCAGAACGTGGAAGTTAAGAAAATATTGGCAAGTAGTTATCTAAAATATAAGGAAACACATAGTTATAGTAAAAACTGCTTAAGGATGAGAGGACTATAAATTCACCAGCACCTGGACAACAAAGAAGAGACAATTCCTAGATAACAATCACTTTTAAAGAGAAAACATATTCAATCATAAGACAATAATATCTTGAGAGAACAATTAATTTATTTTGAAAATAACTTTTTATCATTTTTTCCAGTTTTCTTCAAGTTGTATATTAATTTTTTCACCTCAAATTCCTTTTATAGTTTGCATTTTTGTTATTACCCAAATCAAATAATTGTTTCTTTCCAACACATCTTAGAATTTTAACAACTTAGAATTCTATTTTCTAAGTTTTCTGAATCCCCCTTTTTTCATTGATAAGAAGCTAGGTATAAACTCCAAGAGAACATCTACTTAGTATGCCTGAATTCCATAGTAACACCAATAATTTGTCACGCCTAGTAGGACTTTAATGCCGTGAACATAGAATGAAGAAGAAATAGCATTACCTCAAGCCTTAGAGGAAGAGTTCCCCATAGAAGAAGAGAATGAAGGTTTGGTATCCCAATTGGTAGAGAATCCTTAGAAGGCCGCCTTACTTTCAGTTAACATTCTTGCTAGCGAGAATCCAAAATTTCCATAATGAAACAACGTTGTTTCCATAAATTAAATTCCAAAATTGAAGTCTAACATAGCCTTTACGGCCGGTGCAATCAAACTATCTACCGCTCTATTACAATTTGCTAGGTACAATTCATTTACTTTAGTAAAGCAAATCTCTGAAGGTCTCAGGGGGCATCCTACTCCTAATACAATGGAAGTCAAAAAGTATATTTGCCTTCCAACTACTTCTTTGTAGAAGAAAGATTGTCCATCCTCATAAAAGAGACCACGTTTCTGTAATGTCTCCATATAATAATCGTTGTAATGAACAATCAGGCCTAAATTCTCAATAGGCAAGGATTTGTTATAAAGGCTGAAGCTAATGGACCATAACATGGTTTAAGGGGTCAAATTGAAGCTTTAAACCATAATCCTATTATTCCTCCATTGCAAATGAGATTACCAGTCGATACGGAAGTCGTTAGAGAAGTTGTTCAGGAATTCTACAGATCTAGATTGAGACAACTTGGTCATTTGGAATTCCGTAGGCCTTATCCATAATAGATTGATCATGAGAATCCTTATCCTTGTGGTTATATAATTTCAAAATTCAACTTGTTATGTTCAGTCCATTATTGGGCACATCGCTAGGTTTTTCATACAATGTAGAGAATTAGCCAATTACGAAAACTTTAACAACTTTAAACTAAAGTAGTTCCCAAATTTGTCAATAGGGACCACTTTCTCTATGTATGCTTTATTGTCGAGAATTTTATTCTTTCCTAAGATGAGATGGAAAGATTGTTTCATATTTAATTTTTTTAGGAATAAGCCTAAACTTAGTATAACTAAGTTGTCAAGAGTCACTTAGAAGAGTGGTGAGAATGTTGACATGTTCATCACTAGTTTCAAGAAAATGAGAAGTTGATGTTGGATCACACTCTCAAAAATTGAATATGTGAAGTCAACTTAAAGAGGACAAGACATTAAATTATGGAAGAAATTACATAGCATGAAGTTTCATGATTTCTATGTACTGGTAGCAAAACTCTGAATACGAAAAACTTCTCAAAGAAGAAGGATACCGCAAGAACAATTCAATAGGCACTTATGTTACTAAGATGAATTCTTACAATTTGGCAATAGCTGAAGTCAGCATCCCCGGAACTTATGTTTTATCCTCTTTGGAGCGTCAATTACTAGAAGTCAAAAGGAAAATGTAGGCTCCATCTACTCAAGCTCAGTACACTTTTAACATCTCCAAAACAAAAGAGATCTTTGATTATTTGTTACAAGAGAAATTAATTACCTTATCACCTAAGCATAGAATTCTTATAAAAGAAGAAATCAGAGGTAGAGACTACTACAAATATCATAATACTTGGAGCTACTTGACCAATTCATGTTGGGAATTCAAGAATGTGTCTAAGAGCGAATTAATAAGGGAATCATATTGTTTACTAAAGCTGACTAAACTATGATGACAGATGAAGACATGTTCCTATCAATAGTAACCATCAATGCCACTGAATTTTACTTGCACATATTATTAGATGTCAAAAAAATTAAAAATTATTGAAATCATTTAGCATTATTATCAAATTTAGGAACTATTTTTTCCTAACTATATTACGAACTTTAGGAAAGGGGAACAATGAATTCCTAGAATCCAACAGAAGGTAGAAATTTAAGAAAAAATCACCAAGTAGAATTCACCTAAGTTTATAGGAAAAAAATATAAACCTTGAATTTTGAGTTTTCAGCACAAATAGCCTAGATTTGTAATACCACCACTAGTGCCACCATCTTGACAATGGAAGCAAATAAGACACTTTAAGAATTTGGTACCCTTAACTTGAACTAAAAAAAGATAGCTTTAGCAATAAAATTCCACTACCAAGATTGAGAAAAATAAGCCAATATTATTGGAGGAGCCAACTTAAAAAAATTTATCCTATGTAAAAATTATCTTTTCTAAAGAAAATACGACATATCCTAAAAATAAAAAAGGAAGGGTAGAAATTATGAGTGAAACATGGAACAGGACAAAGATGATAGATTTTAGAAGAAGTCAGGTCACTTTAAGAGCCAAGATGAGGATTCCAATGAATTTATTATGATTAGAGAAATTCCCATTCAAGTACCATATATTGTTTCTTCCATAAAGCTCCATATTTCATTTGGTAAATCTTGTGCAAAGAAGGCAAAAACCCCTCTTGAGGGAGTAGAATGCAGAGTGTCAATATTGGCAATAGGGCTAAGAATTCTAAAAAAGTTGGTGTTAGAAAAACAAGCTGTTGTTATGACACAACAATTAAGACCTTTATATATTAAGACTGGCATCAATAGAAGATCAAATTCAAAAGCTCTAGTCCATAATAGATCGATATCAAACATTATGCTAACTACAATGACGATATCTTTAGAGAAAGACTATGTAGACTTGATTCCAAATGAAGTGTATGTTGATGTATTCAATGGTGAAACTGCTAGAGGGAATTCTTCCTATAAATATTACGGTGGTAGGAAAGATTTTGTTAACTGCTTTCTTTATTGTTGACACTTATGTCAGTTACCAAGTATTGTCATGGTGTGATTAGATCCACTCCAACAATTACATTATGTCATCTCTCCATCAACTTTTACTTTTATAAAAAGGACATGAAGTGTAAATTGTTTAATCCAATTCACAACCATTTCATACTAAAGTTGATGCAATGAAGGTAAAATTCTACAGAGATTATATAAAGTCATTACAAATTTAGAAGTCGTATCGTTGTAATGGAGGTAAAAAAAATGACATAGAGTTACAAAGATTTGTAAAAACAACTAGCATTGTGTTTGCTCTAAGGTTGATGAAATTTTCCATTATAGAGGAACCTAATGAGTGAATTTTCACCAAAAAAGAGCGATAGTTGCAGCCATAGAGATCAAATATCAAATTCAACATATCTTGTAGAATTTTAAAGAAATAAGTATATGTAGTAATGCATACATGGTTTTTGAAGTAGAATAGGAACCATAAATAAGTGATAGTTGAGACCAAAATTTAAAATTCACACCTGAGAAGTTTGATGATCATAGGAACTAGAACCACGAATCATTAAAAAAAGTAAATTTGGAAAATTTAGGAGAATTTTGTGGAGTCTTTATTAGTAAAAAATTAGATTCAAAGATAAAGCTAGAATTAGTGGAACTCTTAAAGGAATTCGAAGATTGTTTCGCTTGGGTCTATACTAAAATTCCAAGATTGAGTAAAAGGTTAGTATAACACATACTTCCGATAAAACTAGAATTATACCTTTACTGTCAACCTCCTAGGTGATGGTCCAAAAAAGTTGAGCTAAAGAATAAAGAAGAAGATGAAAAATTATGTAAGATTGGTTTTATTAGACCAGCCAAATATATTGAGTAGTTAGCTAACATTATGACTGTAGTTCAAAAGAATGGAAAGATAATAATTTTTATCGAATTTAGCAATTTAAATGTAACTACTCTTAAGGATGTATAGATGATACAGAGTGCAAACTCTTTGATAGATGTAACGGTTAGACATTCTTTATTTTCTTTTATTGGTTGTTTTTCTTGTTATAATATAATTTTTTATAGCAAAAAATTATATTTCCAAAACAAATATCAAGTTTCTTGGATCAATAGTGACGTTCAGGTGGGTCGTAATGCCTTTTGGTTTAAGGAATGCAAGTCACTTATCAAAGGGCTATGAATGCTATCTTTCATGATTAAAAAAGGCGTACATTCAAAGTTTACAATGTATATATTTTCATGAAATATGAAAAGAGTTCAAATCATATCTAGGATTTATAAGAAGCCTTTGATAGGAAGATAATACACAAATTGAAGTTGCTTTAAAATGCGTTTTAAGAGTAAAAGAAGGGAACTTTCTAAGGTTTTTAGTTCACAAAGGGAAATTGAGTCAAATAAAAATAAAGTAAGATCTATCTTTGAAGCAAAACCACCTTAGGATAAGATGAAGCTTCAGAGATTTCTAGGCTAGGTGAACTACGTAAGAAAGTTCATTGCTAATCTAGCAGGAAATCAAAAGAATTTTCATATTTATTAAGAATGAAGAATTCTATTAAGAGGAAAGGCATTGGGCAACATTCGATAGTATTAAAAAATACCTATTCAAATCTCCATTATTGATGTGCCTATTGGCTTAAGGTAATGAGGCAGGCATGAATAAGCTATTTATTACTGAAGTAGAATTCTCATACCAACAGAAAAGAAGTACGTACCTATCGTTAAGATGTGTTTGACTTTATACTTTGCTTGTTCAAGATTAAGGCATCATCTATTATAAAATAAAATTTATATGGTTTCATATACTGACTCAATGAAACTCATGTTAAATAAGCTAGTTACCTTAAGAAATATTAGGAAATTGCTTACAACTTGTGGACTTTATGATGGTATTACCTACAAAAGTATGTAAAAGGTCAAATGCTAGCTGTTTTCTTAAAAAACAATTGCTTAATTGAAATACAAAAGGTCGTTGGACAATTGGTTCTTAATTGTAAAGAATCCATCATAATTGAAATTCGAAGAGTCTAAAATAGAGAAGTCAACTAGTGTTAGAGCATTCATAACCACACTAAATAAGATCAAAACTCATCAAGATGTAGTTAAATTCATCAAGGAACATATTATTCATCAATTTAGAATTCCTAAATCAATGACAAATGATCAATGAACCATGTTCATGGGCCAAGAAGTTAAGGGTTTTGCTGAAGATTATGGGATAAAATTGTTAAGTTCATCTCCATATTATGCTCAGGTTGATGGTCAAGTCAAAGCATCAAATAGAATAATTAAAGATTATAGGAAAAATGTTAGAGGAGAATTCTAGAGAATGATATAAAATTATGCAAAAAACTTATAGGCATACCATACTTCTAAACGTACTATGATGGGAATTAACCCATTTGCTTTAACCTATGGATCATTTAATTTTCTGTTGGGTGAAAATGTAGAGTCAATACATGAAATTTTAATGAATTTGAAAGAAATCATATTGAGAAGTAATTTGTATGGAATTTATGACGCGTCTATTTGTGTCAAAGGTCTTAGATATGTAACTTCTCAAGATATCATCTTACCGCATTCATGGAAAATTTTGATATTACACAATATATAGCTTGCCTAACAAAACCATAAAATTTGGCTATTTAATTACAAATTGAGAGGAATCACGACTACCATATAAAACCACTAAATCACTTTTAAGATGGAGCTACCCTATAGATGTTATATTTATGACTATCTAAAATGTGAATCATAATATTGATTCTTATGGAAATGGGAACGAAAAGCATTTACCCTATTGGTTGATACATGAAACCTGGTCCTTTTTAGCTTACTGGACCTGTTATTTCAAAAAACTGACTTCATCCTTTTGTAGCATCAATGACTTCCGTAACTCTATAGCTATTTGATTAACTTCGTAACACTTTTGATTAAGCTGCTTTCCATCCTAATTGAGAGCTTTTTGCTCCTCTCTAATCAATTTAATAGCCCATTCTCACTCAATAGCTTCATTTTCTAAAGAATCAAATTCATTTTCAGCTCTTGTATTTTTTTAGCAGATTCTTACCTTTAGTCTCCTCTACATTATTGTAACATTCCATTACTTGTGGGAAGGTTCGAATAGTAAAAATGAGGGATCAATGAGAGTTTAGAAAGGCATTTCCATGCTCATGCATAATATGGCATACACATACACATGAATAGTGAATTTTCTGTATATGAATATAATTATACATGCATTCATGAATAATTCGGGTATATGTGGATTGAGTTGTGATTTTTGGGAAATTTTTGAATATGGAATTTATTTATATTGGAAATTTTATTGATTAGTGGAATTATTATATTTGTGAATTTTGGTGAATTTTGGATTTATTTTAGAATTTATAGAGTATTATGGAAAATAGGAAAAAAAAGATTTGGAGATAGTTGGATTGTAAAGATGAGAGTTAAATGGAGTTAGTTTCAAAAGAAACTAAGTTACAACTTAGGCATTAGGAAAGTGACAAGTGTCACTGACTAAGTGATTTTTTAGAACCTTGTAGAAAGTAAGTAATGATATCTGTGAGTTAAAGACTAAGTTTTCCTAAGTTTCCTTCTTTATCATATCACCTTCTTTGAAATTCTTTCCATACGCAGAGTTTTTCTTCAAACACCTTCTAAGAGATTATTTTGCTTTTCCTTTCTCTACCACACTACTATTTGTCTTTTTTTACCTAAGGAAAATCAGAAGTTGGTTAGTTTACACAGGGGAATACATGATTTTGCATGGAGTTAGGGCTTGAAGATAGTTGAAGCTTTTAGAGTTTTCAACAAGTAAGTAGTGAATAAAACTTGTTAGAGTTGTGGATTTTTGAAATAAATTAATGAATTTACTATTAATTGCATGGATCATGGCATTTACGTATACATGTTTATGAATATTGTGTTGATGGATGAAAAATTTGGTCATAGTGTTTTTTTTTTAGTTTTGATGATTATTAGTGATCAGATGTTGTAGAAATGAGTTTTGGAGTTTGAAATAGCAATAAAATGGTGTATAAGATGAGTGTAGGAACTGAAAGTATAAAAAGGTGGTATGCTCTGTTTTCTATTTCTTCACGGTGCATATATGTGTGTGTGTGTGTGTGTGTGTGTGTGTGTGTGTTTGCGTGAGTTCCTTAGAGATAATCAAGAAAATGATTTTTGAGATAAAAAAGTAGTTGTAAAATGATAGTTAGAGGAAAATCATTAAGGAAAATGCAGTGAATGGTGAATGTAGGGCATGAAAAAGTCAATTACTGATTTTTGTTTTTCTTGATGATTTCGATGGAACTTGGGTAAATTTGCTATTTTAAAGGTAGTTTGAATTGTGGTGAACGAGTTTAGTGAAATGGAGTTGAAATGACTAGAATAAAAATTTGAAGTGTTGGGTTTTAGAGAATGAAGTCTGGGAAATTTCTGGGAATGAACAGTAAGAGGTTTAATTTTGATCTAAAACTTTGGTAAATTTACTGTACTAATCTAGGCAGATTTTGGTAAAATGATCTTCATGAAAATTGTAGATCTTTCTTTTATCTTTTCATTGATTTAAAGTTTATAAAATTTTGATTACTGGATCAAAAGTTTTGGAGGCTTGAAGATGAGTTGTCGTGGAGAAGATGAAGTAGAGTTGCATCGTCGTGCATGGAAAATTAAGGGAAAAGCACTGTCGTGCATATGAACGACAGTGGCATTGAGAGTTAGCAAAATACATTATTTTTGGATATTGGCTTTGCACCATCGTGCTTAAGCATGACGGTGACTTTGAAGATTGAAAGGTGACTTGCACCTCGTGCTTTTGAGGGGTTTTCTTTTTGCTGAATAACCTTCCTTCTTTTGAACATAACTTCTTCTATAGACCTTAGAATGACTTGGTTCTTAAAACAATAGATTCTTAACACATTTTTTACCTCTCCATGAAAATTTGTAGCATTCTGAATTGAATGGAAAAAGATTGATTAAATCAAAATGTAGAATCTGTTGGAACAGTGAAATAGGGTTATGTTATTGAACACACTTTAGTATTTTGATTATATCTGGATCTATAGGATTTCAAATGAGATGATTTTTGATTTGGAGTAAACTAGAAATATAGGAATACAAATCATATGAAGAAGTCAAATTTGGATTCCGTCTCTAAGATATTGAATTTCTGGATGGAACTTGTGCATAGTACACTGTTTTTGGACATGGACAACCCTTTACTATTTGAGGCATATCTTCCAAATTACTGAACCAAATTGAGTGATTTTGGTGTCAATAGAAAGATACGACATTGAGGAACACTTTCATAGAAGATAGTAAGACAAAATTACATCATTTTCACGTTCTGATTGAACATGAACAGTAGACTCGAATGGGGTGTCTTAGAAAAATCTGAAGTAATTCAATGAGAAATGAATGTGTTTTCAATGGTTTTAGTGAGGTATAAGCCTAAGTATAAGCTATACTTAGATGAGTTTTGGTATGAGAATGATTTTGTTATGAAATCGATGGTAAGATACTTGGGATTGTCATGAACATGCGTTGTACATATTTCATTTCATTCATGTGCATTATTAAACACTTATGATTGTACAAATTATGATGTATGTGTATCTTGCATAAATGGGTTGTGCAGGTTAAATGTCTGCATTCAGGCATTCTCAGAATTTGGAAGCAAATGCTAATTTAGAGCGTACTATGAGTAGACCTAGATGGTCTCATTCCACTGTTTGTTTTGTTTAACTTTTGGGTATTGATTGATTTCTGAATGATTATGAGAATGTGATTGACTGTGTTGGTTTTCGGACAGAAGGTCCGATGAATGTGTTGTATGAATGAAATATTAAAGTGCTAATTGAATGTGAATTGGATGGACTAAGTGTATGTAATTTGATTGTTAAATGTGTTCTGAAAGTGAATTTGTATATGAATGAAAGTGCAAATTCTCAACTTTAATGTTGAATGTCGGACTAATGTTCGATGATATGGGAAAGTGATTGAATGGGATTTTGTAAATGTGAAAGATGCATTCCATTTCATGAATGCATGAAATATAATTGCAGTTGTGACCTGAGTAGCCTCAATCAGAGCTTAAAGCTTAACGTGTAAAAAGAGACTCGAGCTCAAAAGTGATTAAGAGGCTAAGGCTCACTATGTATAATGAGTCCTATCTCCATCGGATAAGGGACAGTTAGTAATGAGCCCGGTATCCAATGGATACGGTATAGTTAGGCACTCGATCACAACAGAGTAACAAATAGAAAGTGGGTCTCATATGCATTGCATACGCATATTATGAGTGATTAAATTGTATTGAATGCGAAGTGTGAAATGATGTGAATGTGATTTATGTGTTATGTGATTGGGTGAGCCATCGATAATGGTCACTCATTGAGTTCGTAAAACTCACCTAAACTTTGCAAATATTTTTCAGGACTCAGAAGAATACCCCATTAGGCAAACAAGAGTATCCCTACAGCATACAAGTAAGGGATAGAGGTCGGGATCAGTTCACGTCTGCATTGTACTTCTTTATTTTTGTTGGACCCCGAATCTTTCGGTAAGCTAGGACTATTAACTGAGGAACTAGTGGCAATTAGTTATGTGTAAATAAGGGAAGAAATTATGAGATTGAAATGAAATGGAAAGAGATTGATTGAATCAAAATGAGAGGATAAAGTATAAGAGTATAAGTAGGATAATTTTCTGAACATAGTTCATTATTTTGAGAAATTCGGGAGCTGTAGAGATCCGATTGAGTCAATTCTTGAGGAAAAATAAAATTGAGACATGGGGCTACAAATCATGTGAAGGGATCGAAATTTAATTTCATCCCTAAGATTGTCAATTT
>JANVCL010000004.1:22933263-22950485 GCA_026546855.1 Erythroxylum incrassatum
CTTTACTTCAATTTCTATCATTGTTATTGTGAGCTGAGTGATTAGAGGAGAATCACTTGTGAGGTAGGATTTGTGCAGGAAAACAGATCAATTGTAAGAAGTAGCTTGAGATGGAAATCAAGTTGGGTTAGAAGAGTTCACACTGAACTAAAAGTGTGTGGTAAAGAGTTTTGCCAAAATCCTAAGTGGGAGCTTAGGTAGAGAACATAGGACTTAGCACCGAACCTCTATAAACATTGTGTTGACCTGTCTTCTCTACTCTTTTACATTTTTACATTTCAATTTGTTTGCTTGTTTTGTGTGTATTAACTCTCTGTTTTGTAACACTTCGCAAAATGTTTTAAAAAATCTATTCAATCCCCCTTCTAGATCGTTTTCAAGAATGTGCACAATGAAGTCAAACTTAAGTTGGAGGGTGTCAATGCCAGATATAAGCGAGGTGTTGGTAGACATTGCAGGAAGCAAGTATTCTCAGTTGGTGTTCTCAGTTGGTGATGATGTGATGGTGTTTTTGCGAAAAGAACGACTCCCTATTGGTAGTTACAACAAATTGTAGCCCAAGAAATATGGTCCTTAAAAGATTCTTAAGAAAATCAATGACAACGCCTATGTAGTGGATCTATCGCCTACCATGGGTATCTTGAAGACATTTAATGTTGCTAATATATATCCTTTTCATTGTTCCAGTGATCCTGTAAATGCAATCAAACACTCAAGCATGAGTTTTTCTCAAGTGGGTGGACTGATGTGGAATTCGTAGTTGATGCAATTTTGGCTCATATGGACCACCCAAAGAGGGCATGTTGAAGTAAGTTTAAGGGCAACTTTGTCATTTAATTTCTTTTCCTTTAGGGTGGTTGTGTTATCTTATAAAGGGACTTTTAGTTTTTTTGGGGGCTACGAACAATTTGAGAAAGAAACTCTATCTGTAATTTTGGATTTCTTGTCTCTAGTGTGAGATGGGAGATTTCTTTGCTATTTTAAACTTTACGCTGCATCATTATGAAATTTTAAGGCAATGGATAAGTCCAAAAAGTATGATTAAAACACTCATCAGCCTTGAAAACTGTTTTGGGGATGTTTGGAGAGTACATCCTAATTTGATAATACCCTGACTGCAAACTTCAACTTAGAAGATCAAGTTGGCTCATTTATTTTGTCTTACAGCTTTTCCGTTACTGGAATTAATAATTTGTCTTTAATAGTGTATCTGTTAAGCTCCTTATAATTAATACAGTCTCCAAAAATTATCTTTTTTCTTCACCAGGACTAACCGTAGAAGAAAAGACGTTGTTATTATGTTGTATGATTGTTTGCTTTAATAGATCTTGTACTAGTTCTTCAATTATGATCTTCTGTAGACTAGCATATCTGTATGGGCAAACATTCATGATTTATGTTCCCTCTTTCAGCAAAATTCTATGGTCATGGCTCCTTTACGGGGGGTAAGCTAGTAGGTTCTCCAAAAGAGAGCCAAACTCAGCAAGCAGAGCTCAAATGTTTCAGCTCACCTTTTGAAGATTCTTCAATAGGTAGCTCCTATAATTGGTGATTTGGTGAGTACTTCAACTAGAGCATAAATAGCTGATTGTTGTTCTCAGGTTTCGCTAGCATTTTCTTGATTTAGAGTTCACCACTTAGCTTTCATTGACAGGACCTTTGTTTATAAAATACGTGTTGGTCATTCCAATAGAACAACATTGTTTAGTTTTTTGAAATAGCATATGATGTCTTCAAAAGTGGATCATTCAATTATAAGTACTAAATCATAACCTCCCAAGAGTAAAGCAGAGTATCAATAATAAACTGAATCCCTTGTGAGCTCCACTCAAAATTTTTACATAATTGATCACAAAGGTAATTGTGATCCTCTACTCATTGTCATATTGATATCATCAATCTTAACACAATTATTAGCATTTACAAAATTATATTATTTGTATTCACCCGCTTGTATCACTGATATAATGTAAAAAGAGACGAGTGGCTGTTTATCTTTGTTAAGATCAACCCTATTTCCTTCAAACTGATTTGATTCTCCTTCTCTTCTTCATCATTCTCCACCACAAAAAATTCTATTGATTTTTTGTTTTTAGCATTTGTGATCTGATGAAAGCTTCTCATGACACCAAAAATATAGGTATTTGAGGATTCCTTGCTACTTAATTGTCTCTACTATTTTTGTACTGGTTTCGGAAGGTCATTTTTAGCTGATATGCTCGGTGAAGGAAAAGTCCGCCAGAAGTAGTTGGTTTATTGGGAGGAACTAATGGTTGAATTGGTGGAATGATTGATATTTTAAGTGGTCTCAATCTATTTCAAGTATAACACGCAGATGTCATAGCTTCTTACTTCCTAGCTAGGACATAGGCATGTTGTAATTTATTGAAAGACCGCGCAATATTCTTTGGTTGAATCTTCAACCGTTGTGTCAGCATCAGTATACATTCTCCCCAGCTCATCTCTACTCATATCATTCGATACCTCATGTACGTTGGCGCCATTTTCCCCCAGTACCCTCCACGTGAACAACTATTTTCATCTACACTACGTTTACAAGTGCATGCGATCCATCTCAAAGAACTGCTCAACTCTATAAATTCAGTTGTGCACGTTATCATCTTCAAATGGAGAAAATTCGACTTTGTCAAATCTTATTGGTGCTTTTGATTGAAGCTTGATTTACCATACCCTACCCCTGTATCCAAACAGTTTCTAGTTGGAGATTCCAAGATTGAAGTTGAGATTGTGCCTTACATAAATGAACATCTGTTGCTGATAACTCGGTCATTTTGCATTTTCCGCATCTTCCAATTCAATGGTTCCTCCATACGTCTCAATCATTGCCCGCGCGTTCCTTCAGCCATAATGCTTATTTCTCCCCTGTTTAGCTAGATATCTTTTGAGTCCAATCCAGAGGTGTCAAGATCCATATACCTACGAATAGATAATTAGAAGATGAAAGAAAGGAGAGAAAGTTCAGAAGAGTGTGAAAGATCAAGTTTCACGATTTCATTCTGTCTGCTGAAAAAGGGGTTTTTACAGGTAATATAACCGTTGGGCAACCATAACAAACATTTGCGGATTGCCCAGTAATAAACAGCAGCCTCGTGCCACTAGTATCCTGGTTATTCATAACAGGAACATCTAAAAGAAACAACAATGTTTAATGATTTATTTTACAGGGTCTTCTTCTTCATGCTCCCCAGCTATGGAAAAGGGTACTGAATCTTGAGAAAGATTTTTTATCTCGATTCTGATGAAAATTAGTTGCGTCTTACCAAAAGGCTGTTGATGCTTCAACTTCTTTAACAATTACAGATCGCGTCATGAGGCTAGCACAGATTTTGAACTCAACATTCCTTTCAAAATATAAGACAGCATAAATGCCAACCATGCTGAATTCCACCTCTCCGAATCGTTTTTATCAATCTAATAGCAAAGAGGCATAACTTGCAAGCATCGCAACCCAGTTTGCTTTTCATAGCCTTTTACAATAGCACCAAGCAACTCTAGTGATCATCTTCATCTGGACCAGGGCAGTTGGATAAAAGCGCTTCCATTGACTCATACTGAAACAAGTACAATTTACATGCTCACCGATTAGAATGAAACTAGGATTTGGTGTCATGCAAGCGTTATTTCATATGAGTGCTTAGATCTTATGTTCATGGAAGCACGTACCTCAAGATTCGTGAATTTAGCTAGAGCAATCGATAATAACAAGAAAACTTACCTGAAAACCACAGAACAGGCAATATCGATACTCATCTCTTAATTTCATCAATATTTCTTCCAAATCCTGTAACAATAAATGATTGATTATGATGACAACATTCAATGAAAAAGGTTTATCATAACAAAGAAGAAAAATATAAGTAAATTGAAAAGAAAAAAAAGATAAACCAAACGATTATCTAAATCCAGTATAATCTTAGCATTTGCTAGTGGGTTTTATTACGTATATATTATGTTTAACACATGCTTATAAATCTGACATAGATATAGATACCCGGTTCAAATGCAGACTGTAAATATTCATGCAACTTTGTCAAGGCACATAACGTACAAACAAAAGAAGACATCTAAGACACCTGAAACTATCTCTCTGAACAAAGACTAAAGAAACCCTTCGTAAGCAAAATAGAAGAAAATGTTTACATAAAAGCATCTAAAAATGATAAAAGAGATAAATCAAAACAAAAATGTAAAGAATAATAACACATCCATTTTAAGGCATCTTTTCCTCAACCAAAAGAAACTCCATCATGTTAGAATGCATAGGATTTGAGCAGAAATATTTCACATGGATTGCACTATCGCAGTGGCACATGAAAACTCTGATATTGATTTAGGAGTTTACTAATGTAGCCTTTCACACCCCAACCCCACTAGTTTGTAATCAGAGTGTTGTAAAAATAAAAATAAAACCACTGTTAGAAAATACAAACCCTCCTTCATTATGGATAATTATGTAATTATGATAAAAATTTAGGTTGGAGAAAAATATCTAGTGATGATGTGAAAATTTATGGATGAATTAAGAAGCTTGTGGAAGAAACTTGTAGATAAAGGTGAGTTAATTGATGTGGCCAAATTACGGAAGTGATAGATGAATTAGAAGATTATGGATAAACTTGAAATACTAGGTAAAGAGGTAAGACATGTGGGTGAAGTTTAACATGACATGTGTCAAACAAATGGGCAAATTGTAATTGAAATTGTTTATCATGTCTATATATATGTGTTCTTGTAATCATTTATATGCATGAGAAAAAAATAGAGAGTATTTGAAAAACAAATGTTTTGAGAGCCGTAGCTCTTTGTGAGAAAGAAATATTGAGAGAGAAAGTGCAGTAGCACATAGAGAGAAATATTTGTATCTTGTATGTGTCTTTTATATTCATAAACTTTGTTATCAACACAAATACATATTTTGTGAAAGTTCTTTTATTTGGAGCCCATCAAAGCTTCCAACAACCACTTGGTATTCACAACACTGAATCTGTCAAGCTCACCGTAAAGAACAGTTTCTAAATCTAGAAACAAGAGACTTTGAAGCATAAGCCTTAACTGTAACTGAAATCAGCCAGAAAAGAGGAGTGCCCAAAATCACAGAGGTCATAATACAGGAAATTTGATTGAAGGCATCCACCTTCCTTCTGCCCAAATTCTTATTTTGTAGTACTCTCCCAACTTTGTCAAGTTAGTCTCACCTCCATCATATCCAAATGTGGCAAATCTTATTTTATCCAAAAGTTATATTACTATCCAATTCTGATAATGAAATAATAACATATTGAACCACAAAAACGATAACAAAGCCCTATGCCCAATGTGAATACAATTCATTAGGCACAATTGTAACCAGTTTGCCAACTATTATTTTGGGAGCAAAATAAAAATCCTAATTATTTTACTAAAATGCTTTTCTTTACACTGGACCCTAGGATGACCTCCGGCATTTGAATTTGAGCATGTTCCTCTATTTTGCACAAAGAATGAAAAGCCTTAAAAGTGAAAAAAGAATGTTCAATAATATGTTACCTCTTCTGTTATTTCCTCTTCGTCCTCTTCCTCTTCTTCCCCCTCCTCATCCTCATTTTTCTTTGGCTGCACAACTTCTTTGTTTTCCAGTTGATCAAGAGTTGCTTTTGCTTTCCTGAAATTTACCACAACTCTTCGGATTCGCCATTGTGACTTCTGCCAAGATCCGAACTCTGCCATCAGTTCCTCTTCCTTTCTTTTCTTTCTCTCCATCTCAAACTCCTCTCTTTTCCTCTTTTCCTTATATGGGTCTTCACGCCCAATTCCAACACGTGTTCGTCGAATTTCAATCCCCACAGGATTAGATCTGCCTGAACCTTCCTTTCCAAGAGCTGAACCGGGAGTATAACCCATTTGCTTCAGCAATTTAAACCCAATGTTGGATTGTGGTATTGGAGCCTCTATTTTGGCTAAGGTTTGCTCGTCCTCTTCTTGTTGCTTTCTCTCCCTTTCAAGCTTACGCTGCTCTTGCCAGCTGAGTTTTGACCTCTTTTTTGATGATTGAGAAATTGGATTTTTGTCTTTAGTACTCTGCAGACATATTTCAAAGTGAGATCAAACACCATAAAGCCCGATGAAGTTCAAGCTAATAACAACCTTGAGGACACAGCTTCAAGAAGTATAAACATGTCCCAGTTTTACGTGAAAAACCATAATGATCCACAAACAATTCATATAATAATAAGAAAACAAGAACTGATATCTAGTCCTTGAAGAAAGAAACATTGAAAGTGAAAAAAGAAAAAAAGAAAAGTTGCAACCACCTTAACAACCTGCTTCGCGTTTCCTGAACTACAAATTAAACAAGTTCAAGGTTCACACCCACTTAATTCTTCTCTTGTAATTCTTCTCTTGTTCTTTTTCTGGGTAATGTTTAAATACACTTCACACCAACTTCATTCCAACAGGTATATTACTATCAAATTCGAATGCTCTGACAAAATAGCCAGCAACTTAGGGTTAAATATTCATGTTTTGGGTAGCAAACCAAATTCAAATCCCAACATGTAAAATCTTTTAAGCTAAAAAAATTACAAAAATGTAAATAATTCCCAGAACTAACTTTCTTTAGTGTATAAAGTATTGAAGACACTACAAAAATTCAGAATAGATAATACAAAGAACCCAAAGCACAGACTTTTATAGACGAAAACTTAGACGCGTTAGAGGCTTCAGGTGGAATAAAGTGAGAGAGATCCCCCATGTAATCTTCTTCCTCCTCTCCTCCATTTCCTTGTCGTTCGCTAGTTGATTCAGCCATCGCCATCTCTGCTACTCTTCTTCACACGGTCACAAGTACACAGTGAGGGAGAAGAAATGGCCCAAAAGACCTGAAAGGAACCTCAACTAAAATGGACCTTTTGATTTAGATCCAAACGATTAACAAACAGTATTTTGACACGTGTAAATACCAACTATAACCGTCATTAGCTGACGTGGAATTCTGATGGCGCGCTTTACACCTCTTTTCTCTCTGCCTTCTTCTCTTTGGTTTCAGGAAAACAAACACCAACTAGCATAGAAACTGTTTTTCTTTGCTCCAGACTTGCATTTCTTAAAGCGCGAGGAGACTCGAAGCTTTCAATTCTTCTCTCTCTCTTTCTTCTTGGTTCCTTTCCTTTTTCCTTACTTTCTTGACCACCAAACAGACTCCTCCGACTGCGTTCATTGTTTTTCTTTGCGCAACTGTTCTCTTCGAGAGTTAAGTAACCGAACTTTCTCTGGCTTTCCAGGAAAGGAGGTGAACGAATATAGAGTCAACTTATAATGGAGAAGCAGAGCTTCTTTTGGTGTTGCACTGTTCTTTTGTTCTTGGTCGTCCTGGTTATGCAAACTTGGGGTCTTACGGATCCCTACGATGGTAATTTCTGCATACATTTAACTTGTTTGAAGTCCTTGTGATTCGTACGGTGGTTTTGAGTCAATTTTTATGAATAAGACTCTGTAGTTCAAAAAAAATCTAGAAGAATGAAACTAAAGATGAAGAGTATGTGAACAAACAACAGCAATGATTAGTTTCAAATTGACTATATTTTCTAACGAGTAGTGCTTATAGACCAAATATAGTTGACTTTCTTGTTTCGTTTGTTTGATCGATTATTGATGGTATTTCCAAAAAACCAAAAAAAAAATTATGCAGTCGTAGCCCTTCAAGATCTATATAGGGCACTAAACAACCCACCACAGCTCAACGGGTGGAGATTAGGTGGAGTCGATCCATGTCTGGAATCATGGACTGGAGTGCTATGTTCCGGATCATCTGTAACACACATGTAGTGCACATTAGCCCTTTTCAATCAAGATGACATGTAGACTAGAATATGACACTAATTTGTTCTCCCACCTTAATGTAGTAAACTTCATGAACTAAACATCAGTGGATACCTCGGAACCCAGCTTCATTATCTGCGTAATTTGAGGCAACTGTAAGTGAATTTTTTCATATTAACCGATTCATCAAATCTCTGGAGTCACTTTGATTCTTACATTTGAATTGTTGTCTCAGGGACATGAGCTCTAACTACATTCTGGGAGAAATTCCGTTTGGTCTGCCGCCCAATGCCACACATATGTATGTTATTGAACTTCCATATTCTTTCTCGTAGATGCTTAAATGATCTTTCTTGACCAATCTCTGTTAACAAGAGCATTTCTTAAGACACGTTAATATTAAACTGTGCTTTCTTTATCTGTGTTCGTATTTACTTCCTCACAAATGCAGAAATTTGGCTTGCAACAACTTAAGCCGAAATATTCCCCATTCTCTACCAAGCATCAAATTTCTGCAACACCTGTAAGTAATTAGGCTGCTTATTCAAATTGCATTATCTTCCCAGGGCTTTGTTTTTAAGTTTTCAAGCGTACTATCTGGTTGGTATTCTGCAGGAATCTAAGCCACAACCACTTATCCGGACCTGTTGGCAATGTTTTCACTGGCCTACAGAATCTTAAAAAGATGTATACTCTTCTGTGCTTTTTAATTTACCATTTGTATTTTTAGCGATGCTTGACAGTACTGTTTGTTACTGCTGCAAAATTGTAGTGGTAAGAACTTATACATGTGTCAATCTGATGTATGAAAAATGTTGTGTCAAATGCAAAATGGCAGAATCTTAAACTTTTTTATTGTATCCCTAAAGCAAATAATTTTCAGTTAAAGATATAGTCTAACCCAGTGACTTCAACTATGAGCATTCTTTGGGAGACTGGTTTTATTTTTTTTATTTTTATTTTTTAAGTAATGAGATTAGTGTAATGCAAGACTCAAGAATATACAATTCCTGTAAGGGTATGGATAATCAAACTGTAAAAAAAGGTACAGAATTACAACGAATTCTATGATTGAGGAGTCAAAAGTAATTCAAAAGACCAGAGGTGCTCAGTTGATCTGTAATCCTTGTTGTGAGGGCTCAATGAAAGGAGAGGATGCAATGTCATGGGTTTTATTTTAAATTTTGTTCGTCCCAAAGTAAGTGTAAAACAATTTAACAACAGGATGACCTTCATGATATGTAGTTTCTCAAGCATTTCAACCCATCCTATACTTTCAATTGCCTGCTAGGTGTAATTTTATTAGTTTTCATAATAATTCATGGATTACTTTGTAAGCATGATTATTAGCTCACAAAAGTCTCAATCTCAGGGATTTGTCGTATAATAACCTCGATGGAGATCTACCAAGTTCATTTGGATCTTTGACAAATCTTACTGGACTGTGAGTTTGACACTTCTTTCTCCACTATGCCTGGTAAATTACATTTTGTTTTCATTTGGATCGTGTAGGATAAAATATGTCTACTGGCCATATTCACAGGTTCTTGCAGAACAACCAGTTTACAGGATCAGTTGTATACCTGGCTAATCTTCCCCTAACCTACCTGTCAGTAGCTCTCCTCTTTTCATCTTAGTCCTTTTTTTTGTCTCCACGTAAAAATTTTAAAATGTCACTTGATCCTGTTCTTACACAATTTCATTTCAGAAACATCCGAAATAATCATTTTAGTGGTGTAGTTCCAACCCAATTTCAGGCAATAACAAACTTGTGGTAAGTGATCAAAAGGTCGCTGTTTTCCTTAGTTTCAATGGACAGTAATAGGTTAATAACTACAAACCTTTGCGTTGGATGTTCTCTCAACTTATTAGGATTGCCGGGAATAAGTTCCATAGAGTGGCAAACTATCCTCCCTGGAATTTTCCTCTGGAAAAAGAGCCAACTGCAAAAAATTATAGTGGCCCTCCGACAACAGAGGTTACTGCCATGGAGGACTATTCCTCTCTTAAAAGGCACAAGAAGAAAGGGTTTGCCCCTGGAGGAGTTGCTTGTATAGTGGGCGTGGCAACACTGATTACAACATTTTGTGCAATTTATTTTGCTTTTCATGTTAAGAAATTCCTTTTTTTTCCACTCCGCAGGGCCAGGGGTGAGAATCATTTCTTGTCATACTATTAGATCTTGAATTGGCAACTAAATGAGCAGTACGTGCTCCACAATTATAACATAGAACTTGTCCATAGATTATTACCGCCTCAACATTTCAACTCTTATTATCAGTGCCCATGTCCAGATTATGCGGATATCTACGTTTACCTTTTCAACTAGTCACAGTTTGGAATTCCATCATTCGAATAAATATGTTAAATTTCAATTTAATCAGGTGCTTTACTGCAGAGGAACTGTTGTTATTTTTTTGTCACCAACAGTGTTATTTTTTATGAAGAGAATCAAGCATTGTCATATTACTAATTCTTACCCATTTTTCTTTTTCTCCTTCATTCTCTGTTTTTATGGTTATAGGATGTTCTCCAAGAGCATCTGAAGCAAGTCCACATCTGTTACCTCTCAAATCTCAACCCATTCTCGGGGAGAGCAATGTAGCATCCGGTGGCCCTATCAGGACAGATAAAGTGCTTGCAAGAAGAAGTTTTGTCAGCAATTACAAAGCTCCAGTTTGTGCAACAATGTATACTGTTGCCGAGCTTCAATTAGCAACAAATAGCTTCAGTGAAGAGAATCTTCTTGGAGAAGGATCTATTGGTTCTGTTTACAAAGCTGAGTTCCCGGATGGCAAAGTATCTCCTGGAACCTACTTTATCGATTGTGATTTACATGAATTCGTGGAAATTAATCAGATGTTAAGAGCTCTTTTACTGGATCCTCATTCTCTCTCTCTCTCAGCAGGTATTAGCTGTGAAAAACATCAACACAGTTTCATTGTCTTTATACGAAGAAGAACAATTTCTGGATGTGATTTGGACACTATCCAGACTGAGGCACCCAAACATAATACCACTAAAGGGGTATTGTGTAGAACATGGAGAACATCTACTTGTGTACGAGTATATCAAAAATTTGCCTCTCGATGCTGTTCTCCATAGTAAAGGACATAAGCCCTTGTCATGGATCAGCCGGCTGAATATTGCACTAGGGGTTGCTACGGGTTTGGAGTAAGTATATCATGTTTAGTTCCCCTCAACAATTCCATTAATTCCCATAGTAAGCTATAACATTCTTTTAAAGTTCAATAATATCGACAGACTAATATAATAAGGAGGTATTTGCCGCTTTTGTCTTTAAGGCAGAGAATCAGGAGAATATTAGGTGACAAGGTTCTCTGTTGTATCTCTTCTATTGTAGCGATGATGTGTTCTTGAAATTTTGTTTTCAGCTATTTGCATTCAAGATTCTCACCGCCTGTTGCTCATGGAAATATAAAGGCGGCCAACATCTTACTGGACAAAGAATTTGTACCTCGTCTATGTGATTGTGGACTTTGGATTCTGAAGCCATTGACAAGCAACGGTGTCAAAATCAAGGTAATTTTCCCGACACTTTCCTTTTGGTGAGATGAATTGAAACCATAGTTGTTATATAGGCCAACAGTGCAACCAAAAGTTTATCTCTAATCCATGTGCTGCTCTTCCACAATGCTCTTTCCGATCGAGTTCGAAACGTGTGTAGAAAGATAAACAAAGAGTTGATATTTATTGTCTAAACATTGAAACAAACAGGCTTCTGAAATTGCTATCAGCAACTCTGGTTACGTAGCACCTGATCATGGGAATCCTGGAGCTGATAATACAAAGGCTGACATTTACGCCTTTGGGGTACTGCTCTTGGAGCTGTTGACTGGAAGGAGACCTTTTGATAAGTAGGCTATACGTTTAACATATTAACAGACATTGTTACGCATCATGTTTATTTTCAAAATGCTTAACATTTTTGTGCTACCACAGATCTAGACCTCAAGAGGAACAATCTTTGGTAAAATGGGCTTCTTCTAGGCTCCATGACAATGAGTCTTTAGCGGAGATGGTTGATCCAGAAATCAAAAGAACCCTCTCCAACAAGGCTCTGTCCCGATTTGCAGATGTTGTCTCTCTTTGTGTTCAGGTAATGGCAATAATGTTCAGAGAGGATTTTGAGTCATTGCACTTAGTAGTACTGATAGTAACCGTTTTTTTGTGACTTGAACAGCCGGAGAAATTTTTCCGACCACCGATGTCTGAAATTGTAGAATCTCTGACATATCTGCTGCAACTATTCACCACTGCAAAAGGCAAGAGAGTTGATCGCACTGAAATTGAACCCTTGGAAAGGTCCTTTTGTTCAACACACACACGCTTCATTGGCTCACCTACCCTGAGCCATGCCTCCTATTGATCTCAGAACTCGTTCTCACTAGAACAAAAAGTCACGTTACCACAAACACTTCAAGAATTGTTTTGTCAAATCTTAGAATACTGTTTTTTTTAAGACTAACAGTCACTAGTGTTGTACAGTTCAAGTCAATTCTGAAAGCTTTATGTCTATAAAAATTGCGACACCTGATTCTTTTGAAGTAGTAGAACATTTGCTGTTTACTGATTAATATGCTTTCTCTAGTTCCTTTCTTCCCGAAGAAAGAGAGGATGAAACGGGAGATCTTAATAATGGTAAGTTGGAATTCTTGATTTGGGATCTGTTCCGATTGTTAACATCGGAAGTGCATAGAAATATGATTGTCGAACATTTTAGTAAATTTTCATTTACAGCCCGATTGGAAAGTGTTGAACTGAATTAATTCTTCAGCTGTTTGGAAACATAAAAGTAGGATGAATTCAATTCATGCATATAATTAAAATTCATCTTCTTTATAAATTGAACTCACTCCTTTAAGTATAGGAATTCAATTACATTGAAGCTTGAGATAGCGTCTTACTCTTTTGCTCTTTTATTCTTTGGATTATTTCACTTCTCACTCTCTTGTGCTTCACTTGATTAGATTTCAAATATTATTAATTAAAATATTATTAATAATTAATTAACAACAATATAATTAATTAAAATATAATTCATTCATTAATTAAAATACTGTAATTTATTAATTAATTACAATATAATTAATTAAAATTAATTACAATATTTTGATTAATTAATATATTGTAATTGATTAATTACAATATAAGTAATTAAAATATGATTTATTAATTAATTAAAATATCATAAATTTTTATTTCTCGATATTTTTTACAAATCAACTACTGTTAATGGTAATAGTAATCAATCCTTCCTCTTAAACAACAATTATAATAATAATAATATTCATTCTCATTTCTTACTATATTCATTCTCATTCCAAACAATGTAATTGAATTCATTTTTATTATTACTGAGTTTGTTCCAGACAGTGTAAATTGAATTCAATTCAATCTCATTAATGTAATTGAATCCAATTCGTTAATGAATTCAATTTAAAGGTTTCTAAACAACCAGTTTAGTGAAAATCATGATTACTTGAAATTTGACTGAATAATCACATCTAAATTTATTTCTGGAATCATGATTACTTGAAATTTGACTGAATAATCACATCTAAATTTATTTTTGGTACCAAAATCTAAGAAGAGCAATTAATATGTAAATTAATGCATTAGAGAGTGGTCTCCTTCTCTCTAACATAATTACTTTCCTACCCCTCCATCTTGGCTTTGAATTATCGTTTCTAGTAAGATTCTTCTAAGGGATTGCTCCTACTCTTCAACTGTGAGAGCCTTTGCTTCATGGGGAAACTCTCGGAGCTGATACCCTTAGCTTCGCCGTCAGACAAGGAAGGCTTTAAGATCTAGCAAGATGCAAGTTGTGTGGATGTTCAGAAGCCCAAATTATTGTGGGATGACTTCCTTGCACTACCATGTAAGCTTCCTCGTACTTCCTCTTTGGAGAGCAAATTGTGGAGCTCTAGCAAGAAGCAGCGGGCTGATACTTGTAATTTCCTCCTCCCTTTTGCTACAATTGAAGTTGCAGTAAACACAAAGTCAGACTCTTCTACTACAACTAAAACATGGAGAAATATGGTGGAATTTAATTACATAGTCAAGGAGAATCTTAAACATTTCCAAAGTTCAAAGAATGATGGGTATTTGTTCCCTATAAAACTACTACAAGCCAGTGCTATGATCTGGTCCTCTTCACTAGTTCATTTTTTGTTGGACAAACATCTTGGTTTCTCTCAGGTGCAGTATTGGACAAACTTAAAATGGGGAAAGCTGGGATTACAGAAAAAGTTTCTGTAGAAGGATGGTCGCTTCATTTTTATGTTTAACAAGAATGCATATTTATTGAGCATTATCCAACAAGGACTATGACACATTGGAGGACAACCTCTCCTACTTCAAAAATGGTACCGCGGTATGAGGCTAGATAGGATTAACGTTAAATCTATTCCGATGTGGGTTAACTTTCATAATATTTCATTAAAATATTAGACAATTGATGGACTTAGTTTCCTAGCAAACTCCCTAGGGAAACCTCTATACCTAGATGCTTAGACTGCCAAACTAGAGAGGATAAGTTATCCCAGAATTCGTATAGAGATCATTATAGATGAGGAACTCCCTGATTTCTCCTCCAAATGATATTGAATAATTGGGAAACTTAATAAGATAGGAGACTCTCTCCCTGTGGAGGTCTCATAGTGAAGGAAGGTGTACAAGATGTGGATGGATTTGAAGCAAGTTCTAAACAGTTCCGAATCTCTTGAAATTGAATTCACAAATGTTGTCTCTACATCTAAAAGGAAGCTTAGAAGGAGGAAGGGTAAAACCAAGCTGGGAAGCACTCAACTTACTCTCTAATTTCCTTCTTAGTATGAAATGTTAGGAGACTTTATGATCCCCTTAAGCAATATTCAGTTAAAGATTTAGCATTAGAGAAGAAAAAAAATCTTTACACTAGGCCTCATAGAACCAAAAAATAAAAGTTGAGAGAATACATGAAGGATTAAGATTTTTGGGTGTTAGATGGCAGGATAATTTTGGCTTACAATTCTTCAAATGTTCAAATTTCCAATGCTAAGATGTCTGAAAAATTGATTCGTTCTGCATTTCTTTTTTTTAGGTTTTAGATCTTGTTGAAATTACTATTGTTTATGCAGATAACTTCCCTTTCTAAAGAGTCAAGCTATGGGAAGACTTAAAGAGGATTCATTAAAATATCCAAAGGCTTTGGATCTTAATGGGAGACTTCAATTGTATCCTCCACCTGAATGAAGCTGTAGGTACTAGAATAAATCTAAAGAACCTTACCAAGGTGCTAAGCTATATTGTTAATCAGAAAGGGGTGATTGATTTAAATTTTATAGGATAGCTCCACACTTGGTGCAATGGACAACAAGGTGATTGATTGATCAGGAAAAAGCTCGATAGAGCCATGCTGAACCATGAGTGGCTTAACAAGTTTCCTTGCTAGCTTTGCCAACTTTGGGTCTTCTATTTGGTCAAAGTATTCTTCCATTGAAATCAGTCAATTAAATACTTGTTCTCCTCCTAAAGCCCCTTCTAGGTTTCTTAACTTTGTCTCCAAATTTGAAGGATTTGGAGAAATGGTAAGGAATGGTATGGAGATTTTAGTTTTTAGATGTAAGAGTTTTCAATTAATGAGAAAGTTTCAAGTAATAAGAGATGGAGTTAAAGATCTTTAAAGGAAAGCTTGTCCAAGTACTAAGATTGACCTAAGATTACCTAGGGAAAGTCTCAAATTAGCTCAGGGATAATGTTATCAAGACTCTTACAATCCAAACTTAGATGCTATTAAAGCTTAAGCTCTAAGTCACCTCAGCACTTTAATTTTATAACTCCTTTCTCAAACAAAGGGCAAGGGTCAATTGGCTTAAAATTTGATGATAACTTTAAAATTTTCTTTAACTCAATATTGGCAAGAAGAATTATTAATAAGGTTTTAGCTTTAATGGATGTGGACAGATAATTATGCAAAGAACAAGTGAGGACAAGGACTATTGCACTCAATAACTATAAGAACCTCCTAGAATAAAGCTCTAATAACTCATTTTCTATGACTAACCTTTCCCATTTCATTGATTCTCCTCTTGACCAGGTTGTTCAAGATCACCTATCCATGCCTTTCTCCAATTATGAAATCAGGAAAACACTATTTAGTCTTAATCCTAACAAATCTCTAAAGCCAGATGGGTATGATGCTTTCTTCTTCCAAATTTCCTAGGATCATATTAGTGAGTTGGTAATAGAAGCAGTCCAGGAATTCTTCTATTCTAAGAAAATGCTAAGGAAACCCAATAGGACACATATTTTCCTTGTTCCCAAGACAAAAAATCTAAATACAATGGCTGATTTTCCTCCCGTATCATATTGCAACACAACTTATATGGTTATTTCTAAGATTATGGCATGTAGATTAAAGAGAGCACTTATTCATGTAATCGGTCCAACCTAGAGTAGTTTTATAACAACAATTACTTTAAGTGATAATATTATGCTAGTTTGAGAATTATTTAAGGATTATGAAACCAAGGCTTCTTTACAAAGTTGTTCTATAAAAATTGACTTCTGCAAGACCTTTGACCTTGTAGAATGGAGTTTTATTTTCAATGGGTCAAGGGCATTTGATTTTCTTGATACTTTTGTTGATGGATCAAGTTATGTATTACTACTACCTTCTGTAGTGTATTGGTGAATAGATCGTCCTCTAAATTCTTTTATGGTGCTAAGGGACTAAGACAAGGTGATCCCTTTTATCTTTACCTTTTCACTATAGTTATAAAAATTCTTATAAGGTTAACAACTTGGAGGATAAATTCCTCAGGATCCTTTAAGTTCCATCATAAGTGAAAAAGACTAAGGGTCAACAATTTAGTGTTTACGGATGACCTAATGCTATTGTTTGGTACAAATCTTACGTTCTTACAATTATTGGTTGATTTACTCAATCATGTTTCTATAATCATTGTCCTAGTAGTTAAGTTGGAAAATAGTAAGATTTATATGTCCTTTGATGTATTCGATGTAGCTTTGATGAGTAGTATATCTTACCTTTAACATCCACCTTGCTCCTTTTAAGTACTTAGGAGTACCTATAACCAATAAGAAACCTAGGTATTTAGATGACCTAACTTTGTTTAAATTTATGAAAGATAAAATTAATTCATGAGAAAACATGTTTCTCTCTAGTTCTTGCAAGCTTCGGTTAATTTCCTCTATACGACAAAATATTCACATACATTAAAGCTCTCACTTAATTCTCTTATGGAAGTAGTGAATAGAGAATTTGATCAAGAACTATCTTTGGTCGGGTTAATTGATAATTCCAAAAGGGATAAGGTAAGGTGGCAAGACATGTGTACTCTAAAGCAAAAAGATGGTTTGGGATTAGCTTTTATCCA
>JANVCL010000004.1:22950503-22972561 GCA_026546855.1 Erythroxylum incrassatum
GATAAGGTAAGGTGGAAAGACATGTGTACTCTAAAGCAAGAAGATGGTTTGGGATTAGCTTTTATCCATACTATGAACTCAATACTACTGGCTAAGAAAATATAGAGATTGTTTCATGATGAGAGGAAATCTGGTTAAAGTGGATACATGAATACTATTTGTCTAATACAAGTTTTTGGAGCTTGAAAGTCAACAAAGAATAGTCTTTAAGCTTTGGCCAAAATGTTGATTTTGAGAAACAAGATATACTCCTTTTTAAAAAGCATGGATGAAAATGGTAATAGAACCAAGCTTTGGAAGGATACTTAGATTGGATTGGGGCCTCTCAACCTTAGGGAGGTATTGAATTCCCTTAAGAGACGAATCCCTATGTATGCTAAGGTAAGTGCAATTATAAATAGAGATACTTAGAGTTACACTTTTGAAGACAATTTTATTGGAAAATTTTCCTACCTATAATCCCAAAAATTTGGAGCACGATTATTTCTTTTGGCTAAAGGACACTTGTAAAAAATCACTAACATATCACACATTGATGTCTTTAGGTTTATATGCACCCACAACCCTATGGTATGACTTGATTTAGGGAAAAAAAATCTTATCTCTGATGCTTTCTTTACCCTTTGGCTAGTTATAAGAGGTAGAATCAAAATAAAAGACTATTGTATTGGTATTATGAGTCCCCTTTGCATACTATTTCAATTGGTTCCATAATTTATCCCTCATTTATTTTTTTGAATGTGTTTACTTAAAACCATTATGGTCAAGAATTCAACAGGTCTTCCAACCATTTTGCAACTAGAGGAACTAGCATCGAATTATTCAACAGGCTACTAATGAAAGCAAAAGAATAAGACAAGACTCTTGCTTTCTCAAAATAGCCCTTTCATACAGTATCTATATTATTTGGTACAAAAGGAATAGTAGAATGTATAAAGGAATGGCTCTAAACAAATATGACCTTATAACCAACACAATCTAATGGCTTAGGGAAATATTTTTCATTAAAGGAGGCATATTGGTGAGAGTACCCTAGTGAAGGAAAGATTGAACTTATCTAATGTGGAGAGCACGATATAGGAGTAAGGAAATGCAACCATAGTTCAAAGACTACACTAGCTTTATTTTATGTAAGGCAAAATAGTTCTTGAATTATTTGAAAAGAGTGTAATGCTAATACCTAGTAGCATGTCATTGGATATTCACTTCATTTCTTTACTTTGAAATGGAAAAGGTTTGTTAATTTCAATGTAGAAAGTGAAAAGTGCCTAATTCTCACATATAAGTTTCAAGATAACTTTTCATTATTAGTGACTTTGAGCTCTATGGAATCACACGAGGAATACTATCAAACTCCACCCAAATCCTTGCTTACTTATGAATCCGGAGCAACCTACCTACGAAGAAAAAGCCTAAGTTAATTTGCTTAGCTTATATGTTATAGGAAGATGCCTAATATCAATATGTATGTTAGTTTCAAAGATAGATAACTTTGTTATTGGCTCTGAACTCTTTGAAATTACCTGGTAAAAGGGCTTATGAAGCTCCACTAATACACCATCTTAGCTCTATGAGCTAGTCAACTTATAAAGGATGGAAGAAACAAAGAGGCTTAGAGATATAAAATGTTGAACCTTTATTCAAGGTTACTTATACTCCTCGTCAGGATGGGACTTGGGATAGATGGTAATAGCGTATGGCAGCGGTAAAATGTCCATGTAGCAACCTTTACAAAAAAAAGGCATCCAAGTGTTATATGCATTCTTACGTTAGATGTGTATCTCCTGTTTGGTTCAGCTTTTGAAAATTTTTACGTTAGATGTGTATCTCCTGTTTAGTTCAGCTTTTAAAAATTTCAAAAACACTTTTTTCATCACAAAAGTTATTTTTAGAAAAAAAATAAATATTTGACTAAAAATACATGTTTTATACTTTGAAACAATAGTTTCATCATTCTTTTATATATTAAACGGATAATGATATAAATACATGTTTTAATAATTTCAACTTTTAATAAAATTTAAAATATAAAATAGATACCATATCAATTTAAAAGAATCACACAGCAATATAAATAGTATAATATTTTAAAAAATAGAATAATTTTGACTATATATGTATCAATCTACAATTTGGATAATTTTGAACCATATCAATATCTTTTAAAGATTACCAAGTTTGTATTAGAAGTTCTTTCTCCGCTCGGTCCTGACTTATTATTTTTCTAAATATTAAAAATGACGTCGTTTTGTCATTGTCCGTGGGCCTCGAGTTAAGCCTGCTCCAGGCTCGATTGCTAAGCCTAAAGTGAGTAATGAAAGGTTTAAGTTGGTTTGTTCAAAATTATAAAGAAATATATTTATATAATATTTTTATTTAAATTAAGATAAATTATATAAAAATAATAAATCAAACAAATTCAAGTCAAATAAAACCAATTTAATTTAGGTAGTTTAGATTGAATTTACTATTTTAATTTTAATATTAATTAATAATAAGTAAAAAATACAAAATATTTTAAATTTGTAATAAAATAAAATTTTATTAGTTGATAAAACTATATATAAAAATAAGAATTTTAATGACATTTATAATCTCCTAAAAATATGTAAAAATAAAAATTTTCCCAATTTAGTGAATAATTTAAATAAACTATAATTTTTTAAATATAGGAGCGCTCAGCCTTCCTATAATAGTTCTTGGAGTTGGAGGAAGATTTTAGCAGTGCAGGACAAGTTGTGTTCTCAATTTAGATTTAGGATCGGAAATGGTACTTCTACTCTTTTCTGGCAGGATCCTTGGCACCCGCGTGGCATCCTGCAGGCCTTATCTACACCGAGGGAGATTAATGGATCGGAGCTTCCACTCTCTGCACATGTGTCAGATGTGATCTATAATGGTACCTGGAGCTGGAGTGAGGTTTCTTTGGATCTTATTTGACATCTGGCCCCTCCTTCTTTTTCCCCCAATACTTCCTTACCAGATTGTCTGGAATAGTTAGCTAGTCGAACTAAGCATTATACCAATGAGTTAGCCTACCAATTATTGCATCCTCCTTTACCAGAGGTCCCTTGTTACAAACTGGTTTGGGCCAAATATAGTTTACCTCGATGCTCCTTTACCTTATGGCTTGCTTTCTTGCAGAAGCTGTCAACCCGGGATAAACTTACTTTTCTCTATATTCCTAATCACTGTTCTCTGTGCCTTTCCGCTAATGAATCTATAGACCACCTTTTCTTTAACTTCTCTTTTTCTAAAGCTATTTGGGACCACTGTCTTTCCCATTTTAATTTGCTTAGTTTCTCTCTTTCTACCCTTTCCACTATTCTTCATTGGTTCTTATCTGTTCCCAGTTCCAGAGCTTCAGTTATCACTCTCTTCCCTATACTGCTTTCCACCACTGTTTACCACATTTGGACCGATCGTAATGTCAGAACCTTCAGGAATGAAACCTTGGCTGAGGAGCGCGTGATCGCTGAAGTTATCTCCCACGTTAGGGAACTGCTTAGCCTATACACCGAGAGGAGGTAATTTGATTTTCCCTTTATTTTCACAGGTTTTTTGTTCAGTCTTTTCCAGGTCACAACTTTCGAGGTTTTCCTCGGAGGGTCCTTGCTTGCCATGCCTTCCCTTGGAGGTGCTGAGTACTTCTTTCTTGGTGGCAGTTTTCTTCTTGGCCAGTTCGGGGCCATGGCTACGCAGTTTCTTTTATTTCAGTTTGCCTATGCTTGTTAGCTAAGGGTTGGATTGTATTAGTTAGGCTTTCTACTTGACTTTGTATGCTAGGGTTTTGGCTTTGTTTCTTGGTTTTATTGATGTTACTGGTTGAGTGGGTTTCAGGTTGCATTTTCCCCTACTGCAGTGTCTCCTAGTTTATTATTGGTCACCTTAGGCTTGACTAAAGGGATGTTTTGCAGCCTTGTTTGTAAACTTTTTTGTATATATTTTTGTCCATTTATTTAATTTTTTCTAATTTACCAAAAAAAATATTGATTTCATTAATTACCAAATATGACATTTTATATGAACAAAACTCTTCATATAAAAAAATATGAAGAAACAAATTAAAATAAAAAATTTAAGATATAAAAGTGCTAAATATTTGGGTTAAATACATTAGTGATTGTGGTTTGACCTTTTTCTTTTATTTCAACCATTATATTTTGAAAATTATTATTTAGAACATGTGGAATTCTTTAGCTATTATATAATCTCGTTCCTTTATATTTTGTTAGCTTGAATTTATTCATGAGTTTGAAATGGCAATGTATTAAAGGTTATCTGACATAAACAATATTACAAAAAGGTAAGTGATAGTTTTCAAACTATAAGTGTGGAAATGAAAAAGAATGTCTCATCATATCGAAGTAGGAGGAGAACATCTAGAGCTCAGTAAAAATCTTGAAGAGGATAACTAACCAAAAGTAAATACATGCTGGCATCTGTAAATACATGTACCTTAGAGCTTATGGTTTATGGGCTACTAACTAGACTTAGTGGTTTACCTAATATGCACTTAAAGGGTAGTGGTTACCTTCAAATCCTCTAGTCCCTCTACCCTGTACCAACCCTGTGCCACTCCATCTCAACCACCCATTGAGATGGAGTGGTACAAAGTTGGTACAAGGTAGGGGGACTAGAGGATCACATCCTAGTGGTTACGGGTTTCATCGACATATAAAAAAAATTTTAACCTCAATATTTATACTAAAATTTAAGTTAGACTATAATATTTGATACTATTAAAAGTGATCATAATATTATATTAATATAACATATCTAACCTCAAATAGGGAAAACCTTAGTATGGACACCTTAAGGGGACCTATCACTATCAACTTAGAGCCTAGTGAACAATGGTAGACCCTTACTACTTGGCTTAAGTACAATTTGAGGTTATATCCTTTGAATCCTTCAATTTTTCTTTTCTTTTAATTGGCATAACCTTGTTCTTTGTAAATTCAGTAAGAGAATTGCAATAAGATGGTCGAAGGTATCTATAATAATTGATTTAGCTAATGATGAATATATTTGGGTCATTATTGCTGCTCTTAACTTGCTTTCTCACTATAACCTTTTGAGTTGATGCATTTATAATAATTCTTGTAAGAAAACAAAATTAAAGTTAAAAACGAAGTTAGGCAATAAATGAATAGCCTAACGAGGTAGGAAAACATGAGAAATGAAATAAATAAATGACTATGAAAATAGGGAGTCATTGATGAGCTTCTAACCACAAATTAATATATAATAACAATCAATAATATAATATTTAAACAATACTTTAAAGGAGTAAGTCATAGTTTTCAAAATATAACGGTTATAATGAAAAAAATAATGCAAGTTCAAGTTATGGTAGGAGGGGCTCTTCTAAACTAACCTAAAAATCTTCAAAAGGATAATTAGTCAGAAGTAGAGACACTTGCAAACAATAGTTAAACTGAGTATGTCATTTGGCACTAGGTTATTGAGTCTTTAAATGATACACTTGGTGGTTTACTTAGTTCACACTTTAACATTTACATTAAATTTTAAAGCAGACCCAATATTTGATGGTCTTAAAAAAACCATAATGTTTATAGTAACCTCACACATCCAAATTCAAATTAAGAAAACCCCGAAACTCTAATTAGCAATCCTTCAATTTAAATTGATGTAAAAATCCTTATGTGTATAGAGAGACCCACCGCTGTCAAATTGGAGCCTAGTGAGCAACAATAGACCCTAATATCTGATTTAAGTACCATGGTCAAAAATAATATGTAAAAGAATTTTTTTACAATTTTTCTATTTAAGGTATATATATTATATAGTAAATTACATTTAAGTTTGAAACTTTATTCGGATACTAGCCAAAACTACAAATTATATTAATCAAATGCTCAAAGTTTCAATTTTTGGTTAACCTTATACTTAAAGTAACTAATGTGGGGTATCATGTAATCATATCCATTCCACATTAGTATACACAAGAATTTTATAAAAATAAACTTAAAATACTTATATGTGTTAGTTTTATATCATACTTTCCAACTAGTAATTTTGATAGCAACATCCTATTATGTTTCATTGACTTCTCTATTATTTTTGTAAGCTACCCTCAATCTAAGCTCTCCATTCTAAAACCTAAGGTCATTTTTCTAATTTTACAAGTGGTTGTAAATGGATTTCTATCTCTATAGCTATAAGTCCCAACTTTTGAGTATTTTTTTCTATTTTATGTGAAAAATTTATATATCAAATTCATGGGATCCGTCTATAGTTGTTTAAAATTTTAATATTTCGGTCTCCAGTTAGAGCATTAGTACCAAAACTAAAACTAAATTTTGATGTTTTCATGTCTAATAAAAACCACTAGTTGAGTTATTCTAAATTAAATAGTTTCAGTAGTCCTGCTTAAAATTGATTCATATATATATGTTAACTTAGAATGAAGTTTGATTACATGATGTTACATATGTTAACAATATTAATAGTTAAACTTAGTTTAGAAATGAAAAAAAAAACTTTCTTCAATACTTTAACCTCTCTCTACAAGCTTATCATATTTCTATAGAAGCCAACTTTGGTAGACTAGTTTCCACAATCTACTCTCATTATTCAGTTTGTTTAATAACTGTGCATCATATTTGTAATCTCATTACTCCTTACTGTTGAACTTGTGCGTACTTTTCATAGCATAAACCTAAACTTATTTCCCTATTCCTTGTGACTCCACCCTTTAAGTTAGTTCTTAGCTTCCTTTCACCTTCTCCAACCTCTCTTATATTCCTACCCCTTTCTTGTTCACCTTTACCTTCAACTTAATGTTAAATGAGCACCAGTTCCACTTCCTCCAAACCCTCTTCTATCCTAGTTGTTTCTTGCCTTTTTTACTCTTTTATCACTTCATTATTCCCCTCATTATGTAACCTTCCTTTTTTTGTCTTAAGAAGGATGCCTCCCTAGTCTTGAAGAAGAAGCATTTAGATCTACCCCTAAAGTTGAAGAGCCTTCAAAACCTATTGAGCTATCTTTCTAAGTTGAAAACCAATGCTTAAAGGAAATTGAAAGGCCTACAATAGCTTATTTACAATTTCAAAAACCTAAAAGTAGGTTCTTAGAGATAACTCACCATCAGTAAAACTTTAGTATTGCCTCTAATGGAGTCAATGGAGGGCAATAAAATATTAGCACTAGATACAAGCATTTTCAAAGAGAGTGAAGCAAAACGTGTGAGCTTCATAATAGGTTTTGTTTAGGACTATAGATCGTCTTATCAGGCCATCAACATATAGGCTAAACATCACTAAAAGGATTATAGGTTAGCTAAAGTGCTCCTTAATAAGGATAATTTGTTCCTCTTTAGGTTATCTACTTAAATAGCTTAAAAGGTAATAGAGAAAGGGTTATGCTATTATAATTCTAAGCTAATCCTGTTGCAATCTTGGAAACCTGGAATCAAACTCAATAAGTTAAGACATAAACAAACACTAATTTGGACGAAATTGCACAATATATAGTTGGAATGCTAGAACAAGGATGGACTAAGTCACGTTGCTATTTTTTTAGGTAGCCTTTGTGTACTGATGAAACAACTACCCTAATAAAAAGGATCATATATGCTAACAAACATCAAAACTCACCATTCGTATCATATGGTTAGATGAAAAAAATAACATATTTGAGGATAATGTATTGGTAATATATAACTGAGGCCAATATAGATGGTTGAAAACTAGGTATAGATGCCTACTAAAAACTTATTCAAAATTGGAAGCTACAATGAGCTAGTTAAAAATAATAAAAAGAAGAATCAATCAACACCTAGCAAGGCACATGAAAAAAAAATATTAATCAAAACACTATAATCGAAGAGGAAAGTCAAGAAGAAGAATTAGGTAAGGACAAGAAGGAAGGGAATAAGGAAGAGGTAGAAACTCCCTCAACATCATAAATAAAACAAAATTTATAGGATAGAAGTAATCAACATAATGAAACTCAAGAGTTCTTACCTGGATAGATTGGAGATACATTACAGAAGGGGGGAAGAGATGGCAAAGAAACATGAGGGAATCACAATGAGGAAAGCTTTTAGAGAATAACAAGAAGAGGGTCTAGAAGGAAGAAGAACTCCAATTCTAAATAAACTTATTAACCTAGAATGACTTAATAGCCCAAATAAGAAAAACATGGTTTTTGAATTCATAAAAGAATATAAACCTTTTCTTATAAGCTTAGTAGATTAAGGTCAAATCCAATAATTGCAGTAATTTGAAGTGCATTATGAGTGACCGATCAATTATTTCCAACCATTTATATCACTATAATGTTAGAATTATGCTCAGTTATAATCCATAAGAGATAGTGATTCTTCCAATCCGTATAGAAGATCAACTAATTCACACATAAGTCAAATGGGAAAGAAGAATGTGTAGTTTTTATGTCACTTTTGTGTACGGCTTCAAAATGAGCTTTTAAAGATCTTCTCAATGGAACAAATAAGGGAGAAAAGGCACCATTGATCAACCATGGCTAATTACAAGTGTCTGTAACTACATAATGAGCATAATAGGAGCACAGGGAACTGTGTTCCTGGGAAATCACACTAAAGAATTAATGGAATGTTGTAGGAATTTATAGGTGTTGGAGGGATAATTTTACACATGGAATAATAAACAGGAGGGAAGATACTTCATAAAGAAAATGTTAGATAATGCTTTGGCAAATGAGATATGGCTGGAGAATTTCAAGAAACAAAGCATGCTTCATTAATTAGTTTCTTTCTAATCATACACCTATTTTAATCCAAAGGATACTAGAGTCTCAAACTAGAGAACACCCATTTACATTAATGAGAGAGAGTTGTTTCCTTACATGTTTTCAGAAGCTCAACAGAAGTCCAAGATGTGTTGCAACATTTATAAGAGCCATGAATGTCGAGTACTAATGTATATATGGGAGCAACCAATCATGTACAACCAACCTTAAGGCCCATCATACGAAAATACATATAATTCAAAGTGGAGCAACCGTTATGCATATGGATGGAATGACTATGCTCCAATTGAAGATGTACAACAAGAGAAAAATACAAAAGTATTACAAATAAATTAATGTAATGCCTTGTCGAGAAAGTAGCTAGTCAACATGAATTTGAAGAGAGATTTTCTTCACCTATATATGGTGAGCATAATGCCTCATACTATTTAATCTGCCTAGCATTTTATGGTAACGAGGACATGTCAATTGATTTTGTGAATAAAGATATGTTACAAGAAGGCGAGGATGTCAGTACTACTTTGGAAGATATGATGACTCGATTTATTCAAGAATCAAATAAAAGGCATCAAGAAACAAAGGCAATTATACAAAATTTGGTGAATTGAATATACCAGCTAGTGGAGATACCATCTAATGAGATGCAAGAGATTTTGCTCAGTTCTACTAAAACTGATGCTAATGAATATATAATGGAAATCACCCTTAGACGTGGGAACGAGCTTCTAGAAGAAGACGAAGTAGAAGAAGAAGAAGAAGAGGAAGAGGAAGTAAGTGTTACAGATAAATTAATGGAACTCCTTGTTGAATGAAAGCTGATCGACACAAATTTGACAGTGCAGCAAATAAAAATGTTGGTTTTGTGAATGGAGGGACATTTCAGGAAGAGTTTCCTAAAGAAAATGGCAAAGAAGCCTCCATCCAAGAAGATTAAGTAAAGAAGTGGCAAGAGGTGATTGAAGAAGAAAAACTAGAAACCTCTATTCAAAAAGAAGAAGAAGAGTGGACAGAAAAGGTTGAGGAAGAACTGGTAGAGGAACCAAGTAAGGAAACTAATGATGATATGTTGGTAATGATTTTAAGTATGAAAGGTTCCCACTTCATTGAAGACAAACTATTCAAGTCAACCGATGATTCAGGAAGTCACTAACAATTTTTCATTAAAAAAGGCATTAATTTTTACAATTGGATTTATTAATTTGATAAATTATATCCTTGTTATTATCTTGCAACAGGTGGTTTACTTACAGGTTACAAAACCCCCATATAGAGAAACGGGTAGAAGCAAGCCACTTATCATAGAACCAAGATAAGGATAAACTTGCAAGTTATGTCGAGATAACGATATTAAATAAGCACTACATGGGAGATAACCCATGAATTAGTTTAGGTTTACTTTAAATTTTATATTATTTCATTCTTATGTCCATGTTAGACTAGGATTTATTTAATTTTTGATAAAATTTATGATTAGGACATTAAGCATCTTCATAAGATTGTGCATGATTTTGGTGTTAGGGAATATGTATTAAAATTTTATAACTTCAAAGTGCATAATTTTTAAGTTTGTTAATATATTGTTAAACTTGCACACATTTGTGGAGAGTTGGAAGCTCTCTAAACATGCTAGTGTGACTTATACGGTTTGATACACGCTTGTGTACCAAATCATGTAAGTTCACAAAAATATGAAATTATGTGATTTACATAGTTTGATACTGGCTGTATATCAGACCGTGTAAGCCCGTGATACAAATTTAAACTATCCTAATTTCCTTTTTTTTCATTTCTCTCTTCGTTGACTGACTTTTACTTTCAGCTCCAACTTCTCCTAACCTTATCTTGCATTTTTCAGTCAAATTAGAGATACCCTAGTAAGTTTTCTTGTTGCTTTAACTTGTTTATGCTTGATTCATTAGGTGTTTTGCATTATTTTTAGATTTTTCAATCAAAACATTAATTTCATGATTTTGGGATTTTTGGTGAATTTGTGTGATTTTATGCTTAATTATGGTTTAATAGTTTAATAATAGCTTTACCTAGTTGTTTCTATGATTCAATTCGATTAATTGAATGTGAATTGGGTAAATATTCAACTTAAATTATGTCATTATGTGGTTACGGCTCACTAATTATTAATTTATGGTGTTTTTCATGAAATTAATGTTAATATATTGTTTTTTATGATAATTGAAGATCTGGTTTGTGTTTAATTGCATGAATTTAGTGTTCAATTTCGTTAATTTTGCGTAATTGCAAAGTAAAGGTTTTCAATTTCAATTTTAAGGTTGAACTTGTAATTAATCAATTAGGATAGCTTAATTTCTTAATTACAATATTCTTAACTTTAATTTCATTATTAATTAGGTTGTTAGTTAATTTTCTATTTATTTTCTTACTTAATTGTTTATGTACTTATTTATTCATGTTGATTTATTTTCATGTGTTTTAATTTTTATTGTCATTGTGTTTTTGCATTTAATAATTTAGTGAGCATATTAAATTTTAAGTGAGGGAAAAAGGATAATCACATAATTTATTTGTAAGTTTTCACACTTTTTTAAGTTTCAGGCACAATAACAAGATCACGGCAAGCATAGGAGACCCCCAGTAAGAGACATTAAGGAGAAGGTTGCTCATCCATGGCCTAGCAGTCCCCAGAGCGACCACAAATGTTGTTGTTTAATGCCAAGGCCTAGGAGGAACAATACCAGCGGCTGAAGGACAAACAATTTGGTACTGGCTGATTTATCGACTAAGAGGCACTGGAGCAAATGGGCTTAGCCCAACAAGTTCGAGACCTTGTAAATGTTGCTGCATGGTCCTGACTATTTAAGATTGTGGAGCCTTTCTATAGGAAGCTCACAATATAGGTGTTCTCCATCTTTTCTGTGGAGAGAGGTTGCTATGATGGGGATAGCCCTAACACGATCCAGTTCTGATTGATGAGAGAGATGATTCAGATGAGCTACACAACATTCTCTATCATGATGGATCTTTATGATCAGGAGTTTGTAGGGACATTAGAGTACCTTGCACTATAGATAGACTTTTCGTATGGATTGTCCCTGTGACACTTCTGGTATACCATTAGCACAGAAGATGACTACGACTTAAGCATGTCCAAAGTCTCATCCCAACGCCATCCGGCACTTAAATACATTCACAACATCTTGATTCATACTTTTAGCAGTTGGGGTGATAAATGGGGCGTCGTCGACAACATGGATATGTATTATTTTGGAGTATAAAAGAGAGGATGAGAATCCATTTGGGGCACATTCTTGCCTAATTCATTAGGTAGTACAGGAAGGAAAAGAAATTTGACACAATCTATATCGGACCTTACATGACCAGACTTGCGCGATAAATAGGGGTACTTGATAGATTACCACCAATGCGATAGGTGGCTACTATGGAAGCACTAAAATTTGTCGTGATGCAACACATGCGCATGGTTTACAGATGTTGGGGACCTATAGGCGATGTATACAAACTCATTGTGAACCTTAACGAGCCAGTAGCATCAGTAGGACCTAAAGAGGAGCAACTGCAATTACAGCCACAGTCATTGCCATCCTAGATAAAAGGGATAGCGTTAGAGGAGCGCAATTTGGACCAGTTAAAGATATCTCAACTTAAGAGGTAGTAGTTAGAACTTATGGAGAGGATGAGTAGGTTTGAGACCACAGTTAGATGGATGGGTGATTTACTGTTGCTGATGGCAAACCATCAAGACATTACTTTCCAGCCGCCATCATCTAGCGTGGGCTTTTCATCATTAACTCTTCGACATTATGAAGATCAACCATTCAAGGACCTTCCACTACCGGGTAGGTCTTAGTTACGACAAATAAACAAGGTGATGCTTAATTGTTATATTTTTCTTTTCCTTTTAAATTATGTATTTTTCTTATTCCTTTTCTTTTGTTTAAATGTTAATGTTAATGTTATTTTATGGTTATTTTTATCTCTTTTTCTTCATATTTTGCAAGGTTGTAGTTATGAATGGAACAGAAATCGGAAAATCGTCTTATTCAGGAAAGTACCAACTTAACCATCTCATTCATAAATGTTTATATTATGTACATTGGAGACAATGTACAAATTTAAGTGTGGGGAAGGGGTTAGTGAATTCTAATGATTTATTTAAGCTTATTATAATCTTGATTATAAAATTTTATTAATTGATATTTTGAATTGATTAAAATATGTCCATCAATACTATGTTTCATTATTGAATATTGATTGAATTGGTATGCAAAAGGATGATAGTTAGAATAAAATTTCTTTTGTAAGTCATATTTTTAGTATTCATTGAACTAATCAAATTGAATGAAATTTGCAAATTATTTACACATATATACCCCATATTTTTTGTGAGCTTTTAAACCTAAGAGTAAAACTTCAAAATTTTTAAGCTCTATTATTCTTTCATGTGTGTTATCATGTGTAGTAGAATAGTTCTAGAACTTGCTTTTATTATGTACATTGAGACCTATTTGTTAAATTAGAAGCATTGACATGATGAAGGCACTTAGATTCAACAACATGTTTAAGTTTATTTCATTGAAAATTACTATACCCATAATTTTTTCCTTGAAGAATAACCAAGTTGAACTTTAGCCTTTTTCATTGATTATAACCAATTATTAACCTTTATCCTATTTTTCTTTGAAGACTTTTTTATTGTTTTGAACCCTAAAGATTATTTACATTATGTGTTTTTTTAACTTGAATTTTTGAATGGTCCAATATTTCTTTAATTATGGTACATAACGAATGCTCAAAATTATTGTGACAAGAGAGAGAAACCAATTAGGCAAGTATTTATACATGAAAAAACAAGAATAAAAGAGTAAGTATATAATGCCATTTATTTTTGCAATGAAAGAACCTATGTGTATTGTGAATAAGTTTCATTTAATATTCTTTTTAGTAAATTTCCTTTAAATCAACCTTTTTGTTATCCTAATCATACCTTACCTAAGCCCCGTTACAACCTTATAAGACCTTTGACTTGTGCTTCTAGTTTGTACATAAGTGGTGGAGATGTGATAATATCGCAAGCCTATGGTAAACATTTTACTATGCATTGATTGAAAGTTTTATGCTTTTCACCCCAAACACTTGAGTGCATTGAGTGAAATCCTAGTAAGGGTGTAAAGGTTTATGTCTTTTTATTTCGATGTGATTTTGATTTGATTACTATTAATGTTGACTGAGGAAGTTAATTTTAGGATAACTTGATTCTAATTGGATGTTAATTTGATTCAAACCGTGTAAGTCCCAAAAATCCTAAATTTTCATATAAAAGGATGTGTTTAGTGGCAAAAGAGGGGAGAAAACTTTTTGAGAGGATTCCAAACATGGAGAACATTCAAAAGGGGTGATATTGACCCAAGAATGTGGAAACACGAAGAAATCATTGAAAGATCCAATAAAATATAAGATCAAACCTCCACCTTGCAAGAACATTTGATAGGAAGAAAAAGGGAGATTTAGAATTATGATCTCTTTATTTTCTATTTGTTTTCCATCTAGTTTATGTTTGATTTCGTTTTCTATTATATGTAACTAAACTTCTTTAGTGTCTAGGTTAAATGAACCTGAGTTTGTGCTACAATATGTTTTAATTATTTTATTTAATACAATTGTTTTACGTAGATATTTAGAAATCTTAGGTTTGAATAGATTTACCATAATTGAAAGGAGTCGATTGCAACCCTAGAGATAGGATGACATAAATCTTCTATATTAGGTTTAAACCTAATAGAGGGATTCACAAATCAGTAAAGCAATCCTATAAACTTTAACCTAAGTAATTCGGTTGAAAACCTTAGGATTAGTTGTTAGTGGACTCAAGGTCAGCTACTAACATACCATAGGAATCTCCACATTCCAATAAGTTAATAAAGCAATTGCATAATAAAAGATCAATCAATTAAAGGTTTTTAAAGAGATTTGAGACCTATATAAGAATTTCTAATATCGATAGTTTTCTATGTCCAAACCATCACAAAAACATCCAAAAGTCACCTTTGGATTCTTAAGTAGTTTTCATTCGATGATTAGGAAAATAATAAGAGATGGGAGAATTATAGTATAGAATAATCAATCCTCATACTTATTAATTCCTTGTTTTTGTGTTCAATGTTGTTGTGGATTTCATTTTAATTGTTTAAGTTTTCTTTTTTAATTAAAATCAAAAATTGATCCATAGGCTAGATAATAGAAAATTGGTAATTATTAGTAATCACTATCTTCGATGGATCAATTCATACTTGCCAGTACTAGCTACAACTATGCCATTCACTATAACTAACTTAGAAAAAGACAATCAGTTATTGCCTGTTGTTCATTATTGTTTTTATAGGTGATTCTTTCTAATTCATTATGCTTCATGTGGTTTGGTATGTTAAGGCTTGATCTAAGCTATCTAATAGAGTTTTTTTGCATTCATCACAACTAATGGTACCTAGTTTTAAGTGGATGTTAATTTTTGCATTTGATACTCCATTGAGTGTTTTTTTACTTCGATAGTTTTGATGGATTTTGAACCATATGATCCAAATAATTCTCATCTTAACCTTTGGCCTTATTACAACCTTAAAATTTCCTTTGATTCATGATTATGCATGTAAATCTTTAGCGGTGGAGAACTGAAATGATATGCAAAGTCATAAAATGTCTTGATCATTAAAGATGTTTGAGTGTATTTGTAGGTTTATTTTATTTTTATGCACAACTTGTCATAGTCTACCCTTAGATTTCTTAGTTTTTGAAGTAAATGGTTGTTGACTAATCATGAGTAAAAACATTAAATTTTTAACTCTTACCATGATTTTGAAAGTTATTCCTCTTTTCTTATGATTGTATATTCTTAGGAAATATTGTTAAAGAGAAAGCATTTTGGTTTTTAATTTTGATTTTTAGTTTTACTCGAGGACATTCAAAAGCTAAGTATGGGGGAACTTGATAAGTGCTTGATTGATTATATATTTACTCCATAATGTTAAGTGATTAATGTTATCTTGCTCTTAAGATACTTATTTTAGTTTATATTTTGTTTTAGGTATAAGTTGGAGGAATAAGAACAAAAATGAGCTAAAAACATATTGTTGTTGTAATTCTATCAATGTTTGATCTTATTTGCCTTGGTGGAAGCAAAAAGGAGATGAGTTAGAGTGAAAACGGGATAAGGAATGCAAGAAATGGAGTCATTACATCTTACAAGCTTGTCTATATGACATACACGGTTGTGTATAGGGACTGTGTGAGTCACTAGAAGCATATAAGACCATAAACATGAAGTTTAAAACATACTTGCAACCTACATGGCTATGTGGGGACTTATACGACCATTTAAGTGAGCTATATGGTATTGTATATTAGTCGTGTAGCTCACGTGAACATGTTCGCTAACAATTTTTAGCAAAATTGACATATACAATCACTTACACACCTCATATAGTTGATTGTGTATTGTTACATAATCTTAGTTATTAAGTATAAAAGGGAAATTAAAAGGAAAAATAAGGTATGAAGACATTAGAGACTCAAAAGGAGGATGATTCCTTTCCCTTTGGAAGCAATGAATAGCTAAACGTCATCTTTCTAGTTTAATGGGGGTATAAAGGGTAATGAACATATTTGGGGATTGACCAATCTAGTGATGTTGTTTTAACTCTCTTTTGGAATTGATTATGTTATTCTATGATTAATGTTTTTATGTATGAATGATTCAGATATTCTAAATAGGTTATGTATGTATGAACTCATTACAAGAATTTGGATTGCAATGCATAATCATTATCATCTGATTCACTTGCAGTAAACTAATGGTTGAGCATCATTAGGGATAACATAGCATAAGTTAAATGACTTGAGCTTATGTGTTTGTTGCTTAGATTAACCTATTCTCTTATTACGTAATATGGTTGTCACACTAAATTTAAGGAGTTTATTCTAGGTTGTTTGATAGATAAACCTAATTAAAGAGTTCGTTTTAATTAGATATAACCTAAGGTAAACCTGGGACTAACAAAGCTTGTTGTTGTTAATCTATGGTTAATATGACGATTAGTTGTGCACATTTGTACGAAGATTAAGATTAAACTACGAACTAGATTTTAAACCCATCGATTAATCCAAGCAATTTTGTAATGTTTGATTTATTTATTTCCAATAGTTTTGTTTCAATTGATTTTCTCAATTAAATTCAACCAAACCCACCCTCCCCCTAACCAATCCTAGACACTGATTTATTCATTGTAAAAGTTAGACACACACTCTTTGTAGATATGATCCTTTCTTAACACTGCTACAAGCTTAGCTATGTAAAGTTATGATTTTTTTGGTGTATTCAACATGCGTCAAAACTGGAGCTCTAATACCAATTTGACGGTAGAAAGGAGAAGAGAGGATCGAACAACTAATAATAATAAGTAAATGACTAAAATATACGTTAAGAATCAATCTAAGATAGCTAATGTCAAAAGATAAATATCTTGATCCAGAGTTACAATAGGGTATTCTTTTATTAATTCAAAACTTAGTTACATCCATAACCAAAATCCTTATTAATACTAACTTGATATAACCCATTTCATCTCCTTTAAATAAGCCTTATAAATCCAAATTCTTAATTGTCAATTTTTCTAAACACCTTGTACGAAAATGGCCATAAATTTTTCTAAATACCTTTAATGAAAGAACTAGTTAATTGCATTAGAAAATTGACTTCCAGTCTTTTCCAATGATATCTAATTTTCCTATATCAAATATTCGGAATACTCTAAAATTCTCTTCCAAAATGGCCTTTCAATTCTTAAATTTTAGTTGCAACTCTTTTTTATTTTTATTAATGCTTCTAAAATTCCCCATCATTTTTTACTTTATTATGTTTGCCTTAATTTTTTAAAAATTTCAAGTTTAAGTGTGATATATTGACAATAGGTATTGATACTACTTTGATGTAGGAAATTAACTAATTGCCTACTTTAGTGAGAAACTCAATAGAAATTACTTTAACCATCCAACTTATAACAAGGAGTTGTATGCATTAGTGAGGGATCTTAAGACTTGCAATATTCTTTTTTATCTAAAGAATTAATTAGCCAAACCAACAAAGAGCCATTTTAATCATTTTAAAGGATGAGATAAATTGAATCAACATATCCTAAGTAGATGGAATTTATTGAGACATTTCTTTATATGATCAACCACATGAAGAAAGAAAACTTTATAGCTAATGCATTGTTTTGAAGGTATGTTATGATGTCTACCTTGAATGAAAAAAATTTAGGCTTTGAGCATGTTAAGGAAGTATATAAGAACAATGATGATTTTGAATATATCTTTTAGGCTTATGAGAGAAATTATTTTTAAAAATTCTTTAAGTATAATGGATTTTTGTTTAAGGAAAATAAATTGGATGTGCTTAAGAGTTCTTTATGAGAGTTGTTAGTGTGTGAGGCACATAAGGGAGGAGTGATGAGTTTTTTTTATTAAAAGTCTTTAGATATTTTTTAAATATTTTTTTTGGCCCCGTACACATCATAATGTTAAAAGAATTCATACCAATTGTATTGCATGTAGACACATTAAGTTCAAGGTTATTACATATGGTTTATATACTCCTTTGTAAGTCCTTAGTGAACCTTGGGTTGATATTTTAATTAATTTTGTTTTGGTTTTACCTAGGTTAAAAAGGGTAAAGATTCTATCTATGTTGTCTTTCATAAATTTGATAAGAAGACACATTTTATTATATTTAATAAAACCGATGATATAACTAATATAACTAATTTGTTTTTTTGGGAGTTAGTATGACTATAATATTCACAAGTTGTTTTTTTGGGAGTTAGTATGACTATAATATTCACAAGAGTATTGTATCTAATAGAGATGTTAATTTTTTAAATTAATTTTATATTGTTATGAGAAAAGTTAGGAACAAATTTGTTATTTTTAACTACTTGTCATCTAGGAATGGATGGTGAAACTGAGGTAGTAATAATTTCACTATATTATGTACTATCATTCAAAAGAATTTTAAAATTTATGATTTATCATTCATTAAATTTACATATAATAAAATTGTTCATAACACTATTGGTTATTTACCTTTTGATATTGTTTATAGCTTTAATCCTCTAACTCCACTAGATTTACTTATTCATGAGAAGAGTAGCTTGGATTGTAAAAAAAAATGTTGAAATAGTGAAACAACTATATGAAAATGTTCAGTAACATGTTGAAATAAAAATTAAAAATTATGCATTTAAAGATAATAAAGGAAGAAAGAAAATTACCTTTGAACTAAACGATTGAGTGTGGATGCATATGAGAAATGAGAAGTTTCCAGTTGAAAGAAGATCTAAGTTTTGACTAAGAGGAGACGGTATTCAAGTTGTTGAACGGTTCAATGACAATGGTTATAAAGTAGATCTTCCAGCTAAGTTATATGAGCACTTTTTTTAATGTTTTTGATTTATCTCATTTTGATGTTGAAAATGAACCTTTTTAAAGAAAAGGCAATAGTTGAAAACAAGTTATCATTGATCATTTAAGTTTGTCAAATGGACCAATTACGCAAGCAAAGAAGAAAAAAGTTTTAAGATGTGCTTAATGATATTGTGAGAGAAGTGGTTATATTCGTAGAATCAAGTTAAATTGAAGGACAAGCCTATCTATAAATTACTGATTTTAATCTAAAATTTCCTATTTTGTTTAAAATAATTTTCTAGAATATTCTATTTTTGGAATATTATTCTAATATATTATTTCTTGCTTTATTTATCTTGATATACATTTGTTTCTTGTTTTGTTTAGAATAATATTGTAGATTATTTTTTATTGAAATATTATTTCAAGATATTCTCTTTCATGTAGCCTATAAATAAACCATACTGTTGAGAGAAATTAATCAGGTTTTAATCATTAATAAATTTGTGAGTAGTTTTTCTTTATTTCTTCAAAGAACTTTTTGAAATTATCAAATTAGTTATTTATGACATTCAGATCATCTTATAATCTTAGTTTCAGTTCTCTATAACGATGAATCAAGTTACAATTTTAATTCTTGATTTCATAAATTTATTAAGTCAATGTTATATTCTTAATATGATTCTAGCTTTCTTAAAACTTAATTACATATTAAATGTGCTGAATTTTCAAATTTTATCCTTAAATTTTGCAACCAAAAAAAAAGAAACAAATCCATATACAAAATATAACTTTAAAATGTAAAGTATTAAATTTACATATAAAGTAAGAATTGTTTACATATAAGAGAAAAATATATGTATATTTCTTGCTTACATTTACGAACCTTACACACACACATATACTTAAGCAATTTCTTACTTTTTCGTATGTACATATATATTTATTATATGTAAACAATTTCTTACTTTATCAACGTTGATAGATAACTTTATTAAGATAAAATACCTGCCAACATGTCAATCAATTTAATGTCTAAGTTGCCTTTAAAGATCCGAGACATCTATACTAATCCTCGACTAATTGTCAATCCTAATCACCAAAAACAGTCAAAAAACGTCTAGCTGTGAGACACCTCGGACATTTTGTTTGGTACCCGAAGGGTAAAAGCGATTGGAGGGCTGGGATGGGAAAGGGGGCTCCAGTGTTCACAAAGCCGCACAGGCACATGTGGCGAGCAACCAACGAACTATAATCTTATATTTAATTCAAAACTTTGGATTACATATGGTGTTCCATTGTTGCCGACAATTTTGCCATTGCAAAACGGGATCAAATCCTTTGTATCGTAATCCTGCGTTAACATTGTTCTAAATGATTCTATCCAACAAAAATATGTAAGACTCGAAAATATGTGTGGAAAAATAAGGTTGGTATAAGGTTATGAGGCCAGGATTATATGATTCTTTGCAAAGCAAGCCATATACCGTATATTCTTGAGGTCCCCAGCCGACAAATGCCACTGTGCTCCTCCTAACTGATCCCTTTTTCAACTTCTATACTTTTAGTCTGAACAATTATGGAGAGACTGTAGTTGTTTAAACCAAAAAGAAAGGTATAATATATAGAACTTGAGACATGCAACGACTCCGCGACAATAACCGGCATAACCCACCGTCTTCTACTCTCCTTCACTCGTAAGAAAGAGTCCCCCAGGTTCTCTCAACTCTATAGGTGAATGAGTTCATGGAGTCAACACTAATCTGTACATCTATATTAAAGTCTCTCTTCACGTAATATAAATGAAATATAATTGACTATTTAATCATATTTTAACTAGTGACATGATGGTAACATAAATTCCTAAATTAAACACAACTGAGAGTAATAATTGTGAATGATAGAAATGATAAAAACAATTAAATTTTATTTGTAGTACTTTTTCAAATATATTACATTTGTGTAATATTGAGCTTTCATTATGAAGGATTTTTCAAGAAAGAAATTTTACTGATAATTATTGAATATATCATTTATATTTTTTTAATTTTTACTATAACGATTTACATAAACAACTTTTAAAATATGAATTTTTTGTGCATATAATTTTGTTATATATGAAATATTGAATTAATTAATGTGAACTAACATAATTTTTTGACCGTTAATATCTTAATCATGTGTACGTGACATTTGGATTATGTATGGGATAAACATTACAAAACTAATAATATTATGCGCCTTCAAGTCCATTTACTAATTGTGTTTAAGCATATTCATTGGACTTGTGGCTCACCATAATATGTATTTTTAACCTAATTTATATATTCTTGACATATTCTTCTTATAGTCAATTTGGGTATTTGTGCGGTGGTGTGTGAAGGAAATGGGTGAATAGCATTCAAAGAATCCTAAACTTTTTTTTTTTATCATGTTGATTCTTGTTTTGTAGAAATCTATAGAGAAATCATGGCTTCAAATCAATTTTTGTCGTCTTTAGTAGGTAAGTCTAATTTTATTATTTATACATGTTTCCAAGTTGTAGGGCATATTGATCTTAATCAATTTAGGGGGCGATTGATTCATAGAGGACAATGAGAATAGGAATGAGAATGAATATAGTGAGGAATGAGAATGGATATAATCATTATAATTATGATAGTTGGTTACGATGAAGGAATGATTACCATTACCATTGATGGTGGTTGGTTTGTTAAAAATGTTAAGAAATAAAAATTTGTTAAAATTTTCTTTTATATCAAATTTTAAATATATTTTAAATGATTATTTTTAATTTATGCACCCTAATTATAATGACAAAATATTTAAAATCAAGTATATTGCGATTT
>JANVCL010000004.1:23010340-23028630 GCA_026546855.1 Erythroxylum incrassatum
ATTTACCCGAATTATCCCGGCCCGATTTACCCGAATTACCCTAATTATCCTATTTCACAATTTTTTTAAACCTAATTTGGGTAATCGGTCCGGCCCGAATTTTTTTCCCTTACCCGTCTCGGCCCGAAAATAATTCAGGTAACACCCGGGCCGACCTGAATTACCCAAACTTTAGAATTTTCTTACCCGAATTAATTCGAGCCGGGCCGGGTAATTGGGCCGGCTCGAATAATGCTCACCACTAGGGGGTCCAGTGGTGTAATCTCTGTCTATGTGTGTGTGTTTGTGTGTGTGTCCGTGTCTATATATATATATATCAAAAATAAAAAATATTTATTTTTTAAAATTTGGGTGGGGGGAGATCTAGTGGTGTAATCTCCATTCGTGTGTGTGTGTGTGTGTGTGTTAAAAATAAAATATTTAATTTTTTAAAATTTTGGGGGGCTTAGTGGTGTAATCTCTGTCCATGTGTATATATATATATTCACTTTTGTTACTTGCTAGAAATTAATTATCACTTTATTTTGTTTATAATGTTATTTTTTTGGTCTCATTATTGGTTGGTGAACACAAAAGATTGAACAACTTAGTCTTTGTTAAATACAATTTAAAGCTTCAAAAAATATATGTTATTATCATTGATCATTATTAAGTTGAGTATAATTTTTTGTAGTTTCTTAATAACTTATTTTATTTGTTTATTAGGACTCTTAATAGAACAAGTAGTTCTGTTAATCCCATTTGCCTTTATCATATCGGTTTTTTAGGAGATTGGGTTTATGAGAAATCGAGTTTAATAGATGAAAGTGACCTGAAAGATAATCTTAGATAAGAAAACGTTAATATGTCATTTGGTACAATGAATTTGAATGATGGTAATGATGAGACTCTTCTTAATGAGAATGATTTTGTACTAAATAAGAATTGAGGTCAATGCAATTTAAGTGAATATCTGATTCAATGAAGTTCCATATTTTTATTTCTTTGTTTCTTTTAATTTCAGTTATATTGATACATGTGATAAATTCTATATGTGCAATATAATTATAAAATTCTTAATTGTAAGTATTTTGTTTTAAGTTTTGCGCTGGGCTGTATTTCTTGTTATAATACTTATGGAGTCATAGAACTTCAATATTCTTTCTATTTGATGTGTTAATTTAATTTTTTTATTATATGATAAAATTATAAATACTTTGTATTATCCTTAAGTTTATGTTTGTATAATAATTAAACGATCTTTTTTATTATTTATGTAAAAAGTAGTATTACTTGAAATAAATAACTTATTGTTATTTCAAATTTCTATTATTATAATTTTTTGAGACAAGGTTGATGTGAAATTAAAAAATATATAGCACAATATATTCAAGGATTATTTTGCAATTTTTAAAAAATAGACTATTATATGATTAAAAATAACCCATAATAGTGCTTGGGATTGACCAGTATTAGTATAATACCGTATTAGAATCAAATTCAGTATTTTATACCAATACGCTAAGGTAAACTACAGGGAGCTTCTATCTTTTACCCTATTCTGCTTTGTGAGGATACGACGTCGCTAGGTTGGAAGTTTATCTGTTTCCAGAACGGCCTTCCACAAGGTGAATGTGTTTTTAAGAGCTCGTCGACGCAGAAGCTCGCAGGGGCAGTTATTATTATAAATTTGTAAGCTTGATTGTGAGCAAGACGACATATTGATCTAAGATGGTTAGGGTTTGATTTTGCTCATAAACTCATTGTTTACGACATTCCACTCTAGTGCTCAATTTATTTTTGTTATTTGCAGTCAGTTACACTTCACACTAATCTGGGCGATATAAAGTGCGAAATTTTCTGCGACGAGGTCCCCAAAACTGCTGAGGTTGGTATTGTTACTTCTTGTTTTTTTTTTTTTTACTAGAAGAAGGATTGATATGATTTGGCAGACTTCTTAAGAGTTGGATTCAAAAATGGGTCTAATCCCCAAAAACTTATTGTTCCTAGAACTTTTTGGCATTATGTGCAAGTGGGTATTATGATGGCACAATATTCCACCGAAATATCAAAGGTTTTATGATTCAAGGAGGAGACCCAACTGGTACTGGTAAAGGAGGCACCAGTATTTGGGGCAAGAAGTTCAATGACGAAATCAGAGAGTCTCTTAAGGTATACTTATGCCTACTTTCATTTTTCAGCTTATCTTAATGTTTAAGGGAGTTTGAACTTTTTATTGATTTTTCTTCGAATAACCTATTAACTACGAAATTAAAAAAAAATAGCAGAGACCATATATTTTAACTCAATAACCTTCCCGTGGCTGTGATGGTGTTTCATGTTCGTTTTTCAGAGATGGATTTTGTTATATGATTTTCTGTTGGTAAATTCTGAAAATTCTAATGTCATATTTCCTTTTTTCTTTTTCAGCACAATGCTAGGGGTATACTATCAATGGCCAATAGTGGGCCTAACACTAATGGTAGCCAGTTCTTCATAATTTATGCTAAGCAGCCACATCTCAATGGCTTGTACACTGTATTTGGCAGGGTGATTCATGGTTTTGAAGTACTTGATCTTATGGAAAAGGTATATGTTTGTATGCTTTCTACTTGCTTGATAGGAACCAAAAAATGAATACCTTTGAGAAACAGGAGTTCAATGAACATACTAGGAGTTCAATGAACATACATGATTGTGGGTATGAACAGTTCATTGATTATCCTTTTTATATTTATGTTGTTTTAAATTGTTTGACAGATTCTTTTTCCTATTTAACCTCATGATATACCGCCAGCAGCTAAAAGAAATAATAACTCTTTCATCTCTTGGGGTTTTCTGTTGAGACTTCAAATTGCGTATTGTTCATTTTCCGATTCAGAATGTTCTGATGGAAATTTTTATTTTGTGCAGACTCAAACAGGACCAGGGGATCGACCTCTTGCGGAAATAAGGCTTAATCGAATAACAATACATGCTAACCCTCTTGCTGGCTAAGCAATATGATAGAAAGCTGTGAAGAATTTATTGTTGTGGTTGCAACGTTTGGTTTTGGGGTTGATCATTGGTGACTTTGTGTTGATATCATAACCTTTTAAAAGCAACAACCTTGTATCTTAATTTAACATGAAATGGAAAATGTGGAGAAACGCTACAATGTTGAACAATTTCATACTGTCATTTTGATGGATTCGAAATTATGTCCGAAGTTGTATGTGTGATTAATGCACCTATAGAACCTGTAATTTTCTTTTTTGGGGAATTTAAGTAGTTAATTTCATTGAACTTAATTTACAAGTGGTACACCAACACGATACAAATATATATTTAATTACATTGAGTTTGACAGTTCAATTCTGAATTATAACCACAGCTGGTTCAGACTTGTCTAAGTTATAGTAATGTTACAATCCCTCAAATCCTCAAATCCTCTGGCCCAACATTGTACCTACTATGTCCTAATGCATTTAACCCATCTATTTATGTTACCCTCAAATCTTCTGGCCCATCAATGCTGTACCTACCCTGTTTCAATGTATCTAACGCATCTATTTATGTGGGTCCTCACATAAATAGATGGGTTAGATGCATTGGGACATAGTAGGTACAACGTTGTTAGGCCAGGGGATCAGTCCCCATGTTACAAGGACAGCTTGGAGCTTAATTTTGACAATATGTCAGACGTAATACTTGGGAGTCAAGGCAGCTAATGTGAGCTTGAGATAGAACTTGTTTAGCTTAGTACTAACCTCTATCATCATATTATCTCCAAATATTTTGTAATTCCTTTCCCTCCAAATATGATGGATAAGCATTTTAAGTAAGAGATTTGGGTATCAAATCGTATGGCAAAAAATTGGTACAATAGCCACTCATTTCATACTATTAGTTGATATTGGCTAATCAGACGGTGCTTGTTGGTACCAAAATATAGGTAAACATTTAGGATTGAAATGTAATTTAAAAACAAATGATAGATTAAAATGTAAATTAAAAAAACTAATGTAATTTTAAAAAATGCTGGACTAAATTGTAAATTAAAAAAATCCCAACTATTTAACCCACCTGACGTTATCTATTAGACATTAATGTGGACCTTTATAATATTTATTTATCACTTATATTACCTAACTAGATAAATTACTAGTGTTATGGTATATAAAAGGAAGTGTGTGATGTTGAAGTCTATAACCAACATAACTCGCGTATATGTGTTTAGGTAAATTATGAAGATATTAAGAGATTTATTTATGCACCCTTAATATTTACACGATTGAACTAAATGATGAAGTATCGAGCCAAGTGAAAGAATGTTAGAATATGACTTAATTTGTCACCATATTCTATATATATTAATAATATTATTAATACAATTAAACCGTTTTATTTTTATATTTCTTATTTAATATAAAATAAATATGAATTGTTTATTTGTTCACTTGATGAGTGTACCAGATTAAAATTCATAGATATATAAATTGATCATCTCTTACAGATTATTTTCCATCAAGTTTTTATAGCTACAAGAGAGTAAAGAGAAAGAAACCAATTTTAACCAAGAACAGGATGAAGTTTCTTAATCTCTTTCAATAATGACATTTTCCACCTTAGGTACACAATATTATACTCTTATGATTTGTAACAAATGTTTATTCAAGTTTCTAAAATTATGAATTCCAATTTTTATTTATGTTATAAAGATCATACCTTCATACAATCATTTTTGTCAAAGAAACTTGAGCTAATAAAGATTCTGAACATATATTCCCTAACAACTAAAGGGTATTCTGCAATAATCTTAGCGTTGCCAGGAAAATATAAAAATGTATTAGAGCATCATAGGCTAAATAAGTCCAATTACTAAGCCAAGATACTAGATATCCCAACTTGTTCACTTCTTAACTTGATCTCTACAATCTATTTTAATCACAAATACTGCTTCAACTATTGGTTTCTAAGAATAAAAAAGAACCCAAATTCAAACTGTTTAATAAAAATTTCCAAGCTACTTAAAATAGCAACACCAAATCGCCATTTCACATATTTTAAGTCACCACAACAAATTACATCAAGAAGTTTTAAAACCTCTATATTGCTATAATCATTTGTATGAATCACATTCAAACCACTCTAAAGCCTGAGGAGCACAATCCATGACTCTTTTCTACCAAACAACTTTGCTAATAGATGAACAATGCTGGAGATAAAAGATGAAGTAATAAGTAGTAACAACTCTATGGGTTAGAGAGACACTCTCCTCCTCTCTAACAACAGTACAGGTATGAATTTCATTTTTCCTTCATCTTGACTAAATTCCATCCTTTGTTCATTATTAATTCTTCTCCTTTTCATTCCCTTCCAAATTTTTGTACCATCTTTGTTGCTTTTTGATTCACTTTAAGATTTCCAACCATCTCCGTTGCCCTTTTGTTTCATTTTAATCTCTGATTTTTGGCTCACCAGGGTTATTCCTGACTTTCCTTTTTCTTTCTAACTTTCATGCCAGCTTTCTTATCATTTTTTAACCAACCTTCTTTGTATCATTCTCTACTATGCTACTCTTTCCCCCTTTTTGTGACCCTTCTCCACAAAAAGCCAGACACAGCCTCCCATAACAGCTCTAATTTTTCACCACTACCATCATACACCCCTACCCCTTCTCCATACTCGTTTTCCACACCACCGATAGCTATATCCATTTAACACCCCAACATATACCCTGGAAGTATTATAACATGTCTAGGGTGTATTAAAAAGTGAACATAATGTATTGAGTACATCTAAGTATAGTAAGAGACATAATGGTACTTAACGTAAAAGACAAGGGTAAATGGATACTTTGTTCGCTTCAACATGCACATACATACTTAGACATGAAATATGTAAGAGAATTTTTAATATGTTTGCTTGGATTTATGAATGTGATGTGAGGGGAATTGGTAGAAGAAGCATCCCATTTTCTTATGAAATTTTCTTGGATAAATTGGATGTGTCTTTGTATTACTCTTGCATGATAAGACCGAAGTTAGTTGATTTGAGATTTGTATCTCACTAAATGGATAGGTTCCACTGAACATATTTATGTAATTTGGCCATACCTTAACTTGCAGACCTCCAAATTAGATAATTTTAATTGGAGATTAAACTAGAGACATAAATCCAAACCTTTCATGAAGGAACCAAAATCTGATTCTGCCTCTAAGAGTTTTGAATTATATTTTGAAGTTGAGTTCCAGCTGTTGTCCATGTTTTCAAACAACATGTAGTTTTTGAGGTATTACTCTAGATATAATTAACCAATTGTATGAAATTTATGCCATTAGAAACTCAAGACATAGGGTAATTAAATAAAATGATAAGATTGTTGGATGATATGGGAAGTAAAAGAAGAAGAAGGACCAATATGCAATTTTTCTAAAGTTAACAAATGGAAGAATTAGACTAAGACATGTGTGACCAATAAGATTAAAGCATATGTGTCTAATAGAAATGTAACACATGGTCCAATAAAATTTTAACACATGGTCTAATAGAATTGTAACACATGGTCCAATATAATTGTAACACTTGGTCCACTAGAATTGTAACACGTGGTCTAATGGGATTGTAACACAAGGTCCAATGGGATTGTGACATATAGTCCAATAAAATTTAAACATGTGTCTATGACAAAAAAATTCATGTAAAGGCATATAGAGAGGGAAGATGGATGAAACTTTGATGGCTTAACTTCATATTTTTCTCCTCTCCATTTCACCTTCTTCATCCCGTCATTTTTTACTTGGTGATTCAAGCAAAGTCAAAGACGAAAAGAAGGAAAAGCATTAGAGAACTATTTTGTCAATTTTAATATTTGAGATTTCACTTAGTAGATTTCTATATTTTTTGTGATTGAATGGATATAAAGATTCATTTAGATATGGAATTGTTGTTGGGATGTTGCTTTGGTGTTATTTTGGTGTTACTTTGTATAAACTTGGTTGTATATAACAAGAGAGTAATGTGTAGTGGAATTCTGTCTTGGGTTTGTTTAAGTTATAACTCAACCTACAGACTTCCAAATTGTATGATTTTAGTTGCATATGAAACCTAAGGCATAGATATTTATAGAAGGGACTCTAACTTAATTCTATCTTTATGACCTTGGAAATTGAGATGGAAAAAGGTGACCTAATGTTGCCCTGTTTTGGAGCGGCATGTGATAATTTGCCTATATCTCATGATTTATAAGTCTAAATGGTCTGATTGTTAGTGTTATAGAAATTATAGACATAGGTAAAAATGTGTAGAAGATCTCAAAACATAGTTTTGACTTTTCCTATTGGCATATTAAGGACCAAGTAGTGGTATGAATGGAGAGAGTGTCTTTCAAGACAGTGGCATTGTTTTTGTTTCTGATTTTTAACAAATCTTATTTGAACCTTTTTGAATGTCTATGAAACCTTTCAAACACCTAAAAATAAATGAAATAGGACTTACCATGTGTGAATTGGTTGATTGAATATTGGAATTTAAGAGTGAGCATAATGCAGTCCAAAGAAAACTTACTTGTAAATAAATGATTGGTATGTATATTTATTGCTCATATATGTATAGTATGATTATAAAAGTGTGATTTTGACGCTCTCCTAATGGTGGTAAGTTATGACTTACATGTATGAACACATATATAGATTTTTTGACTTGAAATCTATATCATATGACTTGTTAATATATGAATTATGAAATTGGAAAATGGTTAAAGGAAATGTTACAGTGTCTGCTCTATTATCTTGGTGGTGGATAGATGGGTATGCTAATAGGGTTACAATGCAGCTGTTATAGTTTAACATCGCTGGTGTCCACAGTTCGATACCTTATAGTATCCACTGTTTGATATTTTTGGATATCTATAGCACCTGTTATCCATACCCATAGAAAATGTGCAGGCTTAACATTGAAAGGAAACTTAACAGTCATAAATAAGAAATACAACATGATAACATTAATAATTGGTATTGATGAGCATTTATATTGGTTGTAATGATGAATTTTAATGATGTGCAATTATATAGACAATTTGTATCATATCAATATTTGGCTTATAAATGTTCATTTCAGTATATGGATAATATGTTGAAGCATATTTGCAATATGTACTTTGCTTAAGTATTCCATCATTGTTTACATGAGCATTGAATATCAATGTTTGGTTTATAAGTGTAAAGTTATGGTATATGAGTTATGATATTTCTGAATATGTGTGATTGGTGGATGATCGCTAAGAGTGGTCATCCAAACTAAGTGTTTTCCCCACTATGCTTTCAAGCTTAGCACAGGTGTTAATTCGTGTAGGTACAAGTCATAGGAGTAAGGTACATGGAACATCTGCAGGGACCAAGGCCAACAAATAGAATAAAATGTACTTTTGGAATGTGTTTTTAGTTACAAATGATTGCACATGTAATGAAGAGAAGAAATTGTACGTTTTATTTTGGATTACCATGTAAATGTAAAGATGTATTACTATTGTTAAATGATAATGTTAAGCATTAGGGAGTTTTGTAATATGTTTATGTATAACATTGAATAGAGTTGTATACCTTAAATGCGTGTACATGAATTTCGTTGCTATGCGTGTGAATAGGTTGTAGGTTCGGTATAGGGAGTGTTACATTTTGTGGTATTAGAGCACGGTTTAGGCGATTCTGACCAATAAGAGTGTAGTAATGTGTGATACGGTTTGGTTTTAGTATTGGCCTAATGTAGATGTCCCTGTTTTCTTATACAAAGTAGAAATGGAAATATTTTGTGAAGTTAATGTGGAGTCAAATGATAGTGTGCTGGAGAGAGACCAAATAATTTCAGGTCATCGTGAGCCTCCAAAAAGTGTGTGATAGAATGTTATCAGTAGATCGACTAGCTTGTGATATATATATATATATATATGACTACTCTATTGGGCCATTATGTATGTGTGAATAGAGTGTATAGAGATTGCCCTATTATGGTCCATGGGAAACAATCTCTTGGTGATTTGATAGAGTTATTCTTCCATGAATTTCAATCGATATTTAACATGAATTGGTTGTCCAAACACCAAGCTATAGTTGATTGTGGGTTGAAGATAGTTATGCTCAAAAGTTTTGATGGTTTAGAAACAATGGTGCATGGTATTATGTCTAATCATTTGACTAATGTAATATCAGCCATCCTAGCAAGACGATTGCTTAGAAAAGGTTGTGAGGTGGATTTGGCTTTCGTACTTGATTCGAAAAGGGGGAAGGTGAACTTATGAGACATACCAGTAGTAAATGAGTTTCTTGACATGTTCCTAGAAGAGTTACTGGGTTTGCCATCTAAGAGGGAGGTAGAACTATCTATTGAGATTGTATTTGGTACTGTTTAGATTTCAAGGGAGCCTTATAGAATGGCTCTTACAGGGTTAAAAGGGTTGAAGATTCAGTTATAGGAGTTTTTGGACAAGCGTTTTATCAGACCTAGTGTGTCACTATGGGGATACAATTAAGAATTTTGAAGATGAAATTCTTTTTAAGGGGGAGAGAAATTTAACACCCCGATATATACCCTGGAAGTGTTATAGCATGTCTAGGGTGCATTAAGAAGTGAACATAATGAATTAAGTGCATCTAAGTATAGTAAGAGACATAATGGTACTTAGTGTAGAAGACAAGGGTAAACGGATAATTTGTTCGCTTTGACATGGACATACATACTTAGAGGTGAAATATGTATAGAAAATTTTCATATGTTTGCTTGGATTTATGAATGTGATGTGAGAAGAATTGGTAGAAGAAGCATCCCATTTTCTTATGGAATTTTGTTGGTTAAATTGGATGTGTTTTTATGTTGCTCGTGCATGATAGGTCCGAAGTTAGTTGATTTGGGATGTGTACCTTGCTGAATGGATAGGTTCCACTGAACATATTTATGTAATTTGGCTATATCTTGACCTGTAGACCTCCAAATTGAATAATTTTAATTGAAGATTAAACTAGAGACATAGATCTAAAACTTTCATGAAGGAACCAAAATCTGATTCTGCCTCTAAGAGTTTTGAATTCTATTTTGAAGTTAAGTTCTAGCTATTGTCCTTATTTCAAATAGCCTGTAGTTTTTGGGGTATAACTCCAGATATAATTGACCAATTGTATGAAATTTATACCATTAAAAACTTAATACATAGGGTAATGAAATAAATTGATAAGATTATTGGTTGATGTGGGAAATAAAGGAAGAAGAAGGACCAATATGCAATTTTTCTAAAGTTAAAATATGAACCAATTGGATTAAGACATGTGTGAAAAATAAGATTAAAGCATATGTGACTAATAAGATCAAAGCATGTGTGTCTAATAGAAATGTAACACGTGGTCCAATAGAATTTTAACATATGGTCCAATATAATTGTAACACATGGTCTAATATAATTTTAACAATTGGTCCAATAGAATTGTAACACGTGAAATATGTATGGGAATTTTTGATATGTTTGTTTGGATTTATGAATGTAATATGAGGGGAATTGGTAGAAGAAGTATCTTATTTGCTTATGGAATTTTTTTGGTTAAATTGGATGTGTTTTTGTGTTGCTCTTGAATGATAAGACCAAAGTTAGTGGATTCGGTATGGGTACCTCACTGAATGGATAGGTTCCACTGAACATATTTATGTAATTTGCCCATATCTTGGCCTGTAGACCTCAAAATTGGATAATTTTAATTGGAAATTAAACTAGAGACATAAGAAGGAACCGAATCTGATTCTGCCTCTAAGAGTTTTGAATTATGTTTTTAAGTTCAGCTCTACCCACTGTCCTTGTTTTCAAACAACCTATAGCTTTTGGGGTATAACTCCTGATATAATTAACCAAATTTCATGAAATTTATGCCATTATAAAATTAAGACATAGGGTAATGAAATAAATTGATAATATTATTGGTTGATGTGGGAAATAAAGGAAGAAGAAGGACCAATATGCAATTTTTCTAAAGTTAACATATGAATCAATTGGATTAAGGCATGTGTGACCAATAAGATTAAAGCATGTGTGTCCAATGGAAATGTAACATATGGTCTAATAGTATTTCAAAAAATGGTCTAATAGAATTGAATACATGGTCCAATATAATTTTAAAAATTTGTCCAATAGAATTGTAACACGTTGTCTAATGAGATTGTAACACGTGATACAATAGGATTGTGACATATGATCCAATAGGATTGAAACATGTGTCTAAGACTAGAACATTCATGAAAAGACATATGGAGAGGGAAGATGCACGAAACTTTGATGGATTAACTTCAAATTTTTCTCCCCTCCATTTCACCTTCTTCATCCCATCATTTTTCACTCGGTGATGCAAGCAAAGTGAAAGAGGAAGAGAAGGAAAAGCATTAGAGAAGTACTTTTCCAATTTTAAGGTTTGGGATGTCACTTAGTTAATTTCTGTGTTTGTGTATGATTGAATGGATATAAAGATTCATTTGGATGTGGAATTGTTTCTGGGATGTTGTTTTGGTGTTACTTTGGATGAACTTGGTTGTATATGACAAGAGAGTATTGTGTAGTGGAATTCTATCTAGGGCTTGTTTGAGTTAATCAATTGTTTAAGTCATAGCTCAGCCTACAGACTTACAAATTGTGTGATTTTAGTTGCATATGAAACCTAAGACATAGAGATAAATATCTCTAGAAGGGACTCTGACTTAATTCTAGCTCTATGACCTCAAAAATTGAGATCGGAAAAAATGACCTGATGATACCCCTGTTTTGGAACAACTTATGATATTTTGCCTATATCTCATGATTTAGAAGTCTAAATGGTCTGATTGTTAGTGACATAGAAATTATAGACATAGGCTAAAAGATGTCTAGAAGACCTGGAAGCCCAGTTTTGACTTTCTCTATATGCATATTAAGGAACAAGTAGTGGTATGAATGGAGAAAGTGTCTGTCACGACTTTAAGATTGTTTTGTTTCCGATTTTTACCGAATCTTATCTGAACCTTTTTGAATGTCTATTAAACCTTTCAAATACCTAAAAATAAATATGACTTACCATGTGTAAATTGGGTGACTAAACACTGGAATTTAAGAATGCATTCCAAAGAAAACTTACTTGAACATAAATGATTGGTATGCATATTTATTGCTCATATATGTATAGTATGATTATAAAAGTGTGATTTTGACACCCTTGTAATGGTGATAAGTTATGAATTACAAGTATGAAAACATATATAGATTTTATGACTTGAAATGTATATCATATGACTTGTCAATATATGAATTGTGAAATTGGAAAATGGTTAAAGGAAATGTTATAGTGTCTGCTCTATTATCTTGGTGGTGGATAGCTGGGTATGCCTATAGGGTTACAGTGCAGCTGCTGCAGTTTGACACCACCAATGTCCATAATCTGATGCCTTTAGGTATCCATAATTTGATACCTTCGGGTATCCACAGTTCGATACCTTCGAGTATCCACAGATTGATATCTTTGGATATGCACAGACTCGTTATCCACATCGACATAAAATGTGCAGGCTTAACACAGAAAAGAAAATTAACAATCATAAATAAGAAATACAACATGACAACATTAATAACTTGTATTGATGAGCATTTGTACTGGTTGTAATGATGAATTGTAATGATATGCAATTATATAGATAATTTGTATCATATCAATATTTGTCTTATAAATGTGCATTTTTTATATATGGATAATATATTGAAGCATATTTGCATTTTGTACTTTGCTTAAATATGCCATCATTGTTTACATCAGCATTGAATACCAATGTTTGGTTTATAAGTGTGAATTTATGGTATATGAGTTGTGATATTTTTAAATATGTGTGCTTGGTGGATGACTCCTAAGAGTGGTCATCCAAACTAAGTATTTTCTCTACTAAGCTTTCAAGTTTAGCACGAGTGTTAATCCATGTGGGTCCAAGTCATAGGAGTGAGGTACAAGGAATATTTGTAGGGAGCAAGGCTAATAGATAGATGAAAAAAGTACTTTTGGAATGTTTTTTTAGTTACAAATGATTGCACATGTAATGAAGAGAGGAAATTGCACGTTTTCTTTTGGATTACCACGTACAGGAATTTCGTTGCTATGTGTGTGAATGGTTATAAGTTCCGCATAGGGGGTGTTACAATCCACTTCCTAGAAGGCATGGAAACAGGTGGTTGGTGACCCCTTCACCTCTAACTTATTTTTCAAACCACCAATCCAAATAGAAGGTAAGCTTATTGTTTGCCTTAACCTTGTAACCCTACAAGAAGGTGTAAATAGTTTGATGTCCACAATTGTGGGGTTCTTTCTTGACCAACAGCTAACCTTTCCATTATTATCCTGATGGGCCAACAAGCTCTAGAAAAATATGGAGCTTATTGATGTTTTACTCTCTAAAGATAGCCTCGTCCTATTCACTTTCTCCTCCACTTCTGTAGCTCATAAAATCCTTGAAGAAGGTCCATGACATCTAGGGACTCAATCAATTTTTTTTTACAAATATGGCAGCTAAGTTTGAGGCTTGAAACCATCAAAATCCAAAGTCTCCTTCCTTGGATAAATTTTCGTAATGTTCCCTTTGAGTACTGTCTACTCAGGGTCTCAGATAAATACCTAGTTATATTGGGAAGCCTTTATGTATGAATGAGAATACAACTATAAAAAAGAGAATAGACTATGCTCGAACTTGTGTTAGTATTGAAGTATCCAAAGACCTCCCAAATGAGATCCCAATTATATGGCTAGGAGCTGATAGCAAGTTATGGGAGGATAGCATTGCCATTGTATACCATTAGAGCCGCCCCCTCCTTAAAACTTAGAATAAAATCTATAGATTTGCTATAAATGAACTTAAGTAAAGGGAGTTTTTGAATTAAACCAACCTTCATATATTATTAAATGGAGCTGCCCCTTCAGAAGAGCAGTCCTTGATTAACATAGAATATGGTTCCATGCTAGACTCTTCTGATGTAGCTGGAGGGAACTACGACTAGTTAATACACTAAACTCTGTGAACAATAGTACTCTTCTCGACATTAACCAAGTAGAGACTACTAATTTCAAACTTGTTTAACACGTGGGTGCACTTACTCAAATAGTAGAATTTAGTAATAATGAAGTACCACCTATTACTCCTTTTGTTACTCAAAAGTTTTCAGTAGTAGATGAACCACTGAGTTCTCTACAGAGAGTGAAGGGAGATGAAACCATTGCAAATTTCCAGATTATGGTAAGACGAAAATCACAAAGGGGCAAGTGAAAAGACCTTAAAAACATCTTTCTTTAATATGATTATATTAGCTTGGAATGTTAAAGGAATAAATTGCCTTTCTAAGCTTTCAACTTTAAGGGATTTTGTTTTGAGAGAGAAACCTCTCATAGTTGGCTTGCTTGAAACAAAAATTAGGTCAACGATCCTTGATAAGTTAAACATTTTGGGATCACAGTGGAAGCTACTTACTAACCATAGTTATCATGCCCATGGACGAATCATTTTCTGTTACAAATATGATGAAATAAAGATGGATTTACTAGAAGCAAATGATCAGGCTATACATCTTCACATCTTATTCTTGGAAGGAAACATTGATATGAATGTCTTTTTTGTTTATGCTATCAACTTTGAATTCCAAAGAAGATTTTATGGAATAATTTTGGACAAATCAGTGGCATTATCAACAAACCATGGCTAATCTGTAGGGATTTCAACTCTACTCTTTATGCATCCAAAGCTCAGGGCAACCCTAATCTAAAAAATTTCTCCACGTTATCTCCAGGACTGTATGGAACATCTTAATATGACAGATCTCAAATACATGGGGCACTCCTTCACTTAGTCTTACAAGAAAAAGTCAACTTGGTTTATTAGGAAAAAGCTCAATGGTGCTCTTATCAATGATAACTGGCTCCTCACTTTTTCCAACAACTTTGCAATGTTCATAAACCTACTATTCTCGGATCACACTATCTTTGTGACGAACTTGACTCAATATACAATTAAATATCATTCATTTTGTTTAAGCAACTTTATTGTAAAAGATTCAGGTTTTTTTAGTGACTTGTAGAAAGGGGGTAGATTACTTGGTAGTCGAGACCAAGTAGTTTTGTTACATCAAAAAACTAAAATTCATAAAAAAGGAACTCAAAATGTTGAACTCTTCAAAAAGACCTACCACTTCTGTTGTAAACTCCGTCAGATTGGAACTAGTAAAACTGCAACCCACACTTGCTTCTAGACCAGATGATCATCAACTTATTTATAAAGAGAAGATATCACTCTACAATTATTTACATGTAGCAAGCAATCACTCTTCTCTCCTTCAGTTGAGAGCACAGATTAACTAGTTATATGATCGGGATAGCTGCACGAAGTTCTTCTTCAATTCGATCTTAGCTAGGAAAAACTACAATAAGATCTTTCAATTACCTCTCAAAATGGTGTATTACTCCTAAATCCTTAGGATATACAAGATGAAACCATCGAATTTTTTGCTTGTCTTTTTGGTATTAGAGTATCGTCTAATGTCTCACTCACAAATCTAAGGAAACCTAACCCGCAACAAATCTCTACTATTGACTTTGATCTTTTAATGAAACCAGTGGATAGTAATGAGATTGAGAGCATAGTTTTTGGCATGAATGGAAAGAAAGCCCTAGGGCCAAATGGATTAAATGGTTATTTTTTCCGACAATCTTAGAACATAGTTAGTAGCTTTGTCAAAAATGTTATCCCCAAATTCTTCTCAAATGGTGTCCTTCTTAAGGAGATTAATAGAGCCTTTTTGTGTTTGATCCCTAAAGGCGCAAATCCTTCCACTTTTGGGGATTTCCAACTTTCTCTCCAAAATAATTTCCAAGATCCTGGCCACAAGATTGAAGAAGGCAATTGCTCATTTGATAAATGAAAACCAAGGTGCCTTCTGGAGTGATAGAAAAATTGGTGACAATGTTCTTCTTATACAAAAATTATTGAAGGGATACTCTACAACCAATAGCCCCCAAATTGCACAATGAAAATTGATTTCCACAAGACTTTCACTAGTATCAACTGGCAATTCTTATAGATAATGTTAACAACATATGGGTTTCCCACTCAGTTCATCGAATGGCTTATGGAATACATTACATCAACAACTTTTTCTATACTAATTAATGACACTTCTTCTTCATTCTTTAAAGTAGCATGAGGCTTTAGATAGGAGATCTCCTATCACTTTATCCTTTTGTATGGAAATTCTTAATGCAATTATAAAGAACGAGGCCCTTTGTAATACCAATTTCAAACACCACATAAAATGTAAAAAATTAGCCTCACTAACGTCTTCTTTGCAGATGATCTTCTTCTATTTTGTAGGGCTGATTTGGATTTAATCCACTCCTGTATGCAAGCTCTCAAAAATTTAAGCAATTTTCGAGCCGGTAAATCAACCTACATAAAAGTCAATTCCTCTTATCCAAAAATTCTTGCTCTTTGAAAGCTCTTATTGTAACATCTCGTTTCCAAACTAAGGGTTAGAACCCTAGATTTGTGTAATTGAGAAATAGCAATGAGATATTAGAAAAATGCATTTCATGCTTATGCATAATGTTAGCATACACATACATGAAGATTGATTTTTGCACATTAAAATGATTGTATATGCATTCACTGACATTTTTGGGTATAATTGATTTATAAATGTGATATATTGAGAATTGTGGTTTTTCTGTGTTGAAAAATTTGTTTGGAGAGTATATTTATTGATTTCCTAAATATGCGTGTGATATTTGAAAAACTTGCAATGAGTTTGATCGTTTGACTGTTCTAGCATATCACCCTTACGGGGTACGTACTTAGATATCACTCAGGATGTCCGGTACATATCTTGTGAAAGTGGGGTGTTACATTTTAGTATCAGAGCCCAGATTTAGTATCTTATATGGGCATTTTTTGAAATATGTGTCAAGTTAAATGTATCTTAGAAATGTCATAGCAGGCAGTAGCAATTGATCCCCAGTCTGAGTTGCATTTATATGAGTCACACGCATGAACATTTGTTAAGAGTTTGAGCTGATAGAAATAGTGAGAAGCATGATGATCTGTCAGAATGTGAGAAAACAAAAGTTTGTGGATAATTAGAAATGAGAAAAAGTATATGATTATATATGATAGATAAAGATTCAATACATTTGTATTGGTAGATGTATTATTGAATATGACATCAATATTATACTGTGGTGGTATATCCTCAAATGTGAAATATATGTGAATACATTTTCGTGGACTAATTAAGGAAATTAGTGATATAAATATGAATGACAAGATTTAAAGTATACAAGCCAAGTTGAAAGAAAATAAAATTTTCTATGACCTTGAGAGGTTGAACTTGGACTTGAAACGATTGTTTGATAAATATGATAAGAGTTATCATTTATCATAAGAATATGTCTGTGAAATTGAGATTAGAATTTCATGATGGTCGGGCCTTTATAATTTTGAATTGATTGCGAATATACATATGTCAGATGAAATAAATGATGATTATAAGAGGAGATAAATGAGAATGAGATAAGTAAAAGCCCCCAAAGTTAATTTTTTATATTATGAGTGCAAATCTGGTAATGGAATCACCATGACAAGTGAGAATATTGAGCACATATCTTATATGTTCAGAGATGATTTAGGAAGTGATTTGTGACTTATTAAATGCTTATCAGTCTTAGCCCCTATAGTTAAACTTATAAGATGACTCAGAGTAACATATGAAAGTGTTTATAATGATCAATTAGGGATAGAATGAGAGAGAGTAAACGATGTTACTTTGTGTGATAAATTTGAGTAAAAGGAAGGAAAAAGAAACAGGACACCGTTAAGTCAGAATGACTTCACTAAATGATTTTGATGAAAAACAAATGGTAATGCAAAAGTGAAAAAGCAGACAGAAGGCAAAAACAAAAAAAAACAGACGGAAGCTTAAGTAGAAAAACAAATGGTGAAGCTTACACAAAAAACAGATGGAAGCAAAAGATACAAAAAGTGGACGGAAGCAAAAGATATAAAAAGCAGACGGAAGAAAAAGATATGAAAAGCAGACGCAAGAAAGCAGATGCAAGGAAAGCAGATGCAAGAAAAGCGGATGGAAGAAAACAAAAAACGAATCAGTTTGAGTTAGTTACAGAACTCAACTGAATAACTGTTTCTTTGAAGATTCAAGAAGCAGATGGAGATGAAGATTATAAATACAAGTCGGAGTCGAAGATTGCAAAGTTAGCGAAATTAAAAAAGCTTAGCAATTCACGAGAGAA
>JANVCL010000004.1:23038587-23050033 GCA_026546855.1 Erythroxylum incrassatum
ATATCATTGAAATTTCTCCAATTCACATTACCCAAATAAAACATTTAACACCACTAATTTCTCATTTAATTTCATTTGATAAATAAAATTTTTAAGAAAAAGGGTCGGGGTCGGGGTCCAATATGAACAATAAACCATATCTAGAATTCCCACTTTTCTATAGAGGAGTAGCCTTAGGAAGGTTTTTTGCTCTAGGTTCTGCTTTTTTAGGATTCCTTTACAAGAATTTAGGAAGGTGTTTATTCAATCTCCCTCTTTAAAGGCTTAATTTAAGTGTTTGGATTGTCCAACTTTAGATACTCACTTATTTTTCGAAACTCAGGGATAAAGAAGGCCTTCCTTCTGTGGACTTTAAATTCCCAGATTTTCATGGCCTTCATCTTTCAACAAGTATATGTAGCAAATATAGTATTGATATTCTTCACTCCCTTACCACCCTACTCTTTGGTCTTAAGAATGCTGGTTTAAGAATAAGAACAAATGATTTCCCTTTTCCAATGGCGATCCTTATGAGCTAATTATTTTACACTTCTTACTTAGTGTAGCTTGTTACGAAATGGCTAGGGAGAGGAATTTTCCTATGTTCTTTGTTTGCATTATCAAAGTTTTCTGCCTCAATGGAAAAATGGTGGTTCTGTTCAGTTATGGACCACCTTTGAGAACCTATATGGAAGGCCTAGTTGGTTAAAAATTATCAAGCCTTTTGTCTACTTTTACTCCACTATTTATCAATAACTCTTTCTTTCCTAACCAATCAAAGAGTCCTTGTAGTAGGTGGTGACAAGGCTTTAAAGCAAGACCCTTTTTATCATGACTCTAGGATTTGAAATATAGCTCCCTTATCTCTAGAGCTAGCAATTTAGTCTATTCCTAGGAATTCCCCTTATCATCTACCTTCTAAACTTTCCAATAGGATTCCCCCTCAAAGCTATTGCTATTAATGATAAATTCTTATATGAAATTTTATAGCATTATTGTACTTTGAAGTTTAAGATTTTTGTGGCAAGTGTTGCTGATATAGAAGCCTATAATCTTTGGTTGGAAAAGAGCTACTAGTAGTTGGTTTGTCACTTAGATTTTGCAATCCTCAAAAGTACTTTTATTGCTCTAGCCTTTTGTAAATCATTCAATTTTGATCTCTATAACTGACTTTTACTATGTTGGATTTTAAAAATTTTAGATGTTGAAGGCAAAGAAGAGGACAAGACTACTTCCCAAAAAGAAGTAAAGTAGTTACAAGTTTTGGTACTAAAAGGAAATTCAAAGAGAAGTCTCCATCGACTTTGAGCTCTATGAAAACAAGACACCACTCTTGAAGAAATCTACTCGACAATCAAGGTGCTTTACCACTAAGCTAATTAAATAAGTTGAAGTCACTATGCCCATTACTTGGGAAACTTTCATTAAAGATAAAAATTCTCTCTCTTAAGAAGTTTGTGGAAGAGATCAGTGATTGTACCATAATCATTTCTAATTTTTTTATTTTATTCTTAATATAATTTAATACCTTCAACTTTCTTCCATAGGTGACCAAATATCATATCTGCCACCGCCTTCCCTCTCACATGAACCAAATTCTAGGAAAGATAGAAGCTTCTTGGAACCAAAGAACACATAAGTCACTTCAGCAAAGGTAAAGCAAGAATTCCCTCCATATTTATGGAGATTCAAATATTGTTGACAAGCTCTTTTATATCTTGTAGGTAGGAGTTGTTTGGACAACAACAATAATTTTAAGGAAGTTTTGATCTAAACTTCCTAGACATCTCACCTAATAATCATTCCAGTGCTGTGCCATCAATTAATTGTGAGGCGTTGGGAAGATTCAAGAAATCACTGAAGCTCACAATGTAGAAAAACTCCAATTCTTGATTGAAATTCAGTATAACTATTTTCAAAGTGTGCTATCTTATTTAGGTTCTATGACCTAGTCGCTTGCCATTGGAGGACTTCTAAATAAAGCTAAAAAGTATTCTCCTCCTTTCAGAAATCATATGATGACTAATTTGTTTACTCCAAGAAACTATGTATTTTATAGAATCATCAAGAGGATTATGAAGCAGAGTAAGCCAAAAGTAAAAGTCTCCTAGAAAAAATTTAAGAACTAAAGAAAGAATTCAACTCCTTGGAGGGTCAAATTGTTGAACATGAAAGAGCCATCAAGTTAAATAGGTAGAAGCAAGAGACTCTAAAATAGGGGAAAAAAGGCAACTTAATCAGGAATTCAACAAAGTTAAGCAGGCAACTAAAGAGTTAAGAAAATCATTAGTGATATAAAAGGAAGAAGTCAGCCTGTAGAAAAAACAAGCCCAACAAGCTAAAGAAGATCAAGTTTCCGACATTAAACTATAGGATGAGATCCAATCTTTTGACTTAGATCAACTTTGAATTCTCTACACCATTTATGAATAGTTGACCATAAGATAGCCTATTTGGTTTTGAATTTTATGTTCTTTAGAGTAGTTACTGCTTGAACAATTATTTTCTTTCTACTAATTTGTTGCATAATTTTATTCTTATTATTTTACACTTGATATTTTCTACAAAGTAGGCATAGAGGAATATTTTCCATTAATAAAATGTTTGTAACATTTTCCTTCTAGTCTAGATATTTAATAGGTGTTACCTTGTAAAACCCTATAAATTCTAAATGGCCCCTCCTAATTAAGGGACCGCTTCCCCCACTCTCTATATTTCATTCCAAGTGGCAAAATTACTTTCCACACCAAATAACCTTATAGAAATGTCATACGGCAGTGGAGGACAAGGATATAACTTGTATTTTCTAACATATTTATTTCTTCTATAGAACCAAATGTCAAATGTCCGGAAGTTGAGAATTTGACCCTCTTGTAAATAAAACTTCAGGTAAAAAAATAAGCTACTTGCTTATGGTTTAATTAATTTTTAAAATTTTTAATTTTTAATTTTCAAAAAATTATTACCTTTTGTTTAAAAATAAACTAATCAAATATCATTAACATATCAGTTATTAATAAATAATTAACTATAATATAAATAAATAAATAATTATAACTAATTATCAATTTAAATCAAATTTTATTAATTTAAATTGAGCTTAAGGGTTAGATTAGATTGAAAATTTTAAAGATAAAAAAATTTCTTTGATCAAAGTTATCTCAAGAAAACAATAACTTTTACCTTAAAAATCTTTGTCTTTAAAAATCTTTATCTTCAAAACCTAAGTCGAGCCTAAGCTGCTCCTGGCTAACCCATGGCCTGATGGATCGGAATGAGTCGGTACCCGACTCATCATATATTTTTTTTTACGAAAAACATCAAAAACGTCATTTTTGAAATAAAATAGTCAAGCCACAATCAGCGTATAACCCAGTCAACCCAAACCCGGCCCTTTTTGACATCCCTACATACGGGAAGACCTTATAAAGTTGGGAAATACAGTTACGAATCTCATACCTAAGTTTTTCTGTCCTTGCACTTCCCGTAAAATTCACTATAAGGCTGTTTTCACGACTTTGTATTGTAATAGAATTAAAATCACGCCGTGCTCCATGTTTCAAGCCAAATCAACAAACCTTTTGATTAGTTCTTTCCAATCTCATTGCCTCGTATTCTCAGGATCTTATGCAAATACCCGTGTGCATATTTACTTCAGTGAAATAAGAAATTACTTGTACGAGAATGACATAGAAGTTCTTGAACCAACCGACTAAACAATAGGCAGAAAGTAAAAGAGAGCTTTTATGATTTAACTTTAACAAGCCGAGACGCTAAGAAGGGAAAAACAAGAAAGCAAGAAAATTGCGAACATAAATGAACAAAAATTACAGGTGAGTTATTTTCTTTCAAAAAATATTAAACTGGGATTAGCGTTTCCAATATAACATGTGCACCATTGTCAACAAAGAAACGTGCGTAACAGCACCCAAACTACAACGAGCTGATTCTCATCTGCCTTTAAACAGCCACTATCAATGGCATTGGTACGGAAAGAGCACCCCAGAGCTGACTAATTGAGTCACGCGTTCATCACCCAACATTAATCACCTTGCAGGCAGTAAAGCTGACGGATATTCCCTGAAGCTGTGCTCCAAACACAAAATGTGCTGACACCAATTAGTAAACTCATAGATATACAGTTGTAAGACAAATTCATGAATCTCAAGATGCCAAGGGTAGACTGTAGATTAAAAAAACCTTGCAATAATGCATGGTTCCTGTAACCTTGGTTGCTTCAACAACTATTTAGGTAAACATCATCAGGCCAGGGTTTATGATTTAGCCTCACAATAAGTCTTAAAATTTGATACATATTGAATAAAAGGAGACCACAAAATGCTTAGATTAAATCTCGCTGTCACGAATGACTATGAGATGAATGCTACAAGCATCTCAGGAATGTATTATGTACTCGATTGATTCCTAACAAATTAACAGTTCAAGGCCCGACATCCCACTTGCAAAAACAAGTTGCTTTTCCATCAAAGTTTCCCAATAACAGTGTCAATTTCTCCCAAAACTGACATATCGCTATATATAGTATAAATCTTTAATTACCATGTTCTGACAGAGTTAAGCTTTCTACATCAAGGCCAATGTCAATTCAACACATCATACTGAACTTAGAGAGCAAATGTTTCAGCACCTTTGTTCTCTGAAAAACCTAGACAAATGAAACACGTACCTTTTTTACCAAATATACCTACAAAACTCCATGACTACTTGAAAACAATGAATTTTTTGGCGTTCCCTATTTAGGACATATTCATAAAGGAAATAATAGTAGGTCTTCAACTTGCTCCAACAATTCAAATTAAGTTCTTACGAGGGGAGATGCTTAAAGCAGGTTGAACATTTGAAGCAAAAATATAGCATTACTATGGGGCTGCTCCTCAAGAATAGCTGCAAAATCAGCAAATGAAACGGAAATACAAAAGAAATTTACTTTGTTTAATATATTCTACTGCACATACAGAAGGTTATGCAGGATTTGAGAGATTATTTTTGTTTCTAATGGTCAAGCTGATTAAATATAGTTTGGGTATTAAAAGCTCAAACATTTCATTTCTAGCATATTACAGCGAAAATAATGAATAGCCAGGGCTTGACATTAAATTACCATATAACCAGTCCTTGAATAAAAGATGAAGCGCACATGACAACTCCCGCTTCCTATTTTCCTCAAGAGTTGCGTCCCTCAATAACTGCTTCACGTCCCCCAAATTCTTTTGCTGAAACATTGCATACGATTCACCAATTCAAATGTCAGACCAATGTACATTTTATTATTACATACAGCAATTCTTAGAAACAAATCTACAGCTCTTGTTATAATCAGCACCAGTTCACATACATTTCTCTGCTGGGATGCCACGTATATGTCTGGCAATGGAAACGGGTTATCCTTTGTAGATCCACAGGCTTCACCTCCAAACCAGCTAGGAATCTATGTAACAGGAGAAAACAAATACAACCAAATCTTAGTTGATCCCTAAATCATTACGAGGGAAGTTCTAGAAACATTAAGACTACATTAACCCCCTACCCCAAAAACTCAACCCACTACAAAGAAGGGTAAAATGATAAAAGAGAATAAATACTGATATTGATATGGACAGACAAAAGTTTGGCACTAAGAATAAATCGAAATGATCCAATACCAAGATTCAGATTGCAAGAATGCAAGATAGAATCAAATGGACAAAACAAGCAAAGTTAATCAAATAAAAGGAAATATTCAGCTTCCATTAACAGATGTTGGAAAGCATTTTCTCTATGAGCAAAAATTAATCTGCATAGTGTACCAAGAAATTAGTGAATTGCTCAGGTTCCAGGCACGTTGCGGTCTCTGATTGAACTTCGGATGTGCCTGCAGGATGAGACAATGAATCATGTGGATCAACCACCCCCAATGTCACGGGTTCATTCCACCTGTTGATAGTTGCTTCAATGCCAGCTTCTGCCATGTGTTCCTCCAGTTCTGAGTAATAAGTATTGTATGGTGCCAGCTGATTTGAAATGTCAAATATTACCAAACATAGAGTCAATCACTATGGTGGCTAAGTGCAAACCTTTAAAATGTAAAGATACAACTGCTTTGACTAAACTTGTGGAGGCAAATCTTCAGATAGACATGAACTTTTGAAAAATTATGGGCATATTATTGGATCAGATAGCCGAAAGAGAATCAACCTAACTTGTTATTGACTAAAAATAAAAAGCGTCTGCAACGAAATTTGACAACAATCTAAAACATCATATGCCATCCAAAAGCAGAACTTCGGGTATTTACCTTGAATCCCCGGACAAAAGATGTAAAGTCTATCCCGTTAGGGCAGCTAAGAATCTCCAAAAAGAAGTTCAAGTTCAAGGATCTTCATGTTTGAAATAAGATTAGTAAAAACATGCATCCCAGAACAATTTCCCTCAAACTTCATTTTATAGCTATGGAGCAGTACAAACATAATGGAAACCAACGCACTACAGCATATTAAATATCACGTGAAATGGGGGCAAAACAACCTGCAACTTATGGTTATCACCAACAATTAGTGGTTGCTGGTTTACTCCAAGAAAGAACACACATTCACGACAATTGGCGATACAGACTCGTTTTGCTGCTGCAATAACATGAACTCGCTCACAATGTTCAATTTTTACAGCCTGTAAAGACATCAGCAAAATCTAAGGCAGGCATATATGTTTCATATTTATCCAGAAATCAGATGACACATTTATAAAACCAAGGCATAAGTTATCAAGAAAAATAATTGCTAACACTGCAAATGCTTGTGTATTGTGTTTCTATGTAGTGAAAATGTATTAGTAGTTATCAATATATGTATGTATAGTTGAAAATGATTCCTATTGCTGGATTCTCTCATACTTGGTTTACATGCCCCAATAATCTCATACAACACTGTTAATGGTCATGATAATACTCTTCATTTGCTGTTGGTTTCTCGTCATGCCTCATGTTATTCTTTTAGATCACAGATTCTTGAAATCTCTGTTATGCTGCTGGTAGATCAGTTTTGGCTTCATGTATTAGCTGACTAGTCCAATTTTAGTGCTACTTAAGAAGGAAAATCCACACTATCAAATGCAAATTGCAGTTCATGTATTTGCAACAGAAGTCATTTCACATATTCAAAGAGCAAAAATAATCTTCTTTAATCAGATACAGATATATCTTGGAAATTCATTTCAAATTTATGTTGTTAAAAAATGTTAGGATGTGATCAACAACATAAATATGAACTAGATAATGTACAGGATCAAGAACGCAATACACTAACATTTTCCTGATTCCATGACTTTTCATCACAAATTAATTACCGGAACTCATTTTTTATAGATGTGTACTATGGGGTCTTTCATCTTATTGCAGCTTGATCAGCTACATCAAACACAAGAATTTTTCTTGTGATCCACTTTTAAGAGTTCAAGATAAACATGCTAATGCATGCTCAACATCATCTAAATACATCATAGGGGATCAGGCGATGAAGTTCATTTAAAACATATGATAATGAGTAAATGCTAAAAAATTAAAACAAAACATAATTTCAGAATTACCTTGCCAACAGCTCCAAGGACTATAGTAGCATCAGAGCATCCATAGACAGTTGCATATCTCAAAGGTTCTAAGATGTAGATTACAGAATCATGACAGTTGAGAACCTGGAATTGTACGAAAGTGTGCACATAGCATAAAAGGCAAAGCAAGCATAAAAGTTCACTTGATGGGGAAGACATATTATCATACAACCCAAACAAAATGCCAGACTGGTTCAAATTAACACAAGAGTTTATAAGAGGAACAAAAAGTCTTGTATATCTCAGTCGGAAGCATTTATTTGGCAGTATTAGGCGCTGGAATGTTAATAGCAGTAATTGTTCTACTGCTACTCCTTTACTATGGTAGTACTGTAGCAGCAATACTTGCAGTCTTCAACTGCGGAAGCCTTGTTTATCAGTGGTAAAGTTAAAGAACACTTTGTTTAGCTTATGTCATATGTATCAGGAGGTTTCCCTTGTCCATAATGTTTAAATGCTGGAGCTCAACAAAAAAAAAAAAAAGAACCATTAAGAATCAGAATTCAAGGTATTATAAACTTCAAGTTTTTGTTAATGACAATATTTTTTTACTTTACAATATACAGTCCGTTTTCTTAATTTTTATTCCAAAAAATATATATAAAGTTCGTTTTTCTGCCACAACAAAACAATATGTTTTTCACATAAGTTATTGTCAAGCAATTTAAAGTTGCACAATTACTACTCACTGAATATATAACCACAAGAAAACATTATATTCACATAACAACAGACCTTTACAGAGGAACCCCTAAGCTCCGATGCATGCTTCACAAACGATGCTTTCAAGATCCCCTCTATAAAACTGGAACCTCGAGGAGTTGATGAGGCCTTGAGCGAACTTGCACAGGCCTCAGTCATGGCAACATCCTGATCAGATGTACTTGGTGGGCCATTTTCTTTTGCGGAAATTCTTTCAGTAGCATGTTCCAGAGCAGAGGTTATATTCTGTGAAATCCAGTCATGGACTTGTGCAGAAGTTACAGGAACGGCAGGCATATCAGGATCAGAATTGGCAAAAAAGGGAGCATATTGACTTAAAGGAACACTTTCAGATCCCTTATCACCAAATTGAATTAGAAACCCAAGGTGCTCAAATCCTTCAACTGTCAAGACCTAAAACAATATTGTTTAAGCTAGCAATTTAAGCAAAGCTGGGGAAATACAAATGAGTTGGAGATGTTGAAGGAAAAAAAAATCTGTTATGAAAAAAAAACACAGAAGTTCCTCTAAACAACGTTCCCTTTAAAAGTAAAAAAACTTTTCATGCATACTTTATTCAAGTGATAATTGGATAAGTCTAAAAAAATTGAAAACAAACAAAATTAGTAACTATATACAAGTCAACCAAACAGGGCACATAAAAGTTTAATGTTTAAGTTCACGCTTAAACTTAGCAGAGGACCTCAATATTTCATTAAAACACAATTGACCTAAATTGCAGAGATTTCAACTGGGAACTCACAATGTGCCAGCAGGTTAACAACAACTGATGCTATACTTTTCAACTTGCACTGATTTGCACAAAAGTTCAAATGAGAATGAACATTTCTGTTTCCCTTTCTTAAGCAAACAAGTAAAAATATTGGTATTAAAGATATTTTCACAAAAGTAAAAGAAAAAAGAACCTATTCCATCTACAGATTACTGAGGTCCCATGTAAATTGGTACAACCTTGTTTGGAAAAACGGCTTTATTTTTTAGTTTTACATAAAATCCTAATGTATGGGTTTGACAGACACTAAACCAAACTTTCCTTTTTCAACATCTCTATCGAAAAGGAAAACATCTACCAATAAATCTTGAGACAAACCCAGGTACACGAAAAAATTAGGCATATCAGGATGATAATGGAAATACTACTTACAGACAACCAAAAACCCAAACGGTTGATTATTTTCATCATATGGCTCAAAGTTTGAGCAACAGAGTCATACGATGCGCCCCAAGCTAGTTATTGTATATCAGTTCTTTTGGTAAAACATGGAATTGTTTTTTCATGTCTTACAATATCAAACAAACTAGCCAATAGAAAAAAGTTACGAGGTTTCCCTCAGACAAGCTAATTAAGAAAATACAACAAAATATTGGCAACAAGATGTAAGTACATTCAACACAGTTAATCCCCTCATTTTTACTCCTCAGAAAGTTCTTTGCCAAGCCAGTCCTCTCAGAATAATTAAAAAATAAAATAAAATAAAGAAAAGTAAGAAATTAGGACAAGAGTGCACTCCTTGAATTCACCAACATTATCCTTTTCTTCAGATTCTCATACAGTCATACATTAGCTTTGTAACAAATAACTGCAAGGAATGAGAATAAGAGGACAAGACCAAGGTAATTCTACAAACCAGGGACTCTTCTCCTTCCACTGGCTCTGCCAAAAGTGACAAAATATTAGCAATGTGTTTTTGTAGATAGGACAACTGATGAGCCTCTTCATCAGCGTGTGATGGCATAAACCGGCGACTATTGCTTCGTACAAGCTGCGACACGATGAGAGTGAGAAAAACTGGAAACAGAACTTTTAGAAATACCTATGCAACAATTTAAACATCCATGCAACATATGCTAAGCCTAAGCAAGGGAAACGGGGTAAAGAAAACTGATGCAGCAAATTCGTTGGCAGCCAAGTGTAGAATAAATATTTCAGCAGACCTAAACTAAATAGGGAACAGGGAAGACAACCCATACGTCAATATAGCCAGCACAAAGTTCATTACAATGCCATTTAAAAGTTCCATGCAAAAGAAGAAAATTTTTCATTGAAGCTAATGTTTGCAAAGAAAAAATCAGTGTACAAAAGGAGTTTGAAATTTTCAGAAGGCAGGTCCAATAAGTTATAGTTCCGGCAGCAAAAAGTGGTTCAATCTGAGGAAAGAAAAGAACAATTATCAAATACAACATTTATTGCCTATATGCAACTTAACACATCCAAACTAAGTTCCCAACCACTTAAAGACAACGGAACTCGATGCAAAACTAATTATACTTAATTTCTCAAATTCACACCTCTCATCTTGCTCTGGAAAAGAGCCTAATTTAAACTTAACTGCATTTCTGAACAAACCACATTCAATACCCCGGAAACAACGAACTAGCTTTTTTCCACTTAATAGCGCATACAATATTCTACCACATTTTACACATCAACACAAGAAATTTCAGACATTCAACAATACCAGGAGCATAAATTAATGATAATTTACACAATTAACAACAAAAGCACCAACATTTCCACAATCAAACAAAAAAGAATTCAATTTAACCTTAAAAAACAGATGAAAAAGCTAACCTGAAGTGGTGATAATGCAGACAAGTACCCATCGAAAGCTGACGTGGACGGCCAAACATCGGCCACGGCAGCAGAGTCCTTATGAGACCTCGGCAAAAGCTTCTTATAAGACTGTATATACAAAAAAAGTATCAGATCACGAAAATCTGCTCCAACCGCGTCAATCTCGCCGGAAAGAGCATTTACTAGCGGATCCGATTCGGAATGGAGAACCGAAGCCAGTGTCTCGAGGACAAGCCTGGCGTGCTCGGCGGAGATCTGGAGCGACGCCGAGAGGGTGGCCGAATCGACTCGAGTTCTAGCGGCAAGTGTTTGTTTCAATTGGGTGAGGGTCTGAGTCAGGTCGGGAAACATGAGCTTTGGGATTGGGAGGAGCCCGTGCTCGAAAGGCTCGCGTCGCGGGTGCAGTAGAGAGCTCGAATAGGGGCTTGCCGGCATATTTGGTTCGCTCGCTGACGTTGACGGCTGCTCAACGGAGTCCGTCATGGTTGGAGAGGGAGCAATGAAGAAGTCTTGGCTATTATGTCATTTTATTTTTCTGCATATCTTTGGGAACAGCAATGAATGGCG
>JANVCL010000004.1:23055486-23067030 GCA_026546855.1 Erythroxylum incrassatum
AGTACCAAATAACAGTAGAAAATCAATCGGTTCGCCACTTGGCGATTTTTTTCGGTCCGGGAATTTTCTCCAGAAAATTCCAGAAAAATTCCAAAAAATCTCTTAAAATATAAAACAGTCAATGGCTCACTCAGAATAATTTTCCAAACCCAATAATCACGTTAATCACAATAAAATTGCTTTAGGCACAAAAACCGGGAATGTCATGTATGCATGTACAGTAATTTCATGTGCACAATTGCTACTATGTGCCAATCCTATTATGCATGAGCAGTCCCATGCAATCCCAATCCATCTCATCCTATGCCAAATTTACTATTTTACCTTCCAGTAGGGGGTGGGATGTTACAATCTTCTCATTGGTTTTCAAAGTGGGGAATAACATGAACAACAAAGACAGCAATAGACAAAAACTAATCTTCATCTTTTTTTTCTTTGGTGTTAAAGATGGAAAGAGGCAACAGTAGTTATTCCTCTTGGAGAATAATGGAAAAGATGGAAGGCTAACTTCTCGACACCGGTTCGAAGGTGAAATCGACGCCTAAGTCATGGTGTTAATGTTAAATATTTCCTTTTGGATTGTTATCATTATTTTGTATTGATTAAATCGGGTTTGTAAAGATGATTTTGATGCATTATTTGGATTATTCTATTGCGAACCTATTGCTGGAATGTTGAATATAATTCATAATCATTAAATTTGATGTTCATTAGTAGCCACTAATGATCTTGAATTGTTAGAAATAATGTAATTTGGGTTAAATTACCTAAACGTGTGAGGTTACTGCATATATAGATCCATTTTCTACTTCATAATGTGGCTGCAAAATTGAATCTAGAGTTCATATCCTAGGTTATTTGGTGACTAGGTTTAATTAACGAGCATTTCTTAATTAAATACAACCTATGGGAAAATTGAGAGTAGTAGAGCTTATTGTTAGTCCATGATCAATAGTTCGAAGAGAGATGTGAAAAAATTAGAATGATGAGACATGTTTAATCATGTCTAAGCCAAGATTGATCTTAGAATTGGACTTTACACATATTTGACACTTTTGTCATTTTCGATTATTTGCTATAATTTGCTTTTACTAGTTTAATTTTACTTTTTTTAATTGCATAAAAATAAAAACCCCATTTTTATTCCTTTGCATCAATTATTTTCATTACAAAAATTAATCAAATATTTCCTATGGATACAATCCTAACTCACCACATCTACAAGTTTTTAGTGTGTAGAATTAGGTAAATTTTACAGTGCACTTAACAAGCTCTGTCAAATTTTGGCATTGTTACTGGAGAGTATGGTGATTTAATTTTTCTTTTGATTTTAGATGGTGTTTTGTGTATATCTTTGTTTATAATTGTTTCTTCTTCTATTTGTTAATTTTTGTTAATGTTAGTGTATGGTAGTTACCAGATCTCCTCGTAAAGAACTAGAGCAACTTGATTCAGAGATCGAGAGGACACTGCGGAGATTATGAAGATAAGTAAGAACAACTTCAGAAGCAGAAGCAAAACCCGAATCCAAAGAGACGATGGAAAATTGGAAAACGCTAAAGGAGTTGGCAGCAAACCTAACCAAAAGACCCTTATACATTACATTTCCAAATTTTTCTGAACTAGTTACTTTTACGCTAAAATCTAGGTTAATACATTTATTATCTAAGCATCTTAAAGAGCTCGATGTGGTTTGTTTGAGCATGAAATCTCCAAGAGTGACAGATGAGCAAATCATGTTGAGGGCCTTCCCATTCTCACTGAAAAATGCAGGGAAATATTAGTTGTTCGATTTACTTGTTGGGAGTATGAATACTTGGTTAGAAATGAAGAGATTATTTTTGAAAAAATACTTTACAACATTAAAGACAATCAATATTTGGAAGGAGATCTATGGCATAAAACAATATAATGGAGAGTCTTTTTACAAGTACTAAAAGTGTTATAAGAGGTTGTGTGTTAGTTGCCTACACAATAACATTCCAGAGCAACTTCTTCTCAAATATTTCTACGAAGGATTACTACTGATGGAGAGGACTTTAGATGATAAGGTGAGTAGTGGGGCACTATGTGAGAAGATCCCCATTGAAGCTAGGATTCTACTTGAGCGAATGGTCGCTAACACTCGACAATTCAACACTCACAATGATTTTTGATGTGTAAACGAGGTAAGTATTTCATCTATTGAACATCATTTAGTAATATATTTTGTTAGATATATTACAGTTAGACAGGAACAAGTAAAAGCATATGGAATATGTTTAAACACGAGCCATCCGATTGATAGGTGTCCGACACTACAAGAGGGAAGTATAGAGTATGTGAATGCCACAGGAGGGAACTTTCTGAATCAATACAACCCATACTTATAGACATATAACCCGGGCTGGAGGAATCATCCTAACTTGAGTTACGGAGGGAGCAGGCAACATAATTACTTCTAGAATTAGTCACGAGGAATACAACAATATCAACTAAAGTCGCAAGGAGCATAAAGAGCCTCCTATTATAGTTTAGGTACATCTCTAGATAAACTTGTCAAGACTTTTACTGCTAACAATCTGCATTTTCAATAAAGTATGCAGCAATTTCAACAAAGTATACAATAGTAGCTCTAATAAGGTATACAACAGATTCAACAGGAGATAAAAGCAAGCATATAGAATGTGGAAAACTAATTTGTTTGGATGGCAGTGAGGCTCAACCATCTGGAATCACAAAGCAGAGGAAAGCTTCCATCTCAACCCCAGGTGAACCCGAAGAACGTAAGTATTATAACCCTGAGGAGTAGAAAGGAGATTGAGGGTGCGAAGAGAACCCCACTAAGGATTACTAACGAGGAAGCATTAAGAAGTAGTTGGTAAGGGAAGAAAACACTTCATGTAGTACAAAGATAAACTTTGAAAGCCTAATTATCATTACGACTAATCTTCCACCTTTTCCTAGCATACTAATAAGACTAAGTAAGGAGGAAAAAGATAAAGAGATATTGAAGACTTTCTGGAATCAATCTTGACTGAGTGTATGGAAGCAATAGGCAATAATGATGTTGAAGTGGGAGAAGAATTGGTTGAAATAACGGCTGCCTTGGAATCATTAGGGAAATCTCCATAGAGGTATGATTTGGGTTCCATGCAGTTATTCAAATCTCACCAAAATTTATCACCTTCTGATGTGCAGGCACCTAAAGTAGAACTAGAGCCACTCCCTACATACCCTCAAGTATGCCTATTTGGGAGATAAGCAGAGTCTCCCAGTTATCATTTCGACGGAGTTGACTTTAGAGCAAAAAGATAGGCTATTTCAAATGTTGAGAGAGCATAAGAAGGTCATCGAGTGGATGATCATAAATATCTAAGAAATAAGCCCGTCTATATGCATGCATCACATTTTGTTAGAGGAGGATGCAAATTCCACAAGGCAAGCTCAACGTAGGCTAAATCCTTTAGTGATGGAAGTGGTGAAGAAGAAAATGTTAAAGCTTCTTGATGATAAGGTTATTTACCTAATCTCTAATAGTAAGTGGGTAAGTCCTGTTCAAGTGGTTCCAAAGAAGTCTGAAATCACAGTTGTGACCAATCATAAAGGAGAGTTGTTTCCCACTCGAGTGCAAATTTGGTGGCGACTTTGTATTAATTATAGGAAATTGAACTCAACAATTTGTAAAGACTATTTTCCCTTCCCTTTACTGATTAAATGCTTAAGAGATTGGTTGGTTATGACTATTATTGTTTTCTAGATGGCTTTTTAGTTTATCTTCAAATTCCGATCTCACCGGAAGATCAAGAAAAGACCACCTCCATTAGTCCATTTAGTACATTTGCTTACTGAAGGATGCCATTTGAATTATGCAATGCACCCGCCATGTTCCAAAGATATATATTGATCATTTTTTTGAATATATTGAGAAGATCATTGAGGTATTTATGGATGATTTTAATGTTTATTGAATGCCTTGAGAATCTTACTATTATCTTGGAAAAATGATTTGAAACTAACAAACGATGCATTGAAACTAACTTTTTGTTGAATTGGGGAAATTTTCATTTTATGGTGGATGAAGGTATAGTTTTAAGGCATGTTATATCTGCTAGGGGTATTGAGGTAGACAAATATAAGGTTGATCTTATTTGTTCTTTACCTTACCCCTTTACTGTCCTGGAAGTGTGTTCTTTTCTTGGACATACAGGTCTTTATTAAAGATTCATTAAGGACTTTTCAAAGATAGCCTCACCATTATGCAAGCTGTTATAACAAGATGACTCCTTTGAGTTCGATGATACTGTAAGGAAGCATTCAACAAGCTTAAGGAGCTTTTAACATCCCTATCAGTTATTCAACTGTCAGATTGGATCCTCCCTTTCGATATCATATATGATGCAAGCGGCTATGCAATGGGGGCAATTTTAGGACAAAAAGTGGGCAAAGCTTTGCATGTCATCTATTATGCTTCAAAGACATCCAGTTTAATTAAATTATTCGACAACTGAAAAAGAACTTTTATCTATTGTTTTTTCTTTAGAAAAATTTCAGTTGTATTTGCTTGGTGTTAAAGTAATTATTTATTTTGGTCATACAGCTTTATAATACCTACTCACAAAGAAAGAAGCAAAACTAAGGCTGATCAGATGGATTCTCCTCCTTCAGGAATTTGACTTAGAGATCTGAGAAAAAAGGGGGCAGAAAATGGATTCTCCTCCTTCAGGAATTTGACTTAGAGATCTGAGAAAAAAAGGGGCAGAAAATGTGGTGGCCGACCACCTCAGCCGTTTGATCAAGGAAGAAGATAACATCCCTTTGAGAGAGACATTTCTAGATGAACAATTATTTTTTGCTAATGTGACACCACCATGGTATGCAGACATTGTGAATTTCTTAGTTACTCACAAATTACTTGTTGGTTTGTCAATGGCTTAGAGGGACAAGCTATGGAATGAGGTGAATTACTATGTTTGGGATGACCTGTATCTTTGGAGGCACTATGTAGATCAAGTCATCAAGAGGTGTGTACCTGAAAGTGAAACACCCTCAATCTTAGCCTTCTGCCATTCATATGCGAGTAGAGGACATTTAGAGTAAAGAGGATTACTCATAAAGTTTTAGAGAATGGTTTCTACTAGCCCTCATTGTTCAAATATGCATACATATTCTGCAAATCATATTACAAATGCCAACAGTCAGGTAATCTGTCCCGTAAGGATCAATTACCCTTAACTCCTATACTTTTCTATGAAATTTTTTATGTTTAGGCTATTGAAATCATGGGACCTTTTCCTCCATCTGTTGGTTTGAATTATATATATTGCTTACAGTCGATTATGTTATAAATGGGTGGAAGCCAAAGCCATTAGAACTAATGATGCCAAGGTTGTTGTAGATTCTGTTAAAGCTAACATTCTTTCTAGGTTTAAGATACTAAAAGCAATCATTAACGACAGATGAACCCATTTTCACAACAGGGTGATAGAAACAATGTTCAAAAAATATCACATCACGCCCAAGGTTTCCACCGCTTACCACCCAAAACCAATGAACAAGTTGAAGTGTCGAATCAGGAAATCAAAGCAATCCTGGAGAAAACAGTGTAGCCCAATAAAAAGGATTAGAGCGTAAGACTAGATGATGCACTATGGGCCTATAGGATGGCTTATAAAACACCAATTGGGATGTCTTTGTATAGACTAGTGTTTGGAAAACTATGTCACATTCTGGTGGAATTGCAACACAAGGCATATTGAGCTATACAAAGATGCAACATGAATTTGAATGATATAGGTCTGCATAGGAAATTTCAGCTGTAAGAGTTAGATGAGGAATGACTCTTACCAGAATGCAATGATATATAAGGAGAAGATGAAAGCTTTTCATAATAAGATGATTTGAAGGAAAAGCTTCTCGATGGGTTAGAAAGTGTTGCTATATCACTCCAAACTTAAATTATTCCTAGGTAAGTTATGTTCCCATTGTCTGTTTGTTATTACTCATGTCTTTCCTTTTCGTGCAGTAGAGATACGAACTTTAAAAATTGATAAGACATTCAGAGTGAATGGTCATTGATTGAGGCCATATTATGAAGGTTTCCAAATAGAGGATTTGGAAGTATTGATGCTGGAAGAAGAAAATGGCGTCACTTGATGGGAGCAACATGGAGTCGAGCCCACGATAATAAACAAAAGCACTATTTGGGAGGCAACCCAAGGGAAGTTAATTTCTGTTTATTTACATTTTCACATTTGCTATTTTCATTAAATGCTCCTTTTCTTACATTTGATGTTACATTAGGGATAATGTAAGTTTTAAGTGAGGGGGTGGGGACCTTAGCTTTTCTATATGTTTTTTAGCTTAATTATTACTTATGTGGCTTCTTAGGTGGTTTTCAAAATCAAACAGACAAAATCAAAAATGTTATCATTTTGTATTACTTTTAAGACTATATAGTCATAATTTGAGTGTTAATTACCTAGAAAAATCCATGACAACTTTGGCATGCACTTTTGCTCTTGTGAGGTCAATCTGCATTATCTTTAAAAGAGTAGTACCTAGTGGTAGAAAAAAGCTAGTGAGATTTTGAGCCTTATTAAACTGACACATCCATATCAGTTTCATTATCTTTTACTTATATGTGTGACCTTCATGACATGTACATCTTGACTTTGCTTCGATTTTCTATTCAAGGCAACATTTTTATCACATGCATTAACATGAAATTGATTAAACATTCTTTGTTTTCACAAACTACATTAACCAAATAACCCATTAATATGAATTTTCCTTTGTTAAGCCCTTTTGAGCTTTATTAACCTTTATTTTTGTATTAACCACATTACATGTTATTAAACTTAACCAAATTTCCTACCCAAGCTATAAACCTAGTGGAACATTTGTTAATTGTTGATGATTGTGAACGTACAAAAGTCTAAGTTGGGGTGTGTATATATGTAGGTTGGGTATAGTTATTAGAATGTCATGTTATGAATTCCATTGTTGGTGTAGCTTCTTTTAATTTTTATGCAAAAAAGAGAAGAAAAAAAAGAGAAAGCAAAAAGAAAATAAAAGAAAAAGGTTTAAATAAAAGTATCAAAGAAGAAATGCATATTTTTCGCAAAGTTACTCACTGTTAGTCTTTCCTCTTAAAGTTGTAATGAAAGGGTTACTTAAGTACAATGTGAATAAGGGAGATGTAGTTCTTGAAGTTCACTCCCTATGGTTACAAAGTTTTGTTTATTATTAACTTTTGTGAGTGATATATGCTCGATGTGGTTTATGGCGTGAAAGCTTGAATTTAAGTTAGGAAACATAGTTTTTGCATTCATCATAGTTGATGTGCACAAGTGCGAGTGAATGTTAGTTTTTGCGCTTGATGTTATATTGAGTGTTTTTCATGTTTCACTAGCTTTGATGGATTTTATACTACATTACCCAAATACATCTCACCTTACCCTTACCTACATTACAACCCTAAAATGTCCTTTGATTCATGATTTTGCATGTGACCTTAGTGGTGGAGAAATGAATGATTTGCAAAGTTGTGGAATGTCTTTATTGTGAATGGTATTTGAGTGCACCCATGAATCTATCTTATCTAAACACATTTGTCCAAGTCTACCTCTAGATTGCTTAATTTCTAAGGGTGATGAATGTTGATTGAACATGAGTAGAAGCTTTGAATATTAAGTTCTTGCTGTGGTTTTTGAAAATCATTCATCTTTACCTATGATTATCTATTCTGAGGAAATATCGAAAATAAGTGTTATGGTTTATGAATTTGATTTTGATGATTTTCTTGACGACGATCAAAAAGCTAAGTGTGAGAGAACTTGATATGTGCTTAATTTTTAATACATTTAATCCATTACATTTAGTGATTAATGCCTTAAAATGCTTAGGATACTCACTATTTTAGGTACATTTCGAAAGTGAAGGGGCTAAAATGACCCGAAAGCATACTTATTGAGCCATCTTCTCAATGTTCATACTCTATTGTCTTTATGGAACAAGAAGAAGAAAAAGATTAAAGAAAAGGAGATGAGATAGATCATAAAAATGGAGGCATATGTGACACTTTATTTAAAATGTTACAACTATGAGCGTTGTCTTATGGCTATAACATAGGCATGTGTAACAATTTATTTAAAATGTTACAGCCATGAGTGCCTATAACATAGGCATGTGTAACATTTTATTTGAAATGTTACAACTATGAGCATGGCCGTAACATTTTAAATAAATTGTTATACATGCCTCCATTTTTATGCTCAATATTACAACCATGAGACCATGGCCCTAACATGAATTACAATAACATGAATGAGCCAGCTTCCACATTTTAACTTAACATTTAAGGTATAAAGAACAGGTTGTGTGTGACGACAAAGTAAATGGGTGAAGAAGGGAATAATAAAAAGAGTGGACAACAGCTTCACTCTTCAGTTTTAGGCCACTTGTCCCACTCTTTTCAACCTAGTTTTTATCATAAAGAGAAGAAAAGGGGAATGTGTGTGACGACTGAGACAAAAGGGGGAAAATCAAGATAACCATTCTTCTTGGAAAAATAATATGTTGTGATGGTTGGGATAAAAATAATCGAGAGAGGAGAGTAGACAGTAACCTAGACACCATTCATCATCATATTCTCATCAGTTTTCAAAGTGGGGAATAACGTGAACAATAAAGACAACAGTGGACAATAACTATTCTTCATCAGTTTCTCTTCATTTTTCAAGATGGAAAGAGGCAACAATAGCTATTCTTCTTGGAGATCAATGGAAAAGATCGAAGGCTCCCATCCCAACACCAATTTGAAGGTGAAATCGACACCTAAGTCATGGTTAAGCTTATCTCATCTTGTTAATGTTGAATCTTTCTTTCTGGATTGTTATTGTTGTTTTGTGTTTATTGAATCAGGTTTGTAAAGATGATCTTGATACGTTATTTGGATTATTCTATTATGAAACTATTGCTAGAATGTTGAATATAATATTTAATCATTAAATTTGATGCTTGTTACTAGCCACTAATGATCTTGAGTCATTAGGAACAATGTAACCTAGGTTAGATAGCCCGAATTTGTATGGTTACTTCCTATATTGATCCATTTTCCACTTCGTAATACAACTGTCAAATTGAATCTAGAGATCACACCCTGGGTTATTCGGTGGCTAGGTTTAATTAACAATCATCTCTTAATTAAATACAACCTAAGGGAAAATCGAGAGTCGCAGAGCGTATTATTAGTCCATGATCAATAGTTTGAAGAGGGGTGTGAAAACATTATAATGATGGGATATGTTAAATCGTGTCTAGCCCAAAATTGATCCTAGAACCAAACTTTACACATATTTGACACTTTTATCATTTTCAATTGTTTGATATAATTTGTTTTTGCTACTTTAATTTTTCTATTATTTTTTAATTGCATAAAACCCAAAACCCCCATTTTAATTTCCTTTGCATCAATTATTTTTATTATGAAAATCAATTGAACATTCCTTGTGGATAAGATCCCGACTCATCACATCTGCAAGTTTTAGTGTGCAGAGTTAGGTAAATTTTGCAATGCACTTGACAAACACTGTCATAGCGGCAAGTACGAGTCGATCCCACGAAGACAGTGATTACTAATAATTACCTTTTTCCTATTATCTATCTTACGGTTTGATTTTGGATTTTTAATAAAATAAGATAAGACTAAAGCAAGTAAAATAAATGGGCAACGATTTTGAGCAGAGAATTGAGGAAGCACTAAGAATTAGAAAATTACTATCTAGGTTTTAAATCCCCCTAAATCCTTAATAGATTGATCTTTTATTATGCACTTTTTTTATTGATTTATTGGATTATGGAGACTCCTACGGTATGCTAATAGCTAACCTTGAGTCTATTAACAACTAATCCTAAGGTTTCCAACTAAATTACTTAGGTTAAAGTTAATAGGATTGCATTACAGATTTATGAGTCCCTCTATTAGGTTTGACCCTAATCGGGAAGATTTTTGTTTTCCTATCTCTAGGGTTGCATTCAAATTCTTCCAATTACAGTAGATCTATTTAAAACTAGGATTTCACAATCTCTATGTATGAAATCAGATTATGATCTAATATTCCCAGATATATTAGATCATATATAAGCACGTAATCAGATTATAATATCACAATCAGCCTAATTACATTAATATAAAAATCAAAACATATTAAAGTATCAACATAGGGTTCATCCAACCTAAACACTAATAAGTTGTTTAGTTACACATTATCAAACATGAAATAAAGCACACACTAAAAGAAACATAAATTGAAAACAACGGGTAATTTTAAATCTCTTTAATTGTCTTCTATCAAATATTCTTTCGATTTAGAGGTATGATTTTGTATTCTGATGGATCTATTAATGATTTCTTCATATTTTCCTCTTATAGAAACAAAATCACCCCCTTGAGGGTGATCTCCACATCTAGAATCATCTCCCTCTATCTGCTCTCCCTTCAAGTCTATGTTCACGTCTTTATATATTGAATTATAGGTTTTTGGCTGACATAATCTAATACACAACCGTGTTTCTAATCATGCATCACCAAATTCTCTGGAAACTAGGAGACCTGCATGGCCTGATGCACAGCTGTGCATCCCTTCTATGCATTGAATCTTTGTTTTAGGTCATTTTTTTGCCTAAATTCTTCTCTTTTAAGTCCGTGAAGGCAATTATACTCTGTATACATACTTAAAGGCATTAAGTACCAAATATATGCTAAAAGTATAAAATACCAAGCAAAAATGCATCAAATATGAGGTATAAATATGATCAATTATGCATATATCAAATAGCCTTTGTACTTCCTTGTGTTGATCCTCTAAGCTTGTGTTTACTCTGGATTTGAAAAGTACAAGTCCATATAATTGTCTATGAACTACCTAGAAACCTAATTTTCGAACTATAAAAGGAAAAATTAGAAGGCAAAGTAGGAAGGAAGCTCGGCAGATACTACTGGATGACCTAGAATGGTAAAGATAATAAAGAACAATCAAAAAGACCCCTTTAAAGTGAATTTTGATAGATCTAAAGTGAATTTCTTGAAGATTAAAAGGGATTTCTTCTTATTTCCTTTGATTTTTTATTTTCCCTTTAGTTTTGATACTATGTTATATGATTAGAAGCTAAACCCTTTGTGTACCTAAATAGGCAAAAAGTGTAATTTAATGTAGCGCCCCCTTACCGTATAGTACCCACCGGAACGCCCGTAGGTCATTCCGGTACATATCCCACGATAAGAAAACACTACAGACAAACACCACTATACTCCCCATGGCATCACAATAATAAAACATTAATAAGAAATTGGCAACTTTTTAAAACCAAACTGTGTTCCAATTCATTTTATCAAACTCAGTAATTTGTACAACTGTTAGTGTTCTCAGTCTGTACAATCCTCTGAACACTTAACACAAAGTACTATACAATAAGACAAAAGTAACAGTTCTAACTAGAAGTCTCCAAAAGAAATCCCAGCTGACCGACCTTTGAGCCATAGCCTCTCTCGCCAATCCGATG
>JANVCL010000004.1:23067130-23094260 GCA_026546855.1 Erythroxylum incrassatum
AGAAACCCTAATCCTAAAAAGTAAACGAAATCAACCTAAACACTATAAATGGATCACACACACATAAATCACCCAACTGATAATTCCAATTCTAAACTGAACAATCTCTACTAAGTGCAAAATCAAAAGTTTCTTAAAAGAAAAACACCCCATCCAATAGTAACCGAACTCAACTTCCTCGGTCACCAACAACAAAAACAAATTGAGAGGGGGAAAATCAGAAAACAACAGAAGAATAAGAGTGAAAGACGTAAAATACGAATTAGAAACACTCTGAGACGACAAGACGCAAGACACCGAAGAGAGAGAGAGAGAGGAATTTACGACTGGGAAACGAGTATCAAACTTCTTTCTCATAGCGTCAGATTTGTCGAATTCAATATACAGAAACAAGAGAATTTAAAAAAACAACAATTAGAAAGAGAGAGAGAGAGAAAGAGAGAGCATAGAAGAAAAGAGAAGAGAAGAGAATCCGTCTGATAATCAATTTCTACGAAAATCTAGTTTCCCAAACACAAGGTAATTATTTTTTATAGCTATATTGTTGAAATGAAAAGCCCCTCTCATCGTTGAAACAAAGAAAAAAAATGGCTTGAAAGAAGAAAAACTAAAGTACGAAAAGACAAAAGCAAAGTAGAAATTGACTTAAGAATGGCCAGTCGGCGGTATAGTTTAATTATTCGGCAACCATAGATGTCTGAGGCTGACTCCAGCGACACCACCGACGGCAACCTGCAAGCTTCAGCAGCGATAAGCAAAGCAAATATTAGGTCGTCAGGAAGGAGATGAAGAGAACCAATACAACACGAAAGTTGGGAGATTAAAAATAGAACAATGTTGTTGGTTGGGCTTTTAAATTTACTTCAACTCCCCGAAATGTTAGACTTAGCCAATACCGACGTTTTATTTAAGAAAACGTCGTGAATTTTATTTTACGACGTTTTAATAAAAAATGTCATAAAAAATGTTATAAATTTATGACGTTTTTATACAACATCGTGAAAAAGTTAAATTTTTCGTGACGTTTTTAAAACGTCATGAAAAATCTTTACAATTTGTGACGTTTTATTAATAAAACGTTGCGAATTGTATTAATTTCTTGTAGTGCTACCATAGATTTGGTGCCATTGGAGCTATCAAATTTTCAGTTCTAAAGCCACCAAAGTTTCACCCAAAAAGAAAAGCTAAAAGGATCAAATCAAACAGGGAAAGTACAAGTGGATCTACAAGTCTATCCTCAACAGTAAACATGCTTAGAAAATTGATGGAAACTATTTTTGCCAGTTATAAATAATTGATCAATGGAGAAAAACAATTTTGGACCGCTAAATGGGTAACATAAGGAAAATTATTAATATTAGGATATATTGTATATATCTTTTATTTAATTTTGTCATTTTAATTAGACATATAAGATATTAATTGGATAATGACTTGGAGTCAAGAAATTAATGGTAATAATCTTCTACTTGTGATAGAGTTCTATCTCTAATTGATGTGTATCTTGGCAAGATGTGCCGGTGAATATCATGTATGATTTAATTTTGTCCATAGAAGACTTGTATCTTGTGCGGGAAAATATTGAAGTGGGACGATTATCGTGTGAGGGATTGGTGTAAATCTTGAATCTACGGCTGTAGTTGATCTCCAACATGAGCATGCAACAATAGAGTTGACGTTGTTTGTGTCTGTGTCATGCACGCCTCTAATTATCAGCTGTGGTGAATCTCTTTGACGTTGGTGTGACATTGAGCAATGGTTGAGCGTGCGTGTGTGTGGCATAGAAGGTGAAGAGCATTAATTGGTTTAAGGCTGCAGTATGTGTACGGTGTTTATGTGGGTATACGACATTGAGTCCATATGAGTGGATGGCATAGCAGTGATGTGAGTTAATTGTCAAAAAACAAGATACTGCGTTAAGTGTGTGTGCGACTTAGAGTTAACGTGAATTAATTGTTCTATAAAAAACGTACTGCGTGGGGTGTATGTCTTGCAACATAGTTGAATAATGTGAGTGTTTCATAAAAGCTACGATGAAGTGATAGCCACAGTGTAGTGATTTAGTGGGAGCTACAGTGAAGTGGGTTAGCCTGTTATTCTTTAAGACAACTTCATCTGAATTATGCGATGTGTTTTTTAGGGCAACATCGTGGGTCTTCATCTATTTTCTATAATTCCATATGGTTTAATTAAAGCAGTTGAAGTTGGGATGGATCGTTTCAATCGAAGAATTATTTCAAGAAGCTGAACTATAGGGAAGTCTTTCTTTTATCTCAAGTGAATTATTGTTTTGTTCTTGGTTAATTGATCACTTGAGCCATTTGTTTATTATTCTTTTATTTAAAGTTGTTTAGAAAATCATTTGTTGAGGTTAGTATGAGACAGTCGTACTATTAGGTGTGAAAATCTTTTATGGGAAGTGAGGTTGAGAGATAGTGTCAAGGGTTAAGTATTGTCAGCTCAGTAAAATCTTGGGTAAATCTATTGTACTTCGGTGAAAGTGATTAAGCTAGGTGAGGGCCCCGCAGACGTAAGCAAGGTGTGCCTAACTGCGCTACCAAATTTTTGATGTTTTTATTATTTCAGTTTTGCTTGCTTTTATTTTGTTCATGCCAAAGAAATTTACGAAAAGGTTGCGAAACCTATTAACACTTTCTGTTTTTCAATTAATATCTACAATGATTTGAGATAGAGGAGCAGTGAGTACCTGCTAAAAAGTAAATGATGGCATGTATTCTTCTGCTGCTTGTCAAACCTATAATAAGCAGAATAATGTTAAAGATGAATGGACTAAATTGATACATAGAAATATGACATTCAATGCAAATCCTGGGGCCAATTTTTCAATAAATGGTCTAATAGTTTGCCTTAATAAACTACCTCGATAACTGTCATTTTGATAAAGGCATTGAAGAATGTTATTTTAACCAAAATTTTCATTGTTTTTCTCGTTCATAAGGATAATATTCTATCAAGTTAGTTTGTTAAGAGTTTAGAGGAATTCAATCATTAAGCTTTCTTTTACATAATTCAAAATTAGATTTTTGTAGTTTTTCTACAAAATATAAGGCTTATATTGCAATTTGATAACTATATCAACGGTCGGAGGTTAATCTCCTTCAATTTTTCACTTAGGCACTAGCATGTATATATATTAAGTTTCTTATATATGTATATTATATTTAAATTAAGTTTGTTTTCAATTTTATTGGAATCAGTGATTAATTTTTCCTAACATTTTGTATTGGAACATGATTTTTGCCTTTACCTAGGTATAATTCAATGTTTCATCTTCTTTGTGAAATTTTGATTTGAATGCTTGACCTATCATTAATGATTTGCAAACTGATATTTGAAGCATGTTTTAAATTTGTTCTTCAATTATAAGAAATGCTTTTATGTGTGTAAATCATGGAGTTATTCTATGTATTTGAATCAATTGATTTATGAAGTTTAATGCCTATTGATCTGCATTCTGTTAATTAAAGATCACATCCTCTTTAATTAATCTTATGCATTGAGAACTTTAAGATCAAATAGAGTAAAAAGGCATTAGTTTATAATTGATCATATCTAGTGCAATAAGATCATCCCCTGTGAATTTCATTGCATTTGTATGGCTATTGATATGAAATATCATGTTATATTTCTTAATTTACCCTCAGTGATTAAGAAATGGAATGTAATTTGATTGTTTCAACATAAATGCATATGAATCATTTGAGTTAGAAATTTAGCCTATAAGCAATAATTGTTGTTAATTCATTTTATCACATGATTTATATTGGTAAAGCATGATTAGGTTTGTCTTAATTTTGTGACATAAGTATGTTTATAATTATTTTGCAATCATTCAACATGTGAATTTTTCTGATATGAAATATGATGATCTTGAGTTAAAAGGTGATAACTATAAGGTTTGGAAGGAGAAATTTCTTCTTTACTTAGGGTGGATGGACATTAATTATGTTATTAGGAAGGATGAACTAGCTTTTATTATTGAAACTAGCCTTTTAGATAAGTTTGATCTTTATGAAAAGTGGGAGCGATATAATCACTTTATTGTAATGTTCATAAAGACTAAGATCTTGGTTAGTATTCAGGGTTCAGTTGATCGACATGATAATGTCTATGCTTTGTTAAAGGCTATAAATGAGCAATTCTTGTTTTTAGGCAAGGCACTTGCTAATACCCTGATTATAAGATTCTCATATCAGAAGCTCACAAGTATTAGAGGTATGCATGAGTACATTATACAAATAGGGGATATTGTGGCTAATTGAAGGCAATTGAAGTTGATATGTTTGAGTTTGTTTTTGTGCACTACATTTTAAATACCTCGTCACTTCAATATGGACCTTTCAAATTCTCTTGCAACATATATAAGGATAAGTCATCAATTAATGAGTTGATGAGTATGTGTGTGTAAAAGGAAGGAAGGTTGTCTATGGTGGCTGAGGAATATGTGCATCTGGCTCTTTAAATAAAGAACAAGGATCAATCCAAAGAAAGGGAAAGATAAAGATACTTCTCCATGATAAAATAGAAAAGGGGTCCAAGTGTTTCTTTTGCAAGAAGAAGGAACACAAGAAAAAGGACTATCCCAAATTTTAGGCTTGTTTTAAAAAGAAGGCTAATCAACTTTCTCTTATTTATTATAAGTCCAATATGGTTGGTATTTTTCATAACACTTAGTAGATTGATTCTGGTTTTACAATCCATATTACAAACTCCTTGTAGGATTTGGAAAATCTGGGAAATCTAGTAGGAAGTGATTGGCATATCTATTCAAACAACAAGATTAGTTCACGTGTGAAAGTTGTTGGGACATACAAATTAGGTCTTAGTGGTGACTTTGTTTTAGTATTAGAAAATACCTTTTATATTTCATATTTTTCTAAAAATTGATATCTATTTCAAGACTTTTACCTTTTGGATATTCCTTAAACTTGGGCGATTGTATTAACTTATTTCTTAATACTAATCTTATTAGGAATGATACATCATCTAATTCAAAGATCAAAATCTTCTCTTACCTTAATCTTCACCCAAATTCGAAATTTCTTGGCTCATGTTGGAGCTCTCATCTTCTTCCATCTTTTTCCCTCTTGGAGCAACGTAAAAATCTTGCTTGAAGACTCATAAAAATCGAAACCTAGCTTATTTTTCTTCTTCTCCTTTCTTTCCACCGAAAGCTCTCTTCTCCTTTCTTTCTTTCTTTTCTGTTTTTCTAAGTCCCACGACAGCTCTCTTCTTCTTATACTAAAGCCACTCTTCTCATTTACCAACTTGCCATTAATGAGTGCATAATGTCCAGTTTGCCCTTACATGTAAGCCTTGTAACTTAAAAGCTTAAGTGATTTTTCAATAATGTACTTCCTAAAAACTGACATCTTCACTCCTTATTTCGATCAGGTAAATGAAGCCATTTGACAAAACGTTCTTCTAGAGAAATGTTCCTCTATGTCTTACGAATCCAACGCTTCAAGAATCAGATCGATCGGATGTCGGAAGAAAAAATTATGGCCAAAATACTTTCAGACCATTACAAAACTGAGACTAAACACTACACGTAACTTCACTCCAGAAATTGAAAGTCTTAAAGGCTAAATTGTCGTTCGGCTCCTTCAGATAACTCATAGATCCATGTCTCTAGTTTAATTTGAAACAAGAATCAGATCAATTGGAGCTCTATAGCTCAAGATATCTCCAAATTACTAAAGCATGTTTAGAAAGATATTCAACTCATACTCCTTTAGTCGATCCTCTCACTTTGATTCGATCGATCTTCCTCAGTTAAAACTCAAAAATCATAAACTTTCATGGAGAGATAGAGGAATGCCTTAGGAATCCAATGCTTCAAAAATCACATCGATCAGATGTCGGATGAAAAATTTATGGCCAAAAGAGTGGAGAGAGGTCGGTCAACCAAAACTAAACAAAAATTGGTCGAGCGGTGCGCCCACTCGAGGCGCTCGGTCGCTCGACCGCACTATCTGACCTCCTAACTTTTAACCTTCATAACTTTTGACTTAGAACTTCAAATTTTACAAACTTGGTACCGATGGAAAGATAAAAGACAGCTCTACCATTTTTACGAAGACTCAAAAACCAGATCGACCTCTAAAGGGGTCAAAAATTCACTCCAAGGTGATTGATCGACAAGCTCCTCACAAACAGTACTAAAACTTGTAAACATCATAACTTTTGACTCAAAACTCCAAATTTTTCAAACTTGGTGTCTATGAAAAAGTAAAAGAACAATCTACAACTTCCATGAAAAGCTTAAAAACCAGAACGGCCTCTAAAGGGGTCAAAAAGTCCACACAAAAGTGACTGGTCGATCAGCTCACCTAAACGGCAACAAAACTTCCAAACCTTATAACTTTTCACTCCCTTGTCCAAACATGTCATACTTTGTATCATTGGAAAGATCAAAAAAATCTCTAAAATTTTTATGAGAACTTACAAACCAATTCCACCTCAAAAAGGGTCAAAACTCCACTCAAAGGTTCTGCCTTGAAATTTCCATACTAAACAACATTCAAACTTCAAACATTCATAACTTCTAACCCCGATATCGAAAAATTGCATACTTTATGGCGTTAGAAAGCTGGAAACATAAGCTACAACTTTCATTAAGACCACTTTGACTAATTCCATCTTGATCAGTACATATTTGCCATTGAAGTTTCTAAACACCATTCCAACACATCAACTCTCAACACATCAACTTCACATATCACCCACTACCACAAACTCTTCAACTAATTCATCTCAAACATAATTCAAAGCCATTCCAACAGCAAACTCATCAAGGAAGTAAATGCACATGCCAATTCCTCATTCACACAAGTCATACACAATCTCATAGAATGTCTATAAATAACACAATCATATACAAAACACCCATTTCATGCATTAACCTCAAAATATCATTGCAATTTCTCCAATTAATATTACCCAAATAAAACATTAAACACCACTAATTTCTCATTTAATTTCATTTAATAAATCAAATCTCTAAGAAAAGTTCAGGGTCCAACATTACCTGTAACAAGTTTGGCTAGCACTTTTGCATAAAGTCACATAGCTAAATATACATCGCTTACCCACGACTGGTTAACCACTATTCATAGAAATGGTTCTACAATGCTTACCTGCAACAGATTGACCTCTATAAACTGGCAGTTACATAGCCAATTCTGCATCGCATACTAGTAACAAGTTTGGCTATAACTTTATATACTCAATACGTGCAAATGGCGGCACAAACACTTTACTGACTAACTCATTCTCTCTTTCTTTTTTCGCTAATAATTCTAGACGCCCCTCGGACACTGTCATGCATGATCAGAATACTCTAACCAGTATAATTATATATGTAAAGCCTAACAATGTACGATAGGCAAAAGCAACTTATACATTTTCAATTCATCTTATTTTTGAAATCAATTATGGGAGGATTATAATCATTCAATTTATTGCGTAATTTAAAATCACATGTCAACAATTCTTTTGCAAAGAACTTAGTCATACAAAAAAAGTTTAAATTACACTTACTACCTGCTAGTTTCCTTTTGACAACTTTGAAATCTTTCAGCTCTTTTTCCGATCCAAAAACCTAATATGAATACATTCAACTCCTTTATACATTTTCCAATCAAATACACCATAATCATTTCAACTTCATGACTTTCTACATACATTCCATATACTATTTTTTCCCAAATAATAACATAGCACTTCATTTAATAATTCTAATGCCACAAATACACTTAATGACCACCCTTAATCATATTCACATGGTCATTACATCGTAACCATACTTTTATACCAAAACCACCCTTAAAGCCAAACTTAACATATTTTACATTAAATTTTTTCAATTTAAATCCATTTTATTTCTAATACTTAAAACCAATCTAAATTCACTTCACTGACATTTTAATACACACATTTAAGCCTTAAATTTTCATTCATAAATTTTTACATAATCATGCACCCTTGGCTGAAATTCAACAAAAACTAATTCCAAATCAATTATTTTTCATTTATTTACTTCATTAGCATCAAAATCATGCTATGAACATCATAAAATATCAAAGTAGAATTTTGGATCATATCATATTAAAAACCTTAGCTATGGCCGAAATTTCATTTAATCATTTCCATGGTTTTTGATAAGTCTTAAATCATCAAATTGTAAAATAAAACACTTTAGATAGTGGTTCTTACCTTTGACCAAGGTTCCATCGACTAGGTTTAATGAGTTTCTTCTCCTAATTACTTCCAATGTAATACAACCTTGATACCACATCATAAGTGTGTAATTCACACCATCAAAATCGAATTTAAACTATAACACAAAAAATCCAAATTTTCAACAATACTAATAAGCTTACCAACCCATTTTCTTCTTCCTCTTCGCTTAGACGGCTATGGGATATTGTTGGATGCTTGAATAGAGGTAGAACAACATGAAAATTTCCTTGGATTACTTCTCCATGGCCTAGCCGAAGCTCTCTCTTCTCCTTTTTCTTTTCATTTATTTTTTTTCTCTCTCTTCCTTTTTTTGTTCTCCTTAGCCGAATCTCCACCATGGTTTCTCTTCTTTTCCCTTTCTTTTTCACTCTCACAGTTAACACTAAAATGAAGCAAAATGTGACTAAAGTTTTCTTTTTATACTCTCCATTAATGATACACATGTCATTATCTCATTGGACATCCCCAATGACTCATCACACACACGTCATTTTATGTCACCTCCTCATCTCACACCTTATTTTCTGTCATCTCTAATGACTCATCACACACATGTCATTTTCTCATTGGTGATGTCTAATGACTCATCACACACGTCATCTTTTTCATTGGTCATTAAGTGTTACTAATCCATTGACCCTATTTTATACAAAAGATCAAATTGCCCTTTAATGAGTTTAATTCAACTACTAATCAAATTAAAATTTGAGAATATTTTACAACTATCTTATCATCAAATTGACTATGAAATACTATAATTAGGGTCAATATTTATTGATTGGATGCTTTTAAGAAATTTTAATGGGTTTAAAATAATCAATTCCCATTATTTTACAAATGGGACAATTTAGTCCAATAATTTCATATTATCTTAATTCTCTTCAAACAACCTCCGTTTTGACCCATTTCAGTTCTTAAGGACTTCAATCCTAATTCAGGAGCTTTTCATCATATTTTGAAATTGTTTGGTAATTTTTTCAATTGCCTAGAAGAATTTTCATGTTGAATCTAGAAATCACTAAATGTCACTAAAATCATCTAGATTTCTTCCAAAAGTGTCACCTAAATCCGTAAAGTTTATTTTAGGGCTTTTAAAGCTCGTTCAGACTCATTTCATAGCTTTTTGGAGTTTTTGAAAATTTTCTTAAACTTTTCCAATTGAGTCCAGAACCATCTCCAGTTTATTTGTGATCTCTGCTACAATCTCAATAATACATTTAAACACTTAAATTACTCTAGTATACCATAAATAGAGCATACTATATAAATGCAAACATAGCACATTATATAGCACAATAATTGAAATAGCATATTACAAATTCTTCCCTTCTTATAAAATTTTTGTCCTCAAAATTTTAAACAAACTTAGTCATCTAAAATATATGAATACTCTTTGTGCTTCCACTCTCTCAATCACTTCATAAGGACTAACATATCATGGTCTTAACATGTCACATATTCTAAAATTGTATATTCCTTCCCATGATGATATTCACAAAAATTCTTTGATTTTTAACTTTAAACTCCAAATTATTTCTCTTTTTCTACACCTAGCTCTATTGTCGATTTTAGGTATTATCAATTTAACCCAAATAATTTTGATCGTATTTGTGGTTATCTAAACTAACAACCCAATTGATTTTCTTTCATCTATCTCATCCTAATATACCTCCAATCACTTACAGTTTGATTAATCTATTAAGAGAATATCTACTTTGGTAGGAAATGTGCAGATTTTGTAATTAAATCCTTTATCTTCCATATATTATCATAATACTATAAACCAGTAGTTATAGAGCTATTTTTGCATGGATTACTCATAATAAATTTGGCTAGTACTTTGGTATAAAGTCATAAAGCTGGTTCTACATCAATTACTTGCTACTGGTTAATCACTATTTATAAAGCTGGTTCTAAATCACTTACCTGCAATAAGTTAACTGCTATAAATCGGTAGTTACGAAGCTGATTCTACTTTGCTTACCCATAAAAAGTTTGGCTAGCACTTTATATACTCCATACGTGCAGAGGGCGATATAAACACCTTACTAACTGACTCATTCTATCTTTCTTTTTCCGCTAATAATTCTAGGCGCACCTCAAACACTGCCATGCACGATCGGAATACTTGGATCGATATAATAACTTGTATAAAGCCTAGCAGAGCACTATAGGCAAAAGCAACTCATACATTTTCAATTCATCTTCTTTTCGAAATCCATTATGGGAGGATTCATGATCACTCAATTTAATGCATAATTTAAAATCACACGTCATCAATTCTTTTGCAAAGAATTTAGTCGCATAAAACAATTAAAATACACTCACTACTTCCTAGTTTCCTTTTCACCACTTCAAAATCCATCAGTTGGCTACATTTTCTGATGCAAAAACCTAATAGGAATGCATTCAACTCCTTAATACATTTTCCAATCAAATATACCATAAACCATTTCAACTTCATTACTTTCTACATACATTCCATTTACTATTTTTTTTCAAATTATAACATAACGCTTCATTTAATAGTTCCAATGCCGCAAATACACTTAATGACCACCCTTAATCACATTCACATGGTCATTATATCATAACCATACTTTTATGCCAAAAATGCACTTAAGGCCAACTTAACATCTTTTACATTAAACTTTTCCAATTCAATTCCATTTGATTTCTAACACTTAAACCAATCCAAATTCATTTCCAAGGCATTTTAATACACACATTTGAGCCATAAAATTTCATTCAAAACTTTTACATAATCATGCACCCTTGGCTGAAATTCAACCAAAACCAATTCCAAATCAATTATTTTTCATTTCTTTACTTCATTAACATCAAAATCATGCAATGAACATCATAAAACATCAAAATAGAATTTTGGATCATATCACATCAAAAGCCCTAGCTATGGCCAAAATTTCATCTAGTCATTTACATGGTTTCTCTTTCGTTCTTTCATCATTAAAATAACTTCCTAATGCCATTAATAAATCTTAAATCATCAAATGGCAAAATAAAACACTTTAGGCAATGGATCTTACCTTTGACCAAGTTTGGCCAAGGTTCCACACACTAAGTTTAGTGATTTTCTTCCCCTAAACACTTCCAATGCAATAAAACCTTGATATCACATCATAACGATGTAATTCACACCATCAAAACCAAATCTCAATTATAACATAACAAATCCAATTTTTCAACAAAACTAGTTAGCTTACCAACCCCTTTTCTTCTTCCTCTTCACTTAGATGGGTATGGGATCTTGTTGAATGCTTGATTAGAGGTAGAAGAGCATGAAAAATTCCTTGGATCACTTCTCTATAGCCTAGACGAAGCTCTCTCTTCTCCTTTTTCTTTTCATTTCTTTTTCTCTCTCTTCCTTTTTTTTCCTCCATAGTCAAATCTCCACCATGTTTTCTCTTCTTTTCCCTTTCTTTTTCACTCTTACTTTCACTCTCATAATTAACACTAAAATGAAGCAAAATGTGACTAAAGTTTGCTTTTTATACTCTCCATTAATGTTACGCATGTCAGCATCTCATTGGCATTCTTTAATGAGTTATCACACACATGTCATTTTCTCATTGGTCATATCTAATGATTAATGACAACATGTCATTTTCTCATTGGTCATTAAGTGTGACTCATTAATCCATTAACACCATTTATACAAAAGGACCAAATTGCCCTTTAATGTGTTTAATCCACCTACTAATTGAATTAAATTCTTAAAATATTCTACAATTATCTTATCGTCAAATTGACTATGAAATACTCTAGTTAAGGTCAATAATTATTGATTGGATGCTTTTAAAAATTTTGAATGGTTTAAAATCATTAATAACCATTATTTTCCAAAAGGGGCAGTTTAGTCTAATAATTTTAGATTACCCGAATTCTATTCAAACATTCATTGTTTTGATACGTTTCAGCTCCTAGGGGCTCCAATCCTAATTTCAAAGCTTTTTATCGTATTTTGAAATTGTTTGGTAACTTTTTCAATTGCCCAGAAGAATTTTTGAATTGAATCTATATATAACTGAATGTCACCAAAATCATCTAGACTTCATTCAAAAATGTCACCTAAATCCTATAGTAGATTTTTTAAGTTTTCAAAACTTTTCTGAAATTTTCTTGTCGAGTCTAGGACCACCTCTGGTTTATCCATGATCTTTGTTATAACCTCAATAATACATTTAAATGCTTAAATTACTCTAGCATATCATAAATAGAGCACTAAAAGTTTCTGGTCGAGTCTAGGACCATCTCTGGTTTATCCATGATCTCTGTTATAACCTCAATAATACATTTAATGCTTAAATTACTCTAATATATCATAAATAGAGCATACTCTATAAAATGCATGTATAGCACATTACATAGTACAATAATCGAAATAGCATATTATAAATTCTCCTCTCCTTATAAATTTTTTCCTCAAAATTTTAATCAAATTTAGTCATCTAAAAAATACGGATACTCTTCAATCACTTCATAAGGATCAATATAACAAGGGTGCTTAATTTGTCTAATTGTCGAAAACAAACTATTCCTTTCTATGATGATATTCACAAAAACTCCAAATTCTTCCTCCTTTTCTACACCTAACTCTGCATTCGATTTTATGTGCTATTACTTTGTCCTAAATAATTGTGATCGTATTTGTGGTTATCTAAACCAATAGCCTAACTGATTTTCTTTCATCTATCTTATCCTAATATACCTCCAATCACTACAGTTTGATTAATCTATCAAGAGAATACCTATTTTGGATGGTTAGCAAATGGGCATATTTTGTAATTTGATCATTTATCTCCCATAGACATCATATCTGCTTAGATTTTGCAAAATTGCTACCATCAAATCCTTCGTAATATGCTTCCATTTCCATTCCCTGATAGGGAGTGGCTGAGCAATTTTTATTGGTTCTTTGGCTCTCAGCCTTAACTTGTTGACTTAATAAGCATTTGAACATATACTTTGCTATCACCCTTTTCATACCTTTTCGATCATAATGCACTTTCAAGGTATGATGTCTCATTGTGTCCCTCGGATGCATAGCATATACTGGTGAGTAACTTAACCTATAATTTCTTTCTTAAGTTCAGCCATGACTAGTATGCATAATTGCTGACCTAGCATCAATGTAATGTTACCTCTGAATAAAATGCCCTCTAAATTTGCAACTTATCTCCATATGAAACCCCTTTTTCTAAATCATTGCTTTTGCTTTCTCACTAATAATCAGTTTGTTCACAACTTTGCCAACTTAACCATACATCAAAACATCCATTTAACAATATCAAGAATCACTTCTACTTAGATTACTACTAATGAAACCTTTAATTAGGAGTTATCCATAAAATATACGTATGAATAATAAACATTTCCTTTTTTGTTGTCTCTATTTATAAACAAAACTTAATAATATTTTTCTTATATTTCTTATGCCTAACATGGACTATTTAGCCTTCTAATCTCAAATCCATAACCACCAGCGAACTATTTATTGCATCTTTGTCATTTACCATCATACTCTTTGGAAGCAAATCAATCATTTAAGATCATATCTTAAGACACTAACATAATATCCTATTCATATAAAAACCATTCAATTACCTCAGAGCTCAAATTTTACCATCTCACAACACAATTTCAAGCTTATCAAACCCCAATCTCTTCAAACAAGGAGTATACCTCATACATCCGATGTAACTCTGATGTTCAATAAAAATATCTTTACTTGTCTATTTCTATAATGCAAAAAACTTAAACTCAATCTAGGACTTTACTAGTTATTAAAATTTTTTAATCATCTAAAATTTCCATGTCATACTTATTCACAGGTCTCATATATAAGTTATCTTTTTTCCAATCGTTAGTTATAATTATCTGAAAAATAATAGCTCTAAATTATAATGAGACAATTCTCCATTATGGATCAAAAATTATCACTAAACTTTCCTTGAAAATTTCTTCCAAAAATATTATTCAATCATCAATCTTGATTAAAGATTCCATCACAATGTTATCTATAACATTACTTTGTACAAATCAATAAATCACCTTATAATTGAAATAGAATTGACCTTAAAAACAAAATTTTATGTGAAGATTGATATTTATTCTAATCAATCACTCTATAGGATCATAACATTTAAACATATCAAAAGTCAATCACTAATTACTCGTATCAGTAACTAATCCTCAACTAATTGAATTGTAATAAGCAATTTCATCCTTCAGATATATTCATCAATTACTTTTCTAGTATTAAAATGTTAAATAACCTAATAAAATTATGTAATTATCGAGTCATAGAAACTAAATAAGTTGTATACTAAATTCATATTACTTGTGTAGCTTTCATGGCTGATATGCTAAGAGATGGGAGCATTTTTACATTTCTTACAGAATACTATATCTAACTTCCCTTGTATACCAATCCTAACTTCCTTTAGAAGTAATCCATATGGAAAAAATGCATTATTAGTCAATTTTCTTCCTAGTATGACTTCATAGTCATGGATATCTAATAAGATCAACTAATTAGAAAGCTTCTAAGTACTATGTAACTACCTTTAAGAACGTTCTACGCTATTAGCATAGCTTTAGTGAAAGTAGTTATTATTGATAAGATCTTATCGTGACATATTATTTGATAATATATCCTTTGTTTTAGATTTATTTTGGTGCTTAAATATGAAAATTAATGTTTGTTTTATTTTAGGAGATAAAAAGTGGAGATCACATCAAATTGGGACATTATTAGTGATAATTACAAAATTTGGATAAAGTGAAGAGATTGTTGTAGTGGATAAGACTGATCACTTAAAGAGTTGGAGTTTAACTAGAAAACTTCCTTCTATCAATTTAAATTTGAATTTGTTTTTGATATACATCTTTGCAAGTTATAATTAGATTAGGATTAGATCAAAAGACCCTATAAAAGGGATGTTCCTCATAATAGAAAAGGGGTTCTCTCTTCTTACATTTTTCGCAATTCTTTATCTTTCTTCTATTTTTGTTATTGGAGTAAAAGTCATGTGTTGCTAAACTCAATTATTCTGATTTAAGGAGATTTAATATTTTAGTTGTAACCTTGTGAGGTTTTGTGTTCTAAACTTTTATTTTCGTTTTAACTCAAGTATTTCTTTTCTTGAATTCTCATATTTCATAAATGATTAATATTGGTTAATCTAACAATTTAATTTAATATTGATTATCTTATCGATATCTATGAATTCAGTGATCCGTAATTGTCATGAAAGATTATTACAAGAAGCAAATAGGTTATTTATGAAATTGTATATTTAACTTATGATAAACATGAAAAACTAAGTTGAATAATTTTAGCTATCTCTATTATTTAGTTTAGGGTTAGTCTTTTTCACTATTATTGCTATCATTTATTTGATGTGGAATGTTACCATACCCACTTAATGGAAGATAAGTGTTGGTTTGGATGCTGGGTTTGATCCAATTAATTCAGAAAAATTTGAGACTTATTACGGCTATCCTAATAATATTCTCTTGAATTGTGAAAAATATTCTTTTTAAACCAATGATTAATGTTACAATTAGATGAGATCTTACCCTTAATAAGAGTTTGGTAATCTTCACTTTCTCACTTTTTATATTCAATTGATTTAATTTGATTTCTTATTAATTTTAGTTAATCATTTATGTAAACAAAACCCCCTTTTAATTTTATTAATTTAAATTAATAAGCTATTGTTTAGTTCTCTAGGGATTCAACTTAGTTCCATGACTACTACAAGAAATTTGGAGAATCATAATTATTTTAGGGGCTTCGATAACCTGATCAAAAATTGGTACCATTATTAGGGAACTATTTTAGTTTCTTAGTTTCTTTGCATTTTATTTAATAGATACTACTAACCTCTTGTTTTATATCACTCATACTTCTCATACATGTAAATTACAATACAATCCAGAAATTGAGAAGACAATGCATCATTTGAGAAAAGAGACTAAGCAAGGAAGTGGTCACACCTTCAGATATGAAAGTTGAAGTAGATCTAACAATTAGTGAAGACTCTAATTTTCAAGAAACAGAAAAAAGATGGCAAATCTTAACCCTGAAACATTGAGGGAGTTAGCGTCACTAAATTTAAATCAACAACCCTTACGTATACAATCTCTAAATGTTAAGGTAGATTTCAAATTGAAATCTGGTTTGATTCAATTATTGCCTATTTTTTGTGGTATTACAAGTGAAGATTTACATAAACACTTGAAGGGATTTCATGTTGTCTACTTTGGAATTAAGCCACAAGGGGTGACAGAAGAACAAACTAATCTCAAGGCTTTCTTATTTTTATTAAAAGATAAGGCAAACGATTGACTATATTATCTTCCCCCTAGTTCAGTGACAACATAGAATGAGATTAAAAGAATGTTTTGGAGAAGTTCTTTCTTACATCACGAGTAGTGAATATCATAGAGGAGATATATGGGATAAGACAAATTATAGGAGAAACATTATATAAATATTGGGAAAGGTTTAAGGAGTCATGTGCCAGTTGCGTTCATCACCAAATTCCTGATCAACTTCTGATTCAATACTTTTATGAAGGGTTATTATCAATGGATCGAAGTATGGTTGATGCAACTAGTGGAGGAGCTTTGGTAAACAAAACAACTTAGGTGGCCAAACAATTGATATCAATTATGGACAAAAATTCTCAACAATTTGGGATAAGGATGGATGGAGTTGTTAAGTGTGTGAATGAGGTAAGTAACAAGCACCTTGAGGATAAAATTTTAGATTTAACTGATCTATTTTGTTAATTGACCATAGGTCAATTACAATTGACAAGAGTGTGTAGAATATGCTTATTCTCTGGACATCCTACAAATATGAGCCCTACATTGAAACAAGACTCTCTTCAAGAAGCTAATGCAATAGGGGGATTTCCTGGACAACCTCAATGAAAATATGATCCATATTCCAATCACTACAATCTAGGGTGGAGGGATCATCTAAAATTGAGCTATGGAAATCAAAGAGGCTAACAACATTATTAATCTTGCAATTTTAAACAACCTCAAGTCCTTATATATGTTTAACCTTAATCTTCAAATTCAGGATATCTTTAGATTAAAATTTTAAGGCACTTACTAATAATACTCAACAATTTCAATAGGAAACAAAGGCAAACCTTCAAAAATTAGGAAATCAGATTACTAAACTAGCCATCTCGGTAAGTAAATTGGAAGCACAAGCATCAAGAAAATTCCCTTCCCAATCGATGGTAAATCTTAAGGAGAATGTGAGTGCAATGACTTTAAGAAGTGGCAAGGAAATTCAATCTGGAACTTCTTTACCATTGAAGGAAGAAAAGAATGATGATGGACAAAAGAAGGAAGAACTTCCAACTTAAGATGCAAGAGAGGTAAAAATGATTTATCGTCATCAATATCAATTAAGGCATATGTACCTCCTTTTCCTAGTAGGTTAGCTAAACCAAAAGAAAATGAGCATAAAAGAGAGATCTTAGAAACCTTTAAAAAGGTGGAAATCAATATAATTTTAAAGCCATCAAGCAACTTCTGAAATATGCAAAATTCTTGAAGGAGATGTGCACAAATAAAAGAAAGCTAAAGGATAAGGAAAGAATAATTTTGGGTAAGAATATATCAGCTATGATAAATAGGAAATTACCAGAAAACACAATGATCCAGGTATATTTACACTTTTATGTGTTATTTGAAATAAGAAAATTGAGTGTGCCATGCTAGATTTAGGTGCATCTATTAATGTCATGTCATAATTTATCGAGATTTAAATCTAAATTCTTTGTACGAAACTAAAGTGATTATTCAACTTGCTGACTGTTCATATGTATGTCCTATTAGAGTTATTGAAGATGTTTTATTCCAAGTTAATAGTTTGGTATTTCCAGTAGATTTTTACATCTTTAAAATGAATGGAGATACTGTTGAACATTTAGCTTCGATTTTATCAGGTAGGCTATTTATAAAGGTGGCTAAGACAAAAATTGATGTGAATGAGGGTACTCTTTCTATAGAGTTTGATGGAGAGATAGTAAAGTTCAATATTTTCGAAGCAATGAAATACCCTAACGATCTTAAATTTGTCTATCATTTATATATTGTTAATTCATTTGTGCAGGATATGTTTAAGGAAGAAAGTGATGAAGATGAGTTGGAGCTTAAAAGTAAATTTGAAGTGAAAGAGCAAGTTAATGGAACTTGTGAAGTTTTAGAATCATTATCAACAATGCTAATAGATTTAGAACCTTTGAATGATGAATTTACTATAACTCACAAGAAAAGCTTACCTTCTATTTTTCGGGCTCCAAAGATAGAATTGAAGATGTTAACTAATCACCTAACATATGCTATTTAGGTTATAGAGAGTCATTACCTACAATCATTTCAAAACCGTTGACTATGGAGCAAGAGGAAGGGCTAGTAGCATTACTTAAGGAGTACAAAACTACAATTATGTAGAAGTTTGAGAGGAAAAAGCCACGTGGAGCATAACACAGTTAAAAAATTGCACTTTTAGGAGGTAACCCAAAATATGATAATTTTTATTTGTTTTGTTTAACTTATAAATAGTTTGCATTTGCTTGTTTTTGAAACATAAATTTATTGGCTTAAAGGCAAAATAATTCTTAAAATTCTAAACTTCTAAATCTCATAAGGTGAGATCTTGCCTAATGTAATTTAGTATTCTAGAGTGAAGACCTTAAAATTTCATAATACTAAATCTCATAAGATAAGATCTCGCCTTATATAATTTAGTGCTCTAAAATTCCAGACTACTTAATCTCATAAGGGGAGATCTCACCTTAAGTTATTTAGTGTTTTGGAGCCCTGAAAGTCTCTTATAAATTAATATTCTAAAAAATAATGAATTATTAATTAAAAATTAAAATGGAAAAGATTGAAAATTAAAAATAAATATTTAATTTAATTTCTTTAGTTACTTAATTTTTTTATTTTAATGATTTTTGTTTACTTAAAAAACCTCATTTGTTTGTTTCCTTTTTGTAAGAAATTTTATGCAAAACGTAGCTCTCCTCCCACGCAAACTCCCAACAACCGTGCAGATTCTAAGCAGCAACGCCCATGCAAAATGCAAGTCACCCATTGCACCACTAGCAACTCCAATGGATTTGGAGTGCCTCCACAGCAACTCCACTACAAACTCAACCACTCCACACCAAACAACACAGCCGCAACATACTCCTCACCAAGCTAACACCATAGTACACATCCTTTTCAATGCTCACATCTCAAGGGAGTTCTCTATTCTTTATTTCTCTGTTTATTTTTGTTGAGATGTGAGTATCTTATGCATACATTAGGGACAATGTATGAATTAGGTGTAGGGGAGTGAGTGTTTATATTATGATGAACATTGTGATTTGCGTTTGGACTTATGATATGTTGATTCATATATTAATTTTTCTCATGATAGCTTCACAATTTTCTGATTGTTGCTCATAAATAATCCTTAAGTTAGGAAGCATTTTTTTGGTTTAAGATTTAATGCATAAGAGAGATAAGCATGGTCATTGTTTTCATTAAATTATTTCGAGTATCTCATTGGTTTTGTTAAATGAAAGTGTGCACGACTTTATGCAATTTTTTACACCTATATAAGCTTGGAGCCTAAGAGCATTCATCACATATATGCTCATGCATATCTTTTTATTATTAATACGCTTAATGATTTTGAACCCTCTAAATTAATTGAATTGTATTGAGCTTACTTGCATAGGATTTTGACTATTTGCATGAAAATTTAATTAGATGATTCAAGTTGCATTGTTTTGAATTTTTATAGAATGAAGGAGAAATATAAAAAAATCTCCTCTTTGATATTTTTGTTTTAAAGAAAAGAACGAAAAAATATCATATAGCACTCTAAAATCTCTAACTTCATATTAATCCATCTAACAAAATCTTTTAGAAACTTAAGAATGCATAGTTTTGGGATTTATCTAGTTATATTCACCACGATCAAAACTATAATTGTACCTAGATGTATTCTCAGCATCCTACAGGGTTACTACAATTACCCCAACTTATGCAGGTGTTCTCTTTCCACATTAGCCACACCTTGTACTAAGCTCCCATTATTTAAGGCCTCTCTATAAGTGTTCTTATTGACCTCTAACTAGACGATATTCCTCGTCTCATCCTTTTGTTACCAAACCTTTTAAATTTATTATTCTTAGACCAATCCAACCAAAGTAGGATTCCCACAATTGATATCTAACTCAACTAAAGGATTCCCACAAAACGTGCTCTGATACCAAACCTTTTAAATTTATTATTCTTAGACCAATCCCTTTCGAAACCCGAGTGACCCTTCAATTGATATCTAACTCAACTAAAGGATTCCCACAAAGCCAAGCTGTTAACTGTTAAAAAGCTTTTATACTTTAAAAATTAAAAGTGCAGAAAATAGTAAATTTTTTAATATAAAAATTTGACAGCATAACAACTACTTTTCTATGATTCCAAAATTTCAAAAGCTTATATAGTATGATTTAAAACACTTATAGTATTTCATATACCGTCTTAACTTCTGGAATTAGACCTCAGGTCCATATCACAAGTAACCACGAATATATTTACATGATCACAATTTTGAACTCTTTCCAAAATAATTTAAAACATATGTACAAATAACTAAGCTAATTTCAAGAAAACACATCCGTAACAAAAATGACATAAGCACAACAACACCCGACGATAATTCTGCTGTAAGACCCTAGCTACTGTAACACCTTTATGTAAAATAGGGTTGAGCTAAACGAGCTCAGTGAGTGTTAATTATTTGACTAAAACTTAAACTTTTCATAAGAAAATAACTAAAATATTCCAATACAATAAGAAAAATTATGGTAAAATAATCATTATAAAAATTTGTTCATGCATCATAAAATCTAGTAATAAATAACATTTCGTAGAGCGCAATTTCAATTTGTCTAAAATACTATTTCGAAATGTTGTTTAGAAATTAAGCTCATAATATAAATTTTTCCATTTTCCATTTTCCTTTTTCCTTAATCAATAAATAGTTGTGGCAATAAGTTTTTGAAAAATTTTATACTAAAAATAAGCCAACTACTAGAAATGGTACTATATAGTGCCATTTAAATTACTTTTAAAATATATAGTGGCGGCATTATTATTCTCATGAACTGTCTTACTCAACATAGCCTACCACTAGTTTCTTTACTAGAAGGTACACCAGCCATAAAGTCACGGAGCTAGTTTTGCATTGCTTACCTGCAACTGGTTAACTATTATTTATAGAGATGATTCTACATTGCTTAGCCACAATAGGTTAACCGCTATAAACTAGTAGTTACTAAGTTGGTTATGCATCGCTTGCGCATAACAAGTTTGGCTAGCACTTTACATACTCCTTACTTGCAGTAGGTGACACAAACACTTTACTAACTGACTCGTTCTCTCTTTCTTTCTCCTCTAATAATTCTAGATGCCCCTCAGATACTATCACGCATGATAAGAATATTTTACCGGTATAATATAACATGTATAAAGCCTAGAAATGTACCATAGGAAAAAGCAACTCATGCATTTTCAATTCATCTTATTTTTTAAATCAATTATGGGAGGATTCATAATCATTCAATTTAATGCATAATTTAAAATCACATATCATCAATTCTTCTGCAAAGAATTTAATGATATAAAACAATTAAAATACACTCACTACTTCCTAGTTTTCTTTTCACCATTTCGAAATCCTTTAGTTGGCTTCGTTTTCCGATTTGAAAACCTAATATGAATACATTCAACTCCTTAATACATTTTCCAACCAAATACACCATAAACCATTCCAACTTCATTACTTTCTATATACATTCCATATAGTAATTTTTTTCCAAATAATAACATAACACTTCATTTAATAATTCCAATGCCACAATTACACATAATGACCACCCTTAATCACAGTCACAAGGTTGTTACATCGTAACCATATTTTTATACCAAAATTTGCTTTATGGCCAATCTTAACATATTTTACATTAAAATTTTCCAATTCAATTCCATTTGATTTCTAACACTTAAAATCAATCCAAATTTACTTCTATAACATTTTAATACACACATTTAAGCCATAAAATTTTATTCACAAATTTTTACATAATTATATGCCCTTGGACGAAATTCAACCAAAACTAATTCCAAATCTTTTTTTCATTTCTTTACTTCATTAGCATCAAAATCATGCTATGACCATCATAAAACATTAAAATATAATTTTGGATCATATCACATTAAAAACCCTAACTATGGCCAAAATTTCATCTAATCATTTCCATGGTTTTTATTTCATTCTTTCATCATTAATCTAACTTCCAAATGCCATTCATAAATCTTAAATCATCAAATCGCAAAATATAAAACTTTAGGCATTGGATCATACCTTTGACCAAGTTTGACCAAGGTTTCACACACTAGGGTTAGTGATTTTCTTCTCCTAATCACTTCCAATGAATAAAAACTTGATATCACATCATAAGGGTGTAATTCACACCATTAAAGCCAAATCTCAACTATAACACAACAAATCTAATTTTTCAACAAAACTAGTAAGCTTACCAACCCATTTTCTTCTTCCTCTTCGCTTGGATTGCTATGGGATCTTTTTGGATGCTTGATTAGAGGTAGAAGAGCATGAAAAACTCCTTAGATAACTTTTCCAAGGCCTAGCCGAAGTTCTGTCTTCTCCTTTTTCTTTTCTTTTCTTTTTTTATCTCTCTTCCTTCTTTTTTTCTCCTTGGTTGAATATCTACCTTGGTTTATCTTCTTTCCCTTTCCTTTTCACTCTCACTTCTGCTCTCACGGTTAACACTAAAGTGAGGCAAAATGTGACTAAAGTTTGCATTTTATACTCTCCATTAATGATACACATGTCATCATCTCATTGGACATCTTTATTGACTCATCACACACATGTCATTTGCTCATTGGTCATCTCTAATGACTCATCACACCCATTTCATTTTCTCATTGGTCATTAAGTGTGACCCATTAATCCATTAACACCAAAAAGACCAAATTTCCCTTTAAAGAGTTTAATTCACCTACTAACCAAATTAAATATAAAAAATATTCCACAATCATCTTATCATCAAATTGACCATGAAATACTCTAATTTGGGTCAATTCTTATTGATTAGATGTTTTGAAATTTTTGAATGGGTTTAAAAATCATCAATACCCATTATTTTCCAAAAGGAGCAGTTTAGTGTAACAATTTAGATTATTCAAATTCTATTCAAACAACCTCTATTTTGACTCGTTTTAGTTCCTAAAGGCTGAAACACTAATTGTGAAGCTTTTCATAATATTTTGAAATTGTTTAGTAACTTTTTTAGTTGCTTGAAAGGATTTTTAGATTAAATCTGGAAACTTTTGAATGTCACCAACAATATTCGAATTTCATTCAAAAGTGTCAACAAAATCCCCAAAGTACATTTTGGGGCTTTTAAAGCTTGTTCAGAATCATTCCGTAGCTTTTTGGAGTTTTTTGAAAAATTTCGGTCAAGTCTAGAACTATTTTCGGTCTATCTGTGATCTCCATTAACCTCAATAATACATTTAATACCATAAATAGATCATACTTTATAAAATTCATGTATAGCACATTACACATTACAATAATCGAAATAGCATATTACACCCAAGTCTATAGATATCCTAGTACCACTCTGGTGCCTATCTATTGGCACAGGATATCCTGGGACTTAGGATGCCCTGATACCTGCTTTACGGACGGATACCTAGTCGTCGCTCACTCATGTCTAAATAACCTATCAATCTATGACCCTTGAATGTAAACTATCCTAGGCAAGCCACAAATTCACGATTTACAAATTTATTCATAACTTATTATCATTCAGTCTCTATTTATTTAACACACTTTTTGCTGAATTAACAAGCGATACACCTTATAATATGTCACAACATATAAAAGCAAAACACCTTATACTTTGTTAATTATTTGTGAAGTAAAATAAACACAATTCATATAATTTAGAAATCAATCAATGTAATTGTCAATCATTAATTTAATTAATGACTAATTCAAAATATCATTCCTATATAATAATTTGTTAATAAAAAATACTATTTTAAGAGTACAGTTTAAGGTTATCTTTATCTCAATTTTGTATTCAAATAATTGATAAGTCCAATCTACTCTTTAATCCACCCTTCAGACTTAGACATTACAAAATTCTATTAGACTAACTTAATAAAAATTTCAACTCAATTACACTTAATAATCCAACATTATTCACTTTTTTACTTTATTCTTAATTATTAAAAATATATTCTTACTAACCTAACCACTATAATTACTAAAATACGCTTAACTATTAAAATCATATTTTACCATCATTTATTTCTATTAATAAAAAAATAACCCTCTTGGAAGTAAATTCCAGTTTATCCCTTAAATTTTTGTATCCCCTTAATACAACTTAAGTTTCCAAAAATTTTCATCTTTTTAACCCTCTCCACTTCTCCTACGTCCTCTTCTTTTCTCATTTTTCTGCTACCTTCACTCCTTTTTTTATTTCTTTCTATGAATTCAATTTATTGTTCCAAACAATCACAGCTTACAATCCAACTTTAAGCTAGTGTAGGATGACTAAAAATCACAATAAAAGTCATATAATTGTTGCTGGAATTTTACCTATGTGAAGTCTATGCCTTCCTAAAAGATTTTAGGATTGTTAACCTTCACAAATTTCTCACAATTTGCTACAAAACAAACAAAATGAGAGAAAATATGAGAAAAGTTTCACGTGTAGGAGAAAATGGTGCATTTACACACTTACCAACTAAAAATAATGGAAAGGAAAATGAAGAAGACAAGTTGATTTTCATTGGCGGGTAATTTTGCAACTACTAGCTTCTATTTATACTCATCTATTTAATAGTTTTTATAGGTTGGGTTAGTTGTTGAGGTTGAGATGTTGGATTTTCCTTACTGTAGGATTTACACCATAGGTATTTAAAAGTCATATTTTCATCTTTATGCCCTGATGAATATTAAATTTAAGAATAATCAAGGCCTTGCTTAAGATGTTGTACTAGTGAAAATTTCAAAATTTCTACAACAAAATGACGTTGTTTGCTTAAACAAAATTCTAGAATTAAAGTCTAACTCAGCCTCTATGGTTGAGGCTATTAAGGTTTTGACAGAGAAGGTTGAAAAATTCTTTGCCACTTTGGTACGTATTGCTTGGCAGAATTATCCTACTTAAATAAAGCAAATCTCCTAAGGATTTGGGGGCATCTTGCTTTAAATGTAATGGAAGTTGGTGATTGAACTCATTAAAGGAACAAAGGAACTAAGTCAAGGAGACCACTCGTCTCCTTACTTATTCACTTGAGTAATGAAAGTCCTCAATAGGCTTATAGATCATGTAATTCAATAACAAAAGGGCTTCAAATATCATTAAAAATATATATATTAAAATTCATAGCTTATCTTTTTTATGGTTTACTTTTCCTCTAAAGTGTAGATTCAAACTTAATTAGTGCCTTAATGTCAACTCTTTATGCCTTTAAAGATCTTTCGGGTCTTTACATAAATAGGAAACAAAGTTAGTCAACTTTTTGTAACCACCGGAGCAAATCATCTATCAAACTTGTTATCAAACCTAATAGAACTCTAATTACTTTCATATATTTAGGTATTCCTATTATAATAAAAGACCAACTAATGCCAATTTTCAATCTTTAATTGAAAGAGTTTATAAAAGAATCAAAATTTTGTGCAATAGAAGTTTTTCCTTTCCAAGATGAAGTCAATTTATGCTATTGTTGGAGTATTAAACCCAACAGTAGTACTTTATGGACTTTGTTGCATGTTCTTAAGCTGAGAGATGTAGACATGCTGCAAATCAAGAATAATATTGAAAACAAATCTATCACTAATTTTCCTTATTGTGGGCTTTAAACCTTAGGTTTTTAAGTCATATTTTCATCTTTATGCTCTGTTGAATATTAAATTTAAGAATAATCAAGGCTTTGCATAAGATATTTTATTTTTCTCTATTATTTTAATTCCCAAACATATAGCGTTAAACTGCATTTTAGCAATAATCCAAAACAAATAATTTTTCCAAAAATATTAAGAACAATAAATTTTAATTTAGTAAAATTCTATTTATTAGAATAAGCAAAATGTGTACCTTTTCTTCTTTAGAGCCTCTTATTAATGACATCTTATAAATTTAAGAAAATTAAGAAAAAGAATAATATTAAATAATGAACATATTAAATAGAGAATGTAGCGCCCCCTTATCGCAGGGTACACACCGGAACGCCTGGAGGTCATTCTGGTACATATCATATGATAAAGGCGCACTACGATCGATCACTGCATTCACTCCACATGGCATCATTTTAATATTTACTATAAAGCATCAATAAAATTTCATGATATTTTTTAGACCAAAAATTTCCTCATTGCATTTCTCAAAATCAAAACTTTACAATGTCATCTTCAATCCTTAATATACATATATCTCCAAAGTCTAGTACAAGGTCTCTATAAAACTGAGGAAACTATACATGACAAACTAACTATGTCATCCAAAAACATTCCAGCTGACCGACCTTTGCGCCATAGCTTCACTTCACTGCACACTCTATGCGGTAGTGGAGCCACTCAATTCTCTAGCCGTCTATCGGTCCTGAAAATAATATTGCAATTTTGCTGAGTTTTGCGAACTCAATGAGTTAACCATCATCGATGGTTTCCTCAAATTCAAAACACATTAATACACATAACAGT
>JANVCL010000004.1:23105957-23121300 GCA_026546855.1 Erythroxylum incrassatum
TTGATCTTTCGAAACTTAGTGGATTTCAAACCCCGAAAATTATTTTGAACGATGATAACCCGAGCACATTTTCAAGAAAACTTTAGAATTTGATTTCAATCTTAGTTTTCTTACCAATTGCTTAATTTTCCCAAAAATCCAAAAAACATTCATTTATACTTTGGTTTAATTTAAATTAGGTCAATTATCCAAAACCACCCTTTAAATCGCTTTAATTGCATCATTCGACTCTAGGCTAGTTTTTAAAATCAATTTCATAATGGTTCCAACGAGAGAGACGACCCGAGGTTCAGCTTGCAGCAATCTTGGAATTAATTTATTTTTGACCAGTTTCTAAGGTCGATTAGTTTAATCGAACGACAGAGCCGCGATCAGTTAGCATCTAGACATTTCTGGATCTTAGAAGCAAATGCTAAACTGGAGCGTACTATGAGTCGACCTAGATGGTCTCCTCTTAATTAATTGTTTTGTTTAAGCATCTGTACTGAATTATTATTGATGCGAATGTGAATGTGTTAATTTCGGACATTAATAGTCCGAGGAGTTTGATAAATGTGAACATATTAGAAGTGCTTCATTGAAGGTGAATGAGCAAGGAATAAGTGATTCTCAACATAACTGTTGAATGACGTACTTAGGTCCAATGACATGTGAAAGTGAATGTGTAAAGTGAAATAAAGTGACTGATTGATCTTATATGATTTGATACATTTCATGACATGAATGTATGATAACATAAAGGTAGTTATGACCGGAGTGACCAGCCTGAAAGAGCTTAATGCTCGGAATATACACAAGAGCCATAGGCTCAATTGTTAATGTGCCTGGTATCCACAAAGGAATATGGGACAATATCTTAAATAAGCCCGGTATTTATAAAGAAGATGGGCCAGTAAAAAGGTACTTGGTCACAATAATAACAATTGGAAGTGAGCCTCATGTGTATTGTATATATAATTGATATGATGTATGTTTTAAATGATCAAAATGATCTGTTTGACTGCTCTGAATGTGAAATGTGGAATAAGTGATCAAAGTGTTATGTGATGGTATACGATTATTGGTGAAATGATGTGTATTATATGATGACATGAAGTGTATGTGAAACTGAAGTATGAATTGTTGTGTTATGTGATATGAGTGAGTCATCGTGGATGATTCGCTCACTGAGTTCACAAAACTCGCCCCAAAATTACATCATTTTTCAGGCTCAGAGGAGTTACCCCGTTAAACCAACTGGAGTCCAACCACTGCATATGGATAAAAGTTAGAGGTTGTGATCGGTTGTACCTGCATATGTCTACAGTCTTTCTTTATATTTTAAAAAATTATACTTTGCAATTATTCTACAGCATTTATGTCAATTGAAAAGTATATTGGCTGTTTGACTGGAAATGTTTTGTATTGGGCCCAGATGATTACTGAAATATATGATGATCTGTTAATTGTTTGTAACATTTGCGACTGAAATTGTTTTAAATAAAATAGGCCGAAAAAGGTTCAATTATTGATTTTCAGCATATGCGTGTGATATTTTCTAAAATTTTGAATTGAGTAGGATCGACTGACTGCCTTAACATGCTACCTTGTAAAGTATGTTCTCGAATATCGATGGATTGTTTGGGAATATGCCCTATGAGAATAGGGTGTTATATCTAATATCAACTTTTGGGGGGGGGGGGGAAGAAAAAGAAACTAGAAATCACTAAATTTTACCAAATGCATCAAATCAACATGCAAAACCAACCTTGAAGCATTAAACAAGAACTAAAATATGTTTGCTAACAAAAAAAAGAAAGAATAAAATTTGAACTTTCCAAACTTATCCAATTCCAAAACCTAAAGATAGGTGAAATTTTTCTTTGAGTGTTTTGAAGAAAAATTTCACCTATCTTTAGAAGAATTGTAGCCTTAATTTAAGTGGGTATTCTCGAAGTTAGTTCATAATAATATTTATTAAGGCTACAATACTTCTAAAGATAGGTGAAATTTGTCTTCAAAACACCAATGAAATGAATTGTAGATGTGATAAAACCTACAATGAACTTGATTGCTTTTCCTCCCTTTTACTAAATCCCAATTGTGAGTGACAGTTTAAAACTTTCAACGAACTAAGGAGTAGTCTTTAATGACGAATTTGAGGATTGAAAATTTTGAGATTTTACGAGTGAGAATTTGAGTTGTACAATTTGTGACACTGTATAGAGTGAGAAAATGGGTGAAGAAATGACTTAAAGACTCAATTTATCATAAATTTCATTTGGTTATATAAGAAATTTTTTTAAAATTTTTTATTAAATTATTTTTTTAAAAATTTATTTTAACAGTCATATACATACTAACAATATAATAATATTTATTAAAGTAGTTTGATAAATGCTTAAAAATATTTATAGAACTTTATATTATAAAATATCTTTTAAAATAATAAATATATCTTTAAAAATGACTATAACTATTTTTTACCAAGATTTATTCAGGACATTTGTGCACTCAAACCCCGGTGAGGTCTATGGTGGCTCCGGTATTAAGCCCAAAAATTCTTGGGTAAGTTGTTCTCTTTTTAACGATCATAGGGTCTCCAGTGAGGTCCAAGGAAATAACGCTCCACTGTATAAACCTGGGTTACAAGGGCAGTGCCATGAGAGTCCATCCCATCTCTTTCCCAAATGTCGGACTAACCTGGGTAAGAACTGCCTATACATTCAAGTAAACACATGCAAATCAAACATGGTTGTCGACAGATTAACTTGAACTTTGTGAAAGTTAGAAACAGTTGAAAAAGGTTCCTATTATTGTACCACCCATATTCCTTCAGCACGCAGTGTATGTGAATGTGTTTCCAATAAGAATAGAATTATGTTAAAAAAAGAAGAAGAGAGAATAACAAGAATACTTTAAATGATCCTTAACTAATTGAATGTTTTTACATCTCAACGATTTATCAATAAATCACTTAAATAATTGTAGCTTTTTTATATAAACAAAGTTTATATAAATATAATTATATGTATATTTTTACTAGTAAGATTTTGTATAATTTATTCTTTATAATCTAATACTTTTATTTTATAAAATTTTTTAATTTATAAAATATATATTTCAAATAAAATTGTATATTATGAGCGTAACCTAAATCACGACTATGTTTTAGATTTTGTCTCACTTTCTCTTTCTAAAACATGACATATATTGACATATAAATTCTTTGTATTTTAAAATTATATTTTTGTGTATATAAATTATACTCAATATTAAGTCACGAAAATAACCTTTTATAAAAATAAAAAAAAGTTGCATACAATATAACTCTCTTGGGATCCCTACAAATTAAAAAGCGACGTGCACCAATTAGAATAACAAAAAGGTGTTGGCGTTAATAAATTTATCATATTAAACTGGCATACTGCAAAAAATTACATTTTCATAGACAAAAACCATACACAATACAATTACTATTTTTTAAGCCCTAAGCAAATGCGGTCCCAAACATTGATTCATGATGACGAGACCTTAAGCTAGGGTCCCAGGAATAGAGTTATGGTGACGAGACCTTAGTCTACCCGCCTTAACAGATCCACCCTTCAAAACATAGCTTTCCACGACCACGAAGCACTTCATTTAATAGGATACCCTTTAAAAGTATTCAAACACAATCTAGGACTGCCTAACAACTTTATCTTATTGCATTGAATTGGAGCCTTGGTATGCCCAACTCGCAACTTTCCTTTCATGCATGTCCTTGTTATCTTCTTTTCCCAACCCGCCTTTAATTTTTCCCTTATTCCCCCAATATTCTGAGGGCTATGTATCATTGTGTGAAAGAAATGAAAAATATAGAAGGTAAGACGAAGCCAACCTCTATTAAAAAGAAGTCAACTAAATTGATAATTAAAAAGGAAATTAAATAACTGAAAACAAGACGCAAAAATAGCAGGCTCTAATATTTTTGGATAAATTCCATATTGATTAGTGTGATCACAAAAGAAAAAAGGGCATAACTTGCTTAAACATCATTCTCAATTGTGAAAATAGCTACTAGGACTTGTGGCCACTACGTGCTTAGTGAATGGGACAAGAATTTGCCCTAAGTATCTCTTCGTACACAATCATTTCAGTTGCTAAGGCTCATCTCCATCACTTTTTTTCCACCAAACCAGCACTACATGGTGACAGAGGCCGACAAAGGCCACAAGACTAGAGGACAAAGTGATAGCTCGTTTACAGGCTGTAAAGAAGAACATTAGGAGCGGGGAAAGAGAACAGACACAGACAAGGTCCCCACCGACCTGCAGAACACTGAAACTGGAAACTGCAACTTTAGAATCGATGAACCCCTTTGAACTTTAATATTATTACCAGTAAGAAAAAGCTGTTGGCGATCAGACAACCTCAAGAAAAGCACTTTAACCAATTCCATACCAGCGTAGAACTTTCACGTCGTGTTAAGGCAACGAGGTTACTACGATGGTTAAACAAAGATGGAAATCAGTGACATCTAATTCCTCTCAACAAGGAAGAAATGTGGAAGCAGTCGCAATAAAAAGACCAAATCACCAACAAAAACAAGTGCTTCTTCAATCTTGATAACAAACATGGGAATAACTTCTTCCTACTTAAAAACATAATTTAAGGGTTTTCTGTTACTTTTTTTTAAAAAATCAAACTAGAGTACCACATCAAGAAAAGTTATGCGAAAAAGAGCTCTCAACTAAAAGAACAAGATTACTGTTTGGTTTCGAGAAATGCAACCGTGATTCAGTTCCACCAAGTTTTGGCCATTTCAACCATGTATCCGGAGACATCCGGTACGCTATGCCTTGTAAGAGAAGAGAACCCATTTCACCCCCTTAAATGTTACAAGAAGGTTGAGTTCAGAGTTCATTGCGTCTACTAGATGTAGATGTACTTATAAAGCATAAATCCTGTTAGATGTACTTAGAGCATAAAAGGAAGGTCACAGACCGCAATATTCCAATCACAACCTACTAAATACAAATGAACAGAGACGATTACTAAATAACTCACGGTTCAAAGCATAAATCCTATTAAACAACTTAGAACGACCAACAAATCCACAAAATCTACTGCCTTCAGAAGAAGGTTACCCGTCACACCAGAATCAACATCCAATGTCAAACAGACGAGCTTCTCTCCTCACAGTATTTCCTTCACTTGGCAGCAACTAGGAAATATTACACGCCAAATGCAACTTGTCATGCATCCGGAATTACTCACAGCATGCAATCAGTTCTTGCTGGCAACCGCCGGAAGAAATTGAGTGGCACTGAAGGAAGCTTGTGGCGAAACCTCGGATGCCTTAAGACATAGAAACCAGTGAGAAGTGCTACAACTTGGAAAGGAGTAACATACAAAATAATGGCAGCAACCAAACAGAAAATCACAAAAAGTGCAGTGGCTCTTGGGTCTCGCCAGCTCAGTAAAGATTGTAGCCTTTCCCCTTGAGTAGCTAAATCACCAACCACAGTCTGAATCCTCCCAGCAATACTTCTCAAACGATCATATCTCATTCTTACAATTTCAGAAGGCCGAGAAGTTGGAAATGTATCAAATTCCTCGTCCAATTCATCAGGGTGTGCAGACTCTGCATGAGAGAGACGAGTGTCCATATAAGGCGGGTGCCTTGGTCTCCATCGGTAATACCACACACCAATCAGGAAGAGATACAGGAAAATTGTGGGTAAAATAAGCTCTGGGTAAAGCACTAGTATTATAAACAATATGTGGATCAGCACCGTAGTAATGGGGTTCTTCCAATTGCATATTTGATCAAACCATTTGCCCACAGCAATTAACCCACTCAAAACCCCCATGATCCTGAAAAAGTTTGCTTTGCTTCTTCTCATACTCCACATGTGAGACCCAACATCCAACATATATTCCACAACATCTTTTCTTAATGGTGGCTCTGCTCGGCTTAGCCTCATTGACACAATCTGGGTGGCTTGGTGCCTCAGGCTATCAAGTTGGCTAACAGTGAGTGGATGGAGATAGTGCATCTTTGGTAGCAAGGGTAGTGAGTACATGTGCATCATATTAAGCAATGATGAGCATGTGAAACGAACTGCCAAATGGATTTCTCCCGTCTTCTTGACACCACTGGGATGTAGGACCAAAAGCGGATAAGAGTGTGTGTAAACCCTATCAGTTTCAAGTGTGGAAAGTCGAATGCGCACCTTCCCAATCCTTGAGTCCATCCCTCCACCCTTGTCCCCACCATGTAATCGACAATTATCAAAGACTCCAATCGATATGACAGTACAAGGATCAAATACTTCCCAAGTATACTGCTCATTCCATTTAGGCATGAAACTGTCTATAATTGTCCTTGTCCGAACCCACTTCTGCCCATACTTTGCCACACAGTAAGCATCTGTTGTTCCCCGACCATCCTTTGTCTTCATTGGCATCAATCCTTGAGCGTTGAGAATGCCCAACTCCAGTACGCCTATGCTGTTCTTCCACAACTGTTTTGCTGTGGGTCGAAGATCACTACTATAGTGAGTTGATTCATCTAGAACATGATAACCACCCTCCAAACAGATCCTCACGTGAATCCTGCTAGCAAATTTGGTTTCCTTCTTCTTATCCCCCTCCATCACAACATGTTTCTCCAGGTTAAACCACCTGGTATTGACAGGTTTATGGTCAAACCTCCTGTCAACATAATGTAAAGGAATTGCACATCTCCCAAGAACTTCATCCTTGTTGGGTGCTACCCTATCTTCAACACTCAAAATCAGTGGTTCCTCAAATGGTTCTGCAGCTACAAACATAAGGTCTTCATTCCACATAGGATTAATGCCCCTGTTCGAAGAAATTCTGGTTCTCAAGGTTTGGTGACCCAGGATAGCCTTCACAAACACTTCTGGATATCTACCCTGAAGATTTGCCTGCAAGTCCTGAGCTTCAATTATGTTAACCCTCAAGTACCACAGTTTTGGAGAGAGATACACCTTGGACCGGATATTGGCAAGAGCATCCATCCCACTGACAGCAGCAGCATCCGAGTGCCAAGCTTCTGGAAAAGCTTCATCTGCCTGTGTTCCCATCCATACAGCTAACATTAACTCCCCCTTAAGTTTTTCTCCTTTCCTATCCTCCAACCTATACCACTGTGGTGCCAACGGGCTATCTGGTGGAACCCTTTTTGGAACCTCATTCAAATCAAACAAAACCCGACCTACAAAATCATCTTTGACAAAATCCTTATCCTTGACAGTAACCTCAAGAACTGATGCTTGAAGCCGATCCTTTGAAAATGCAAATACCTGGTTCCATTCAGGGTTACTCTTCTTCTCAAAATGTCGGGTAGTGCCCTTATAATTTCCAAGCTTAACTTCTACATATGGATCAAGACTACCAGTAACATCTTTCCCAGGCAAGTCCTTGGCCTTAACGACCCGGACATAGAGATATTGCATCTGTTCAACGAGGTCATAGGTGCTTGTTAGCTTGTCACCAGTAACCTTCCCACCTCCAAGATGGGGATTGGTCTCCTTCAACAGAAATTCCTCTGGTGGAGGCCTCTGCATTGTCTTGGCTCGTGAGTGAAATCTCTCTCCAAGTCACAAAATTTGTTTGATTACAGGTTGAGATACCAGGTTCCTATTGAAGCGTTTTGAAAGGATTTTAAATACAAGGATCCTGGAAGATAGTCATAAAGAATGCCAATTAGCCGTTACTAAATAGGAAACAAAATCCCCTAAATACTCGGGGAAACTAACAAATAGAAAATCAATTCAAACATTTAAAGAAGTAACACTCACCTTAACGGTTAAGCATGAGAAAGGGAAGTGGTTTACATGGCAAACTACAACCCAGAATGACAATCTAAGTAAAGCAAGTATTGCAATCTAGGCATTGACTAACCGATTAGGCTTCGAAACGGAAGAACTTAAAGGAAAGTATCAAACTTTCAAATGATACTAGCAAAGAAGATCTCCGAGTCTTCAGATCTGGAAGTTTGAACCCTGCAAATAACATATATGCTTTGTAAACCAATAATAATTTAGATATCAATAGCAGATTTAGGTCCAAAGGCAAAGAAAAACAGAAAAAGTACGACTTGTTCGGCTACTGCGAAAATGTAGAAAATGCAAATATTACGAGAGAGATGACACATACAACTCAGTTTGTTTTTCACCATCATACCCATTTTTCTTGTATTATATTTTCCTTTTTTTTTAAAAAAAAAGAGAGTGTCTTTCGTCAACTTTCTCAAAATCCCAGAAAGCAGACATACACATGCTAAACAAAGCTAAGATTTAAAAAAAAATTTCTCGTGTCTTTTACTTATCTTCCACTCCTTTGATTTCTATTTTTCTCGAGAACCAAACAGAAAAGGAGTTTTAATACAACCCGAACAACAACACAACACAAACAAAAGAGGCATCAAGTTTGAAGAATACCAGACCAGATGAACACAAAACAGAAAAAAAGAAAGTGAAAACTTGAAGGGTGTTACGAGCTTAAAACATGGAAGAATGCTAACGTCACCTTAATGAAAACAAGCAAATGTCGTGAAAACAGGGCTCAAGAGAAACCCTAAAGTCCCGCTCGCATTTACAAGGCCTTAGATTTTCCTTAAAAGAAGAGAAGAACAGGAAAAGATAGAGATAAGGAGGAGGAAATATGTAAAGAGGAAGGAAAAGCAGGAAAGAAGCAAAAGAACAGAGGGAGAGAGAGAGAGAGCAAATAGCCAAATAGACTGACTTGTGCTTGGCTTTTGCTTTATTTTTATTTTGCTGGGTGAATTAGTATATGTTGAATCTGCAAGAGTACATTCGGAACCTACCCTCCTCGCCTTTTCTCTCTCTAAAATTGTTTTGATCTTCTTTTTTAATTCTTTTCTCTGTTGTTGTTTGTCACTGCTACTGTACACACTACACATACAAACAGACAAAGGCACGGAGAAAGAGAGCGGAAGTGGTATGTGTGTTGGTGGTGGGGACCAAATTAAAGCGTGTGAAAGACTTTAGTTGGGGGCTGGCACGTGCAGTGACCGAGGAGGTGATTAAACAATGTAGGCCATTGGATACCCAATTATGCTAATTAGTTTTGGTTTGGAATTTTATTCATTTACGACTCTTTTAGGTCTTATCCGGCCGCAGTGAGACGTCAACAATGTTAATGACTGTCCCTTTTCGGAATCCGAATTCAAACGTCGTCGTCCCAATTACGGAAATTTCAATCTTCTTTCTGATCATAAATTAAGAAATTTCTACAATTAGACGGGTTCTAGTTTAAATTTAATTTCTGAAGTCCAGTAAAAGCCGTTTCTATTTCTAATTTTATGATTGAGGAGTTATTTACAAAGACAATCTTTGGTCCAATTTTTTAGTCATAATTCTCATTACATTACATGTTCTTATTTATGCTTTTAGTTTAGCTATTTTCTCATAACTTTTTCATTTTCATTTTATTGTGATAATATAATTTTATTTAATTGTTGATCAAATTATGAATTAATATAATATAATTTATAATTATATTTAAATTTCGTTTGGAGAAATTTTAATAATTATTTTAAAATCTGGATCTAAAATACCTTAAAAGTAGATTTTAAAATAATTTCATATTTTAATGATTAAATATTAATTGCATAATTTCATATGTGTTCAATTATTCATATATAATAAATTGTAATTAATAAAAGTAAAAGTAAATGAATTAATAATTTTTATTGATAAGAAAAATATAATTAAATGAGTTTTTATTAATAAGTAAAAATATAATTAATTGAGTTTTTAATTTCGGGAAAAAAATTAGAAAAGAAAACGAAACAGCAGAAAAGCAGAGGTCCACTTCATTTGGGCCGTGTCGTATTATATAGTCTAATAAAAAGTAAATTTTGGCAGCATAGTAAAGCGTGCCAGTCGTTGGGACGAGGTTCCACGGTAGCCGTATGCAGCTGCGACGTGTTGGAACTCTTTAATTTAACTGACCTGACCTGGACAAAAAGGGCATGCCATTCAATCTGACACGTTGATTGCTATGGAATGGCGTGGCGGTGGGCTTTTGTAAAAGCTTGCTTGCGGATTGGCGGATTCGGATATTCTTCATCTTCGCCTATAGGTTTTAAGATGCATGCCAGCTTTGGTACCACTACTGCATCTTTGAGCATAACAGTTGGGTTGAGCAGAGTCAGACTGTGGTTTAAGATATTATATTCATTTTTCTCTTTGCGATTTCTTTTTTAATTCTTTATCGAACACCATAAAATACGATTTAATGATAATAAAAAAGCAGATGATTACATACACTACATATTAGCAGTACGAAAATAAAACATAAATACAGTAAATTTAATATTTTAAAAATTAATTCTTGTGCATCATAAATAATAGCTAACTAGTTTAATTTTAAAATGAAATTATATATGTCCCCAATTTGTAAATTCATCAAGCAAGAGCTGAAATGGTTAATAAGTAAGAAAGCAATAGGAGAACCAATTTGACAATTTTTAGCATACGGTCTAACTGACCTCATTATGACCATTATTGGACATAAATCATTGGTAGGCCTTACTTCTTTGTTAATTGTACGTAATATTTTTTTGTATTTCATAAAGAATCAGTTGTTCCAAAATTCGCCTTGATAAATAAAGTTAGTTATTACCTTACAAAAGTTTTGATACAATTACTACTTTCTACCTTAAAGGGTATAAGGACATAATTATTTATTTAGGTTGGCCTCCACAAAAGTACATATGTCTTTTATTTTATTCCATCAAATAATACTATTATTAAGAAATGTTGACCGAGTCATTTAAAAATACCTGAAAAGGGAGTTCAATTATATGTCTTCATTCTAATTTTATAAAGGGCAAGGGCTATATCATTTGAAGGCAAAACGTATGACTTATTCATTAAAATTTAACCAAATATTTAAGATAGTCCCAACTTTTATTTCTAGTACCAATTAACTCTTTAACATTCACAAAATGACACAATTTGCACTCTAAAACATAACTTCGTTAGGTCTATGTTAAAAAGGAGCGATAACAATGTTAATGATGAACATATGGCTTACAAAAAAACAATTAACAAAATTCAATTTTCATTTTCCATCTTCCTCTATAGTAATAAAAACCTCAATTCAAGTTTTCAATGATTTCACCCATAACCTTTTGTTCTTACCCAGTTTATGCTTCAACCAAACTTTTGTTGCTTATGAAGCCTCTGGTATTCATTTTTTATGGTGAATAAATGCATATTTTTTTTCTTTTTTCATCTTTGCTTTTCTTCTTCCCTGATAGTGAAAAACGTCATACCAAGCTTTCATTGCCCACATCCACAATTTTTTCTTCTTATATAATTTTTACCAATAGTAAAAAAATATCGAACTCCACGAAGGTTATTATTGTTGACTTCAATGACTGTATGATCATGATCTTAAGTGAGTATGATTACTTACTTATTCTTTGCCCTCTTTCTCTTTTTATTTAATCCTAGAGTTTCAGTTGAATTTATTCAATTGTAATTCAATGATTTTATATCATCCAAGGACTATACTGCATCTTGTAAAATCATAGCAATTCTTCTCTTTATTGGTTGATGCCCCAATTTAGACATGGCTAAAAAAGTCTTCATACTCTATAAAGTTGTAAGTGTTAGTTTATGCCCTTGCATCCAATCAATTGGATGCAAATTAATGTATGACAGACTTTTATTTTTCTTTATGTATTAATTTAATTAAATTTTATGTTTTAATACTAAAGATAAAATCTTTGGAATAATTACTGTGTAATTGAAATTATAGTCTCATTAAGAGAAGATCATAATTATAAGATTCAATTTAAACTTATGTATTATTCCTAAATGTTCCTAGTTGTAGTTTCATCAAGATTGGATAATGTTGAAATAGTAAAACTAGCATACATTATGTTTCTTATAAAAAAAGTAATTGATCTCATAAATTAAAATATAGAGATATTTAAACTAAAGTGTGGGTGATTATTAGAAAATATGTCAATAAATTGACCCGATTATAAGAATTTCAAATGGAATATTACTTATGTGTCTATAGATTATCTCATAACGATGATTGTATAATTGATCCTCATACTTAAGATTGCCAAGGTATCTAGTGTAAGAATTACTGTGTTTTGATGTTACTTATGAATCGTCCTAGGATAATTCAGTCGGTAGTAATTAGATACATAATGAACCATATGTAGATAGTTGAGTAAGTCAATATAGGATTTGTCACTCTAAAGTAATTAAAGAGAACCTTCTACTGTTTTTGATTAGTAATGATTTATGGAATTCTCTAGCCAAAGTGAATTGATATTTGAAAATGAGTTTTCAAATTTCAATTATAAATCAATTACTAATTAGCAAGAATAAATATGATTAGATGATAAGAGTATATATTGTATCCATACACTATCTAATTAGAATATTAAATGGCGAAATGATTAAATTATACATTATAGCCATGCATAAATAGGTTAAGTCAATCATTTTGATATTCATGATATTTGGGTAATCATGGCATGTTGCTAAACGTCAATCATGATTTATGATTATGAATTATTTAATTGGAAAATTAAAGATAAATTAAAAGAATTTTTAATTTATATAATTCTAATTGTGAATTAGAATTATAATTTATAATCATTGCCAATTTATTAGGAACCTAATGGGTCACACATCAAAGAGTAATTTGTGAAAGAATAATCAATTCAATTAATTTGGACTTAATTATAAAGTTTGAGAAACTTTGGATGTCAAATATGAGATATTTGATTTTATTAAAATTAAATTAATTATAATTAGACTTTTTAATTATAATAAAAGAAATTTAATTTTAATAAAAGATTGTTATGATTTTTTCTATTTAAAGAAAAGAACTTTTGAGAAGCTAGCACTTTTTTCTTCTTCCTCTCAAATCAGTTTCAAATTTGCTCTGTAGATATTATCAGAAGCTGGATACTTGAATAGCTCGTGATTGATCAATCGGAAAAAGCTTCAAAGATTTTTCAACAGAAAAGTGAAAAAGGTACGATTTGTAAATCGTTTTATGTTTATTTAAGTTTATTCAATTATCGGCATTCGCTTGAAATCTGTAAAAAAATTTGTTTTCCGCTGCGCCCGTGATTCGATCATGGTTGGATTCCAACAGTGGTATCAAAGTCTCCTTTAATTGTTCCACTTGGATTCATTGCTTGATTATTGTTAATTTGATAAAAGTGATTTGTTATGCTTCGATTTTTGTCTTTACCCGAAGCTATTACCACGATTGTTATTGGAAATTGTTTCCTGTTTGTTCTAAAAACCTAATTTGCATCTACAATATTATGCTTTTGTTGGGTTTCTGAAATCCATATACTACTTATGTTTAAGCATGCGTTTATCTATCCACGAACGTATGTTTTTGTTTCTGAGTTCGTTTATATTTTGTCCATCTCTGCATTATACGAGGCCTCCTTTACGTTTTGAGTTCTGCATATGCCCATGCTTTCTAGAAATTGATTGTTGAAATTCCTAATTTTTCTACCGCCCTAATTTTTCTGGGTGAACATTCCTTCATTTTTCATTTTTTTGTTTCTTTACTTATAATTGCGTTTACTATCTTTGAGTCTGCTTGTGCTTGTGTTTACTGCCTTTGAGTTTACTGAATACAAATGGACGATTATCGCCCATCTGTGGAAACCACCATTGAAATTGATGGCGTTGCTGGGAACGATTGTCACCACTAGAGAAATCGATGGGCGTTAATCGCCCATTGTCCTTGAAGGTCGCCTCTAGAGGAGTGCGGTCGCCAGTCAACGTCCTTTTGACCGCTCATCATCTGGTGTGTGCACTACATGCGCCAGGCACCCTCCCAACTCCTTTTATGTGTTTTTTTAAATGTTTTAAAAACCCTAAATTGTCATTTAATTAATTTAATAGAGATTAAATTAATTTCAACTCCTAATAAAATTGAAAAGTGTTTTACTAATTTTAAAATTTGTTTTCAAAGGGAATTTTTATTAGGAAAAATTTTGGAACTTAATTTATTTTTCAAGAGTTGAATTATTAAATTAAATTCTTATCAAATCAATAATTAGAATCAAGAAAAAGTTTTAAATAATTTCTTTCATAATTTGATTATGTTTGAAATTATAAATATAATGAGATTATATTATTTTGATGAGACTAGAAATTTTTAAAATTTTAAATCCCTCAATTAAATATTAATTACACGTTAAGAACATAATAGTTGCCTTCCATTATTTGAGAATAAAACCATAATTTTGTTTGTTGTTTAGCTTGTTGAGTAAACTCAAGATCACTTTAACTCAGATATGTTTTATCTCAAATTAATGAGTCCTACTTAACTAAATTTGTATGATTTGGATGAGCAAACTCATGATTATATGGATTTAGAGATAGGGTTACAAATAATATATATGATATATTATGGCAAAGAGTTATCACCTAATGGTTCTAAGAGTCACATAAGATGTGATTGAAAAGTAGTTTTTTACCTAATTTAAATTTAGTTGGCTTGTTGAGCAAACTCAAGATCAGTTAATTTTAAATTGGATCCTAGTCCACTAAAAAATTATCTGATAATTTTCGATTTATTAGTGGGGGCTATTAATTTGATTAAAAACAGTGGAAGTAATCAAATAATTTTAAAGTCCTTATTTTATTTGATTTTGGATATAAAATAATATTTGCTCCTTTTACTTATCTGTTTTTGGTTATTAAATCTGAAGATGAGTACCAACTTGACATTGAGGAGCATCGAGGATGCTAACAAGCTGACTGGACCTAACTCTTTAGACCGTTACAAAACTTATGAATAGTTCTTAGGCAAGAAAAGAAGTTATATGTTCTTGATACTCTTGCTCCATCAAAACCTTGTTCAAATGCAACTGATGAAGATTGGAAGAAATGTCAACGTTATGTTGATGACGTTGAACAAGATACATGTGTGATGTTACCTAGCATGTCTTCAGAACTTCATAGATAGCATAAGGACATGGATGCACCTAATATGATACTACATCTTAAGGAGTTATTTGGTGCACAAAGTAGGGTGGAGAGATATCAAATCTCCAAGGTACTGTTTCAATGTAAGATGATAGAAGGATCTTCAGTCAACCTGTATGTACTGAAGATGATTGGGTATATTAAAAAATTGGCCCAGTTAGGTTTTGTCATAGACCACGAGTTAAGCATTGGTCTGGTGCTGCAGCTAAGTTCGAGCTTTTCATAGTCCATTATGAACTTCAACATGAACCAGAAGTATTGGACCCCGAACTTTTGGTGAAAATTAGAAATATTAAAAATGAATTTAAATGAGAAAGAAATTGGTGAGAAAATTT
>JANVCL010000004.1:23169460-23187017 GCA_026546855.1 Erythroxylum incrassatum
AACTTTATGGGAGTATTAATAAGGGTATATCTATAATTTTATTAGCTTTCTTAATAAACGTGCGTTTTCTAAAATGACACTTATTATAAATCGGAGGGACTACATTTTTATAATGATATCTTTTCGTATCATAAAAATATGGATATTTTACACTTCTATACCTCTTGTGGCTAAGCAACTAAAAGAGCACAAGTTTCGTCAAGAAAAGAACACAAACGGCAGCTTTTGCAATTACTTTCAAGTGGCTATAAAAGTAAGCATGACTTCGTTAAATCCGTGAATTTCGCAGCAACGTGGTCACATTAATAATGATCATAATTATGGAGCCACGTCTTCTTAGCCTTTTCATTTTTCGCCCAACCAAATACATAGTTCTTTGACGGTATTTTTTATCAGTTCTCTAACGCAGCTTCTTGATTGTCAATTGTGCAGTTAAATCTAACTTGGATGGTAGAACTTCTTAAATACAGTGGACAACATTCATTTTCGTTCTTATTATCTTCCTATGTTGACTTTTAGCAGCTTTTGTCACGCATAAAATAAGTGGAACAGTTGGATAAAAGGGGGAAACATTATTGTGTTGCATGCCACGTTCACATTGAACGAGACCAGGCAACACTCGTAGCTATCATAATCATGAACTTCGTTGTCAATATCTTTTGCAATTAATGATCGATGCATATGCTGCCAGAAACAAGTAATGGTAAAAAGCCATACACCTTTAGCTTTGTTGTTTCGTGATCCGTCTAGTGCCTACCATTAAAGCATTGCAATCCAATGCTTTGTTAAGTCTGTTTTCTTTTAATAATTCCAGTAGTTTATCATTTAAGAAAAGTTTCCTTGTTTGTTTGATATTATAAGGAAAGGGTGAAGACATTAATATGTGGCGTAAAGAGAGAATCCAAACTAGGAATGTTCATTAAATGCAGTGGTCTTTAGCATGTTTTGAACATTTGCTAGTTGTAAATATGTACATTAATTATAAATAATTATTCAAGAAATTGAGTTAGAGCAGGGCGTATAGTCCCTGAAGTCAAAAACATATCCCTTCGCCAATAAAAATCAATTCAACTGTTCAATAATTTATGGTGAGATAGGACTTCTTAAGTTAAATATCAATAGCTCCCTAGTTAAATGACACAATTAGGAAACAATCTCTCCTTCAAGTAACGATAAAGTTATCTACTATTAAGCCTGCCCAAACCTGAGATGAAACTCTTATGGAGGGGTTGTTGTTAGTTAAATGAAACGATAAGATTCAGAATTGGAAATATTAAAAGATAAAAAATACTCATTTATGTGAATTATTTAATTTATTTATAATAGTATATAAACAGAAAATTGAATGATTCTACTTCTTTCAATAAATTACTTAATTTTTAGTTATATCCTTGATAATTATAACAAAATTATTAAGTTAATTAACAAACTTCTAGTTTATTTATTAAAAATAAATTGAAATAATTAATTACTCTTATTCCTTTTTTATCTAGTTTACTCAATATGATCTATATTATCACGTATTTATATATATAATTCTTAAAAATATGATAGGTATAAAAAGAAAAGATTTGAAAATAGCGACAAAACATAAAAGTGATGAACATGTAAAAGGATTAACAAATGAAGAAGATAATAAAAATTTTAAACTAAACATAGTAGATAATAACAATTTTGAATAAACACCAGGTATATCTTTTAAGTTTATTGTACTTTTAAAACCTTTTTCTCATTAAAGTATTCATCATTCTATAAGATTTCAAGTCACAATAAAAGTTTTGGTCCTTGTACAAGTTATTATAGAATTTGTTAACTATACCATTTCGCTGCTCTGTTATACAAATAAGTGGTGTATTATTTTATGAGTTAGTTCTATGTTATATAAGCAAATGGTCATACACAAACATGTAATTCTAATTCTGATAAAGGTTCCAAAATTTTCATTTTTATTTTGCTAAACCTTCAGATACAAAAGTCTATCTAAAAAATAAATTCCTTTTAATGTCGTGTTTTTAAAGCCTGGTCAGCACCTCTCTACAAATGGTGAATAAATAAGGGGATAGGGAGTCTTATTGCCTTATTCCTTTTAATCTTTGAATATTAGATAAGCTTTACCATTGATGAGTATGCTAAAGGATATGGAAGTGATGTATTCCTCTTTCCAAGAGTTGAATAAAGAAAGGAATCTGAAAGCATCTAAAGGGTCAAGTGTAAAGTTTTAACTAACCATATCAAGTATAAAGTTCTATTGTCTCTAAAGTTTTAACCAAAAAATCAAAATTATATCATCATTGTATATAGGTGTGTCCATCTCTACTTATTACGTAGGGGATTCTCTCCATCCAATCCCTCATTTTGTGGCTTTCATATTCAACCATTTTAAACCCTATTATTTGTATTATTTTATCCAATCATGTTTTTATGAAAAGAAAAGAAAATAAGCAAAAGGATAGGAAAGGGAAAAAAGAAAATAAAATAAAAGTTGGTAAGGTTAATTTAAAAAATTGTTGTGAAATCTGTTTGACATTTTTACTAGTGTTTCCTTACCTTATTTGAATTCCTCATTTCTTATTTAACCTGTGATTTAATCTTTTCTTTCCTTGGTCCTTAGTTCATTGGGTTTCTTGGACTTTAGTAAGTTGAAGTTTTTTTCCAAGTTTGTTTAGTCGTTTAAAGAAAAATGAAAAAAAAGTATCCATGCCTATTAATAAACAAAGATGTAAAAAAAACTCCATAATGTGTAAAAACACCCCTTAAATACTAGGCTACAAATTAGAATTTCAGTGGTTGATAGATCTTGGGACATAATCATCTTGGAGGCTATGTTATTACAACTTAAATTTTCAACAGTTACATGAGCCAGCTTACAATTATATGTTAAGCCATTTTCTTTATTCTTAAAAGTTACATAAGTTGTAACACTACCATATCTAAGGACATGTTCATATCCATTTTTTAACCTTACCTTGAATCAAACTAATCAATAGTTGGTCTTTTCATAGGTTTAATAAGCCCCTCAAAATGGTTCTCTAAGCATCCTTTAAAACTTGATTAACATACACGTCTTGAATTAACTCATCCAAAGTCTCCTTACCTTCTTATTCCTAACTTTTATAACTAGTCTACTAGGTATAAGCAATGAATCCTTTGAAGTTTGGCTAGTTGCTCTTGGATCATATTGCATAAGCATTATGGGAATAACCAACATGCAATTTCGTGGTAAGAAGATGGATAATGTTGAAATTAATGATAAGCTATTGTATTTTTTACATCAATGTTTAATTATATTTTATGCTCAATTAAAGAAACTAATGACACAAATGCACTTATGATTGATAAACTCCAAAGTTCTTTGTTTGTCAATGAATATAAGCCTAAATATAGAGGAGTGAGCTTTAAAAGCCTCTACCATATGAAACTCTAGAGGTAGAGATAGAGGCAATAAGTATTTCAAAGCTCATAAGGATTAGTTTCAAGGAAAAGACAAAAGACAAGATCAATCATTTGACAAATCTAAGGTAGAGTGCCTTAAATATCATATATTCAATTGATTATCATCTCGAATGTTAAACTAAGTTACCTAATAGAAAAAACAAGATAGAGAAATCGAATTTTGTATAAAATAAAGAGAAAAAATCTATATTTAATAGTTTTTCATATAAAAACTAATAACATGTAGTATTTCAACACTCATTTTAGTAATCATATATGTGGAGATAAATTGACTTTTTTAACTTTAAATGAATCATTTTGAGATAATGTGAAATTTAGAGATAACTCTAATCCAAACTAATAAATCACACTTCTTACTAGAATTAAAAGAAGTAGCTTGGTTATGGCATTTTTGTTATGTCCAAATAATGCCTTAATAGAAAAATATAGTTTCTAGTCTCCAAATTTTTTCAAATGTAAAAGAATTCACTGAATTGTAAAGAGTATATATTGTCTTACAAAATGTAAGACAATTAGTGTTAGGCCAGCAATGTTAATAAGAAAAGTGAAAATACGCAAGTCAGGTAAATAGTAAGTATACAAAAGTAACATCTTTAACACTAAACAGAAATCCAAACAAGGACATATGTCCTTCCTCATGTTTGTCTGTATACTTCCAATAAGATATAGTCCTCTTCTTTTTTTGAAGCTTCATTCCCCATTGACATCTTTTACATGCTCCAACTATTAATTGATTTGTGACACATGTGAAGTCTAAAGTAAGGAGTAATAGCAACTACTATTAGTATTACCACTAGAGGTTCCTTTTCTAGCATTACATCCTCTTGTCAGAGCTTATACTGGAGCAGCTAGTGGTTGGTTGACCCAGATGTTGGTTGAAATTCCCTCCTAAAGGCTCTAAGAAAACAACATAAGATTACTACATCCTATCAATTCTTTATGCGATAAGATATGTTCTTGAATCCAGATAATAAGCACCTTTTACATTCTCATCACAAGTCTTTCTTTTTTATTGAAACATCTAAGATTTATCTCCTTCCACAGATGAAAGTTGGAAGAGCCAAAAGCTATGACGGTAATTGCTTTATCCCCTCTAATGATTGAACTATTCTGAATAAGTCAGTCTAAGAAGTATGTGTAAGTTTGACTCTACATATCAATTTAGGATATTTTGAGTGTGGCTTTCCATATCTCTGATGAGAATTTACATTGAAAGAATATGTGATATATAGATTCCCTTGCTTCCTTACAAAGCACACAAGTCTCTTATGTTTAGAAAGTGCACTCTATCGAGAGCAGGTAATTTCCTCTTAATAAGAAGGCAAAAGAGGAAGGAGATGAGTATTACTAGTCTGTGCCATATTATATTGCACCCTACCATTATTGTTCCTTTAAATTTTGTGAAGAAATGTTATTAGCAAATAATACTGAGATCCATTTGTAAAGGAAACTATGTAATGAGTTAAAAAGTTGTTGAAGAATTTATACTCTAAATATTCGTAGGTCAATCAGTCATATTTCTAATAAAGGTAAGCAATACATTATTACTTTCATTGATGTTAATGTGAAAAAAAAAACTTGGACTTACTTCTTATAGGAGAAATTTGAATATTTAATTTTAAAAGCTATAATGTCAAAGTTGAGAAAGAAACAAAAGATCTAATATAAGTACTATTAATAGATCATAGATAGGAGTATAACTTGCATGACTTTGAAAAAAATTATGATAATAATGCCATCAAATGACAAATGAAAATAGCTTACATATCATATAAAATGGTGTGAGAGAGAATGAATTGTATAATCATAAACATAGTGAGAAGTCCTTTGGTGAGGGGCATATATTAAGGACTTTTTTCTCGACGCTTTGAAATAGAGTGTCAATATTCTGAATAGGAGTCCATCATAGCAGTTTAAATTATAATGCCAGAAGAAACATGAAATGAAAGAAGACCATTTATAAGCTATTCCAAAATATTCAAGTATATATGTGAAGACCAAAAAAGAAAAATGTTAGATGAAAAAGGAGAAAATTGCTTCTTTCTTAGTATTAGTGATCATTCAAACATTAACAAGTTGTATAATCCTAATATTAAGAAAATTTTCATTAGTTCAGATATTATCTTTTTTGAAGAAAAAATATAGCCAAGCAATGAAGATGGAGCCTAAGAACATATTCCAACTGATTTTGATGAAGAGAATGGCAAAGAATTTGTGGAGTAGTTATAGCAATGTGAAGATATTTAAAATGAGTCAACTTAGAGTTCGCCTACAACTAAAATAGAACAAAGACATGAAATATTTAAATATATACTAACATGGAAGAATGATTATAAGGTAATAAAGATTAACCAATTTAAGGACCTACTTAGACTTTTTACTTTATTTTTATATTGGACCTATAAATTTTGAAGAAGTTGTCAAGTAAACAAAATGGAGAAAGACAATGGATAAAAATATTACAAATATTGAGAGAATTAATACTTAAGAGTTAATTGAACTTTTAAAAGGACAAAAGACAATTAGTGCGAAATGGATCTATAAGAAAAAAATTAAAAAGGAGTAGTGAAGTTGATAAGTAAAAGCACAAATGGTGTCCAAAGGCTATAATCAATAATTGGATATCAATTACAAAGAAGTACTAATAAGAATTTGATTTCACGAGAAATTGTTGGTTGTAAGGTAAGATATAATCAAATTGTTGATTTCATTAGCAATACAAAATCTATAGCTTATATACCAATTTGATCTCAAGTTAACATTTTTACCCAAAGACTTGTAAGAGCATGTTGTTATTAACCAACCCTGTGAATATATGAAAGGAATGGAGAATAATTTAAGGAATACAAATTAAATAAGCTTTGTATAGCTCATAACAAGGCATATAGACTTGACACAACTTTATGAAAACCTAGGTTTTAAGGAAAAAAATTTCAAAATTATCCTTATAAACATACACTCTTCACAAAATTGGAGGATAATGAAAAGATGCTTATAGTTTGTTTATATGTAGATTATTGAATTTATACTAGAAATAATAATTCTATGTTTGATAGATTTATGGAGTCTATGATGGTTGAATTTGATATAGTTAATTTAAAAATAATAAAGTATTTTCTTGAAATAGCGGTTACTAGTATCTTTATTTCTAGAAAAAATTTTGTATAAGATATTTTAGAGAGGTTTGGAAAGGATTATAATCGTGTTCTCATGCTAGCAAAAATATGTATGGAGATTATTAGAAATCTGTAAGAAAAAGATATTGAAATACCTTTTTACAATCAAATAATGAGAAGATCGATGTATTTAACCACAATAAAAATAGATATAATATGTATGTTATAACTCTTAGTAACATATTTATGGAGTATTCAAGAGAGATTCATCTACCACAAAATGAAATTTCATATATTTGCAAGGTATTGTTGATTATGGAATATTTTATAAGAGAGGTGCAAGAAGAGCAATCTCATGTTTATCAAAGAAACGATTTGTTGTAACCTTGTCAACTCTTGAAGTTAGATTTGTAGCAACAATGACACATGCTTTTCAAATAATTTGATTAAGAAAGATTTCTTAATATGTTAATGTCAAGCAATTATAAAGATCCACTCTCATAATGTGGTAACATTAAACTATAAAAATATCTAGGAATCATATTTTATATGCAAGAAATAAGCATATTGGTATAAGATTTCACAATTCAGTAATAAAAATATTTAAAGATTCTGTTTTGTACGGGAGAAATAAGCACATTAATGTAAGATTTTACTTCTTACGAAATATCACAAAAGAAAAAGAAATAATTAATCATCTTTTTTGCTGAAATAAAGATCAAGTGGTAAACTCTGTAAAGCAAAGGCCCTCAAACTTGATTCATCTCACAAGTAAAGAAAGTTGTTTGGAATTTACATGATAAAAGAATTAACTGACGTTAAAAAAGTTAATTTAAGAAAAGGAATGTTGAATAAATTATTCATTCAGTAAATAAGAATTGTTTTCTACTAGATTTTCTCTACTATATCTTATTATTATATCTCTACGCAGTAGGTAATACTATTAACATGCAGTATGTCTGCATTGTACATACTGCGGCAGTATCCAAGCTTATCTTTGTTTACCGGTGATTTATAACAACCTTTCGGTGGTCAAATCTTCGTCTGAGAAGACAAAAAATGTCTTTGTCACGCATGGATGAGGCTACAGAGACACAGACAGACAGAACATCTGCTATGTGGCAATCCACTTTCTCGAAGATTAGATGAGACACATAGATTCTCGAGAAAGGCAAAGGGTCCATCTTGTTCTTTAATCTATTACCAATGTTTTTGTTTTCTGATTATTGTTACTGTTCTTTCCCATTATCGGCATCCTTTTGTTAGTTACGTTGAGAGTTTGTTTGATCCTCTGTAGATCCAAATTTCTTGGTTTCTTGCTGGATGTCAGCTTACTAGTCTCTACTGTGGGCTTTCTTTTGATTTGATTCTCATTCACCCACCGACTGCTTGTACAAGTACCATGTAGATTGGTACTAGTGTGAATTGTGCTACTTTTTTTCACTTCCGTGTGTAATGTGAGATTGGTATTGAAGCAAACTGCCACGGAGGCGGCTCGGTGGAGCTTATCTTCTCTTTGTGGCCTGGTTTCCAATAACGTACAGGAATTGAGTTGTAGGAGCTTTACGGATCTGCCATGAGAAGCCACCTCGTAAAGTTTGTTTCTTTAGCATTGCTGTCACTGACTGCAGTGGTTTTTGCAGAGACTGACCCAAATGACTTGGCAATTCTCAAGGCATTTAGAGATGGGTTAGAGAATCCAGAACTCTTGAAGTGGCCTAAAAATGGTGATGATCCATGTGGGCAACGCTGGAAACATGTGTTTTGTTCTGGTTCAAGGATCTCTCAGATTCAAGTTCAGAATATGAGCTTGAAAGGCCGTTTGCCTCAAAACCTCAACAAACTTGTTATGTTGGAAAGATTGAGTCTTCAACGGAACCAATTCACAGGGCCTATACCATCTCTGAGTGGGTTGTCGAAGCTAATCTATGCTTATTTGGATTACAATCAATTCAATTCGATTCCATCTGAATGCTTTGATGGTTTAGAGAATTTACAAACCGTGGCATTGGATGGCAACAATCTCAATGGCACTACAGGGTGGTCAATCCCAAAAGGGTTGTTGGATTCTGCTCAGTTAACTACTTTTTCATGTATGTCTTGCAATTTGGTTGGTGCATTGCCTGATTTTCTAGGAAATTTTCCATCTTTGGAGAACTTAAAACTTTCTGGTAATAGTTTAACTGGGGAGATTCCGGGAAGTTTCAGGGGAGGCATGTCTTTAAAGAATTTGTGGTTAAATAATCAGCAAGGAGGTGGCTTGACTGGTACAATTGATTTGGTAGCGACGATGAGTTCCGTCACTACTTTGTGGCTTCACGGGAACCAATTCACAGGTAGTATTCCACAGAGCGTTGGTAATTTGACTCAGCTAAAGGATCTCAATCTTAATGGAAACCACCTTGTTGGTTTAATCCCTGATAGCTTGGCAAATATGCCATTGGAACATTTAGACTTGAACAATAACCAGTTGATGGGTCCAATACCAATTTTCAAAGCAGCCAAAGCTACCTGCACTTCAAACTCTTTCTGTCAATCCACTCCAGGGATTCCGTGTGCACCGGAAGTTATGGCCCTTGTAGAGTTTCTCGGTGGATTAAATTACCCTTTAAGTCTTGCTAAATCCTGGACTGGCAATGATCCATGTGCATCATGGCTTGGAGTGCATTGTGACGTCAAAAGGAAAGTTTCTTCCATTATTTTGCCTAATTATAATCTCAGTGGAACCTTGAGTCCTTCTGTTGGAAGTCTAGATTCTATTACTCAAATCCAACTTGGTCATAATAATCTAAATGGCTCTCTTCCGATGAATTGGACTGGCTTAGCGTTTTTGACCAAGTTAGACCTTAGCAGCAACAATATTTCCCCTCCACTGCCAAGATTTCGTACCACTGTTAATGTTGTCATTGATGGTAATCCTTTATTTAGTGTTGGTAATGAGACGAGACGAGCCCCATCCACTAACATGACCCAGTCACCTGGAGTCTCCGATACACCACCAGCCAAGAACCCAGGAAACAAAGGCACGGCTTCGGTTTCTAGGGGTTCTCAGGTTTCTACTCAACATGAAAGTCACAAGAGATCCAATTTAGTTGCAGTTTCAGCCCCTGTTGCTAGTATTGCAGTTCTCGCCTTCCTGGCTGTTCCTCTATTCTTCTATTGCTATAAGCAGAGGAAACGAAGCTTTAATGCTCCAAGTTCCTTTGTCATTCATCCACGAGATCCATCTGATTTGCATAACATGGTTAAGATTTCTGTTGCCAGCAATACACTTGGAAGCACTTCTACGGTAACAGGGAGTGGTTCTGATAGCAGGAACAGTAGTGGCATTGGTGAGTCTCATGTCATTGAAGCAGGAAATTTAGTCATATCAGTTCAAGTTCTTCGCAAGGTGACAGAAGATTTTGCCTCAGAGAATGAGCTAGGGCGTGGAGGTTTTGGAGTGGTTTATAAAGGAGAACTGGGCGACGGTACAAAAATAGCAGTTAAAAGAATGGAAGCAGGTGTCATTAGCAGCAAAGCGTTAGACGAATTTCAGGCAGAGATTGCAGTTCTTTAAAAAGTCCGCCATAGACATCTGGTATCTCTTCTGGGATACTCAATCGAAGGCAACGAAAGAATTCTTGTTTACGAGTACATGCCGCAGGGAGCTCTTAGCAAGCATCTTTTCCACTGGACAAGATTGAAATTAGAGCCCCTTTCTTGGAGGAGGAGATTAAATATAGCCTTGGATGTTGCCAGAGGAATGGAGTATCTTCATAATCTGGCTCATCAAAGATTCATACACAGGGACCTTAAGTCTTCAAACATCTTGCTTGGTGATAATTTCAGAGCAAAAGTTTCTGATTTTGGACTGGTCAAACTTGCTCCGGATGGAGAGAACGGAGAGAAATCTGTGGTGACCAGACTTGCTGGGACTTTTGGATACTTGGCACCGGAATATGCTGGTAAGCATTCCATTCAATCTCCGTCACTTCACATTCTCTATAGGTTTTTGAAATAGCAGTTTCACTTTTATTTTCTAATTTATACATACAAAACTGAGAAAAATTTAGGGTTTGAAGAAAAGTAGTATTATCCTAGATTGAATTTTCTTTAGAAGTGATTCAAATGATATTGTTTGCTATAGATAGTAGTGATAAGGTAGCTTTATAGCAACCAACTAAATGTCACGTTAGATGTGTACAATGACTGTGGAGACTAACTTGCAAATATTATATTTGTCTTAAGTGACGGGAAAAGTCACAACCAAGGTCGACGTCTTTAGTTTTGGAGTAGTTTTAATGGAGCTGTTGACTGGATTAATGGCTCTTGACGAGGACAGGCCAGAAGAAAGCCGATACCTAGCTGCGTGGTTTTGGCGTATCAAATCAGACGGGGAGAAACTCAGGGCTGCAATTGACCCTGCGCTCGATGTAAAAGATGAAACATTTAATAGCATGTGTGTTATTGCGGAACTTGCTGGGCATTGCACGGCTAGGGAACCCAACCAAAGGCCGGTTATGAGCCATGTGGTGAATGTCCTAGCTCCACTTGTTGAGAAATGGAAACCTCTGGATGATGAGTTTGAAGAGTATTCTGGCATTGATTACAGCCTCCCTCTTGTTCAGATGGTAAAGGGTTGGCAAGAAGCAGAAGGAAAGGACTCGAGTCATCTGGATAGCAAAACTAGCATACCCGCAAGGCCATCTGGTTTTGCAGAGTCCTTCACTTCTGCCGATGGCCGATGAGATACTTGTCTCATCACGCATATTACTTGTGATTTAAAATCAATTTATGCCATGTGGTCAAGGTGGATTCAACATGAGATTCAAAATGCTGGATGCCTACTTCCGGTCCGCGGGTTTCATAATACTGCTTTATCTCGTTGTTCCAACTTACACAATCTATAAATGTTATTTTAGTTTTGGTCGTTTTCTTGAAACAGCTTCTATTGATTTCGTTTATATCTGTTGGTTTTTTTAAAGAAAGATATGCAGAAACTTTTCTGATTTGTAAGTAATATTTTGAATAGAAGAACAAAGGAACTTTTGTAAGTATTTCTGATATGCAGAAACTATCAGATACTTCTTTGTTCTCGTAAGCATATTGCTTATATAAACATGGTTGTAACAAGAAAATATTAACTAAAACCTAAAGAAAAGGGATATAAAATCTACAATTGTATTATTTATTTGATACGAACAACTAGATTGGTTGACCTATTCTTTTGCCGCAACATGATGCACATTTAACACTCCTCCTTGCTTCTGTTGCTGCAGATGCCAAGTTTTCTTCTTAGAATTTCATATCTTATCTTAGGAAGAGCCTTGGTTACGATGTCTACAAGTTGATCTTCTGTTTTGCAGTAGATTACAAGAATTTCACCATCTCTTTGTATTTCTCGCAAGAAATAGAGCTTGATCTTGAAATGCTTTGTTCTTCCATATTCCATCTCTTTGTATTTCTCGCAAGAAATAGAGCTTGATATTGAAATACTTTGTTCTTCCATGGAATACAGGATTACTAGAAATTGAAATTGCAGCCTGGTTGTCCACATAAATCTCTATACTCATCTCTTGTTTCATTTGTGAATCTGCAAGAATTTTTCAAAGCTACGAAGCTTGATTTGTGGTAGTTGTGGCAGTTGTAAGACCTCGGCCTCTCGGGCTTCGCGTCCACAGGGCCTCGGCTTTTCGGACCTCGCACCCACCCACTTGCATATATTGTTTGCTTTGGGCCTCGGCCTTTAGGGTCTTGCACCCGCACGGTTTTGCTTTTCCCCTTTTGACCCGTAGGGAAGGGATGAAAAGTTTTCACAAGATTTTCCAGGAGGTCACCCATCCTGGTACTGCTCTAGCCCTAGCACGTTTAATTTCGGAGTTCTTATGGGATCCGGTGCGTTAGGGCATGAAAAACGCGTCTACAAGGGAGAGGCTTTCACATCTATATAAGGCATGATTTGTTCTCCTCTCCAGTTGATATGGGATGCCTATGGCGCATCCTAGCCTAAGACTCTTTATGCCCCTAATTTGTTTGAATAATTCTTTCATTAACTAATTCCTCAGGGCGGTAGTATTATCACATGTTATTCTGAATTCCCCAATTAACTCCCTTTCTCGACTTATTTCCTCATTTCATTCGATTTCTTGTGATTTCACATTAACTTATTCTAATGTTTGTTCATTCATACCAATTTCTCCACGCATTTCAATTTATTTGTAAACATAATTTTCTATGTTGGTAACACATTCATCAAATATAATTTGTGTCTCCCGAACATGTTTACACAGACTATAATATCGACCTAAGTTCACCTCACATTAGTAAGAGTGTCCCCTCAATTTAAAAATTCACTTACATAGTTGGTTACTTTACCTCAACAAAATGTATACACTCTCAGTAGCATTTTCTAACTCTTATGCTTGAGTTTTCACTAGGGATGTAAAGCCAATATTCACTTTTGACTCATTATCTAGTCATGTCTGATTTGTTTCTTCACAGGTCATTCTTAGATGGAATCATCTGGTTTACTAACCCTATCTCAGTGATTTCTTGGTACTATCCTCGATATTGTTCAAAAGAAAATCCTTGTCAATCAATTTATTCCCATGATTACGTATCAATCATTCCTGGTACCTCAAGAAAATTAAGTTCAACATATGATCAGAACATCCTTATAATAAGGCTCAAAAAGACAATAAGCAATTTTATTTACTCTCGTGCTTTGGCATATGTCAGTAACAATTAACCAAGTAATAACATTTGCTCACGATACTTACATTCTAATTGATTTCAGACAACACTTCTAGCTTTGTTCCTGCCTACAATTGGGGTGTCCCAACATGATCGTGACATAAACTTATTTTCGTTCGGCCACTTTCATGCCCTGCACTTTCTTCCTCACATTAACACGCTTACTAACATCAGTTCTACTCCAATTTGTCAGAATTTGCCTCTCTTACTACTACCTCATTTCACAATACTTGAACTATCATGCAGAGTGCATTCACTCCTCTCCTTGGATTCATCATCCTTTCCTTTATCACATTCATATTTAAAATCCCAATTTATATGCAATTCTAACTTTCTCCATACTACACATTATTCATCGCTTGTAAAATCATTTATAACTATTTGATTCCTTTTTTTCTTCATATTTTTATCCCATTTTCCTATTGACCTTTTATTTCATCGTCCACTGTATATTCTTAATCCATTTGAAGTTATAAATGTAAAATCATCAAGAAATTTTCTTCTCAGTATTACAAACATCTCATTCCAACTCCAAGTCTAACCTTTCAAGGTCATTGAAAACTATATTTCCTTTGACCGGGCTTATACACTTTAGTCTTATCATTTCCACATATATTCTTATTTTCCACAAACTTAATTTATCTATACATTTCCGAAATGTCTCAGTATATCTAATGTCTCCAAATTCTCAAAGCAATCACTATGATAGCAATTCTAACCCATGTCTCAAATCCAGCCCATGAGACTTTAATTGTCTCTTTACATTCAGAACCCCTTTTATAGTGTTACAATAGATTGTTCCGATGTGAAACTTCATTATCGACTACATAATCTCCAAATCCAGATGGCATAAAGCATTCACATTAAGTTTACATTCGAGGATAACCTTACAGTTCAATATTAACATCGTATCCTATAATATATTCACCAATTAGTCACATACAATTTCTCATTTCTACATATCCATAACCTCCATTTTCTCACATTATGACATAGTATCACTTTTCTCACTATTTATCTCAGATGAAACACTTAACATATGCTCATACGTGTGACTCATACTCATGCGACTCAGACTAGGGATCAATTGCCACTGTCTGCCATGACATGACTTAAATGCATGTAACTTGACCCATGTTTCAAAAAATGCCCATATAAGATAGTACTTCTGGGCTCTGATACCACATATGTAACACCCCACTCCCGCAAGACCCAAACCTGACATCGATGGGTGATATCCGAGTCCGTGCCCCGCGAGGGTGGCGTGTTAGATCACTTAGTCAGTCAAAACTCAGTACAATTTTTTTAAACGTATACGAAAATCAATAATTGAAAATTTGGGCCCATGTATTCAAAAACATTTTCATTTACAAAAGTTGCCAACATTTCCAAATATCAGAATTTTGATTAGCCCATTTATCCATTTCTTTTGCAAAAATCTTTTCCAATTAACCAATTTGGGCCTAATTCCAATCATGGACAGTTTCAGTGACACACATACAATTCATCAGAAATTTACTAATCATTTGGGGCCCATTACGAATACAAAACACTATAGTCATCATGACTTTTCGTTACTACAAAACTGTATTCGCATACACACGATACAAATATTTCGGAATCCTTTATTAATACAAAAATTACAGAATACAAATGTACAAGATATTAAAATACATAATGCAGATGCAAACTGATCCCAACCTCTCCCTTCACTCACATGCAGTAGGGATACTCCCGTTTGCCTAACGGGGTATTCTTCTGAGTCCTGAAAAAAATATTTGCAAATTTTGGGTGAGTTTTTGCGAACTCAGTAAGTGACCATCATCGATGGCTCACCCAATCACATAACACATATCACATCAGTACACACCTTACACTTCTCATTCAATACGATTTAATCACTTATTTTATGCATATGCATTACACATGAGACTCACTTTTCATTTATTACTTTGTTGTGACCGAGTGCCTAATTGTCCCGTATCCATTAGATATCGGGCTCATTGATAACTGTCCCATATAGGGCTCATTAAACATTGAGCCTGAGGCTCTGATTCACTTTTGAGCTCGAGGCTCTTTTTCACACGTTGAGCTTTGAGCTCTAATCGGTGGCTACTCTGGTCACAATTCCATTATGTTTCATGCATTCATGAAATGGAATGCATCAATTACATTTTCATATCCCCATTCACTCACATTCATATATCATCGGACCTTAGTCCGGCATTCAACATTTAAGTTGAGAATACACTCTCATACATATGCAAATGCACATTCAAATCACATTTGTCATCGGACCGTGGTCCGGCATTTAGCAATCACATAATGCACACTTATTTCATCTCATTCACATACAAGTAGCACTTCGATATCTCAATCAACATCACAACATCGGACCTCCTGTCCGGAATTAAACACAAACATTAACATTCATATACGCATTCAGTAGCCAATCAATACAAAATTCAAAACAGAACAATTAATGAAATGAAACCATCTCGGTCTACTCACAGTACGCTACAAATTAGCAACTGCTTCCAAGATCTGGAAACTCCTTAGTGAGGATGCTTATCTTGCAAATCGACATTATGTCGTACATACATTTCATATACATTAATACTTGCACAATTATAAACATTCATGTAATGCACGTGTATGTATAAGGACTATGTACAATGCATGTTCATGACAATCCCGGGTATTTTACCACTAATTTCTTTACAAAATCACTCCCATTTCAAAACCCATCAAAATATAATTCATACTTAGGTTTATGCCTCACTAAAACCATTAAAAATTCCATTCCTTTCTCATTGACTCACTTCAGAATTTTCCAACACACACACTTACAGGTCTGTGGTTCACATCCACTTAGAAAGTGAGACTGATGTAAATTGTTCATACTCTTTCCTAGCAAAGTGTTCCTCTATGCCTTATGTTTCCATTGACACCAAAATCACTTAATTTGGTTCAATAATTTGGAAGGAATGGCTCAACCATTTTTGGACTGTTCTTAAGCAAAACCAATGTACTGTACCCCAAATTCCATCTAGAAATTGAACATCTTAAAGACTAAATCAAAATACCACTTCTTCATATGATTTGGAGCCCTATTTTCTTATTTAATTCAAAGGAAAATTCATCTAATTTGGAATCCTATAGGTCCAAATATAATCAAAACATTGAAGTGTGCTCAGAAAAACTAATTATCCCATTTACACTGTACCACACTTTCCTTTGATCACTACTCTTTCAATTCAACACCAATTATCACAAAATTTTTGTGGAGATCTAGTAAAATGTGTTAGGATTCTAATGCCTCAAGAACCAAGTCATTCGGAGGTCGGACGAAGGAGTTATGGCTAAACAAGTCCAATATGTTCATATCCTTTCTCCTATTGAACATGATTCAGTACAAATGCCATAAATCTCACTATAGGTGTCGGATTGACTTCATTCTTGGACGGTTAGAAAGAAGACATCTAGGGCTACAACTTTCATGCCGACCAAAAATTCAAATTTTTTACGTTTAGGGGTCCAGAATACACTGACCGTGTGAATTTACACAGTCAAGCCGTGTAACCTACGGGTGAAAAGTGTCCCCTGCGCCCAGAAATACACGGCCCGTGTAACTTACGGATTAACTAAAATTTTCAGCTCCAAAGGTCTTCCAAAAGGTTCTAAACCCATTCCAACCTTACATACACTCTTAAGCAACCCCAAATGACCTATTCTTAGGCAATTATCACTCCAAAATCATGTAAACACAATTTAAACTTCATTAACAACCAAATTCCAACTCATTGCCAATATCATCTCCATGGATAAATCCTTCAATTTCATCCAATTTTAACTCAACATCTTCCATGCATAACTCATATTCCCTACTTGATCATAAACAACCAAATATAATGCATTACCACTCACTCAATATATAACACAACATGCATTCCTTCACAACTTTTGCTGCACTTAACATCCTAACTTCAAGTCAAGATAGGGGACCCTTAAAGACACAATTTACATTCAAAGTCTTCACAAGAAATGTTGCCAAACACTTCTAGTTTAAGCCAAACCAAAAATCATCTCAATTGATCAACTATAGAGAGGGTTATGTCCAATACATTGAAGCATATTCAAGGTCATTTTGTTACAAGTTTTTCCAAATTTTCCAACATTCAACCTTTACATTTAGCCTATCTTACACCAAGTATAGGATCATTTACTCATTATCAACTATCCAATTCACTCAA
>JANVCL010000004.1:23208390-23220894 GCA_026546855.1 Erythroxylum incrassatum
CTGCTAGATTTTGTATAAGCTTTGTAAATAGTCGTTTGATGGTACCAGTGTAAACTTGATGGATGATTGGTTTTAAAAATTAGTGATTTGCGAGTATGTTAGATGATGCCATGTGTTGGTTAGATTGCCATGTGTATATCAGATTTGTTTACTCTAACATACCATCATCATAAGGCATGTACTTGAATGTCGTTAGTCGTATTCGGGTATTTGCTTTATGGTAGTGGGATGTTGCAATTTATGAGAAAGCAAGGCAGCAAATAGAGAAGAAGAATGAAGTAAATGTGCACATGGCTAATCAAAGGCATACGTTGTTGAGGTTTGAGCCTAGAGATTGGGTTGGAGTGCATTTCAAGAAGGAGAGGTTTCCTAAGCAAAGGAAATCCAAGTTAGATCCTAAAGGCGATGGGTCATTCTAACTACCTGAGAGAATTAATGATAATGCATACATGATTGATTTGACAGGTGAGTATCAAGTGTCCGCTACTTTTAATGTTATTGATATCTCTCCCTTTAATAATGTAGGGTCTAATTCGAGGACGAATCCTTTTGAGGAGGGAGTAGATGATATAACCAGCCTTCGTAATGGAGTCCCACTCCTTACACATCAACTCGACAAGTTACATATGCCAAGTGGTGCAATTACAACCCAACAAGCTTCAAAGCTTAAACAAGCAATGCAAGCTTTTGTTCAAGCCTAAATCACAAGGCAAGCACATGAGGAGGCCGAAACATCCATGAAGAAACACCAAGGCATGCCCATGCCCAAGCTTGTGACTTTATTGGAGGAGGTGTTGAAAGAGGCTAGTACATAGCTATTTTGGGAAACAAGCTCAAGTCTTGTTTAGGGCACATTTTGATAATTTGGGCTTGTTATTTATTATCTCTTATTTTAGGCCCAAGGACTTGTTTATGAGTTGTTCTTTTAGTTAGTAGCATATGCTTTTTTTGTTTGGGCTATTTTGAGACTTATTTGTTTTAATATGTTTAGCACATTCCTAAAAAGACTTGGAACAAATTATGTTCAATAGGCTAGATACTCTTAAATTTTTTAGGATTAGTCTAGTTTTCATTAAATGGGCTTGCAAATCCATTCCTATTACGGTTAGGACTTGGTCCAGGGTATTTATACTTTATTTTATCCTTGTAACCTAGATTTGGATAATTAATAAAATTTTAGAGTTGAATTCTTCAAGTAAGGCGTGAATGTCTTCATGGTTAATTCAAGAAATTGATTTGCATCAATAAGTAAGTACTTGCAACGTAAATTGATTTATGATTTCTTTGAGATTGGGTATCAAACTTATGATTTGGGGTTTGATCTAGCATATTCTTATAATAGAAAGATTAGGGTTTTGATTCAATAGGATTAGGGGATTTCAAAAACCTTGTTTTTTAGGATTTCCGTATTAACTAGGCAAACTCCTTTGGATCTCTTCACGTATCAACGTATCCTACTAATGTATTTCAAACTTTATTTCTCTTAAGCCTTTGATTGTAAATCTTATGTATCAACTTGAGGTTTTTATTCCATCTAGATGTGAATTTGTGGCTCTTAAACTTCTCTAGGTTCTACCTCACTCCTAAAACTTTCCTTAAGAATGAATTCTGTTTCTAAAAATGTAGCATATCTTCAAACAAACACCTTTTGCTCCATATGATGGTAAAATTGATATTCAATACTCTCTTTTAGATACCCCACAAATTTACATTTATCTAATTATCGTCAAGCTAATTAGATATTGTACATTTTACATAAGTATCACATCCCTAAATCTTTAAGTGTGACAACCTTCGCCTACTACCAATCCATATCTTATATGATGTCTTGTCAACCAATTTGGATGAAACTCTATTTAGAAGGTAAGCAATAGTTTCAATGGCATATCTTTAAAAGGAGACAGGAAGGATTTTATGACTCATCATAAAATGTACCAGATCTAATAGAGTACGATTTCTCCTCTTAGATACTCCATTATGTTGTGGAGTTCTATGAGGAGTCCATTGTGAGAGAATCTCATTCTCTTTTAAGTAACCAGGAAACTCACAATCTAAGCATTCACCACCTCGATTTGATTTAAGTGTTTTAAAACTTTTACCAATTTGTTTATCAACCTCAAGTCTAAATTTGTTGACTTTTATTTCATTAAGTTCACATAACCATGTCTAGAATGATCATTTATGAATGTAATGAAATATGAGACTCCACCTTTAACACAAGTAACATAGGGCCACATACATCTGAATGTATAATTTCTAGTAACTCATTAGCATGTTCTCCCTTTCCACTAAAGGGTAGTTAGGTCATCTTTCCCAATAAACAAGATTCACAAGTTTTGTATGATTTATAATTAAAAGGATTAAAATGTCCTTCTTTATGTACCTTTATGATTATAGTTTTGTTGATATAATCTAACCTACAATGTCATAAATAAGATGGATTTTGGTCACTTAACTTTCTCTTCTCGCTATTTATATTAAGGATTGAACTTTTAAGATATAATTCGTATAAGCCATTTTTCAGTAATCCAAATCCATAATAAACATCATCTTTATGAAAAGAGCAACTCTTATCTTAATAATAAAGAAAATTCCTTTCCAATCTAAATGAGAAGTAGAAATGATGTTTCTAGTATAAACTGGAACCTAATAACAATTATTTAGTTCTAGTTTAAAGCCAGAAGGCAAAGTTATACTACAAGTTCCGATAGTTATTACAACAACTTTTACTTCATTGCATGCTCATGGGTCCACTTCCCCTTTCCTCAACTATCTAGTCCATGTTAATATCTGCATGTTATTACAAAAATGATAAGCACATATAGTAACTAATGCCCAAGAATATAGAACAGAAGTGGAAAAATTAATCTTAATCATAAACATACGTGAAACATCTTTTAAAAGCTTATTATCTTTCTAGGTAGCATGATAAATTAGGCAACTCCTCTTCTAATGTCCATTGACTCCATATTGAAAACACGTGCCCTTGTCATTACTATTCTTCTTAACACCACCTTTTAGGTTTATTATAGTAGAACCTTGTTGTTTCTTGTTATTATTCTTCTTATAACCCTTTTTCTTGCTCTTAGAAGAATCCATAATAAGAACAGAACTGGGTTCCTTCTTAAGGCACTTCTTTGTAGTCTTGAACATATTTAACAGTACAGACAATGAAATATCCTTTTGACTAATATGGAAGTTTGTAAAAAGTTATGAAAAGCTCAAACTAAGAGACTATAACACCAAATCAATGCTTAACTCATAATCCATGACAAAACCTATTTGACCTAATTTTTCAATATAGCCAATCATCTTCAGCACGTGTAGGCTACACTAAAGATCCTTTTACCATCTTACATTGTAATAATGCTATGGAGAGCTGATACCTCTCCACCCTACTTTATTCACTAAACAACTCCTTGAGATGCATAATTATAGTAGAAGCATCCATGTTCTCATGCTGCCTCTAAACCTCTGAAGACATACTAGTCAAGATCATGCATGTAGCTTATTCAACATCATCAATATAACATTGATATCTCTCCCAAGCCTCATCAGTCGCATCTAAACAGGTTTTGGTATAACAACAGTGTCAAGAACATATAACTTCTTTCTTGCTTGAGAACAATTCTAAAGTTGCGTAACTAGTCTGAGAAATTAGGTCAAGTTAGCTTGCATCCATGATGCTCTTTAATATCAATTTGCTACTTATCTTCTGATTCAATAACTGAAAGACATAAAAGAGAAAATATTATTTTATACCATAAAATAAAATAAAATAAAGGCTTTAATAAATATTTGATTACTCTAACTATTTTATTCAAAATAATAGCCCCCAACCCTCACTATTAAATCAAGAAATTGTCAAATTATTTCCTAATGAGCTAGGATCACATTAAAAAATAGTTGAACTTGAGTTTTCTCAACAAATGAACTAAATTTAAATCAAGTAGATAATAATTTTATCAATCACATCTTATGTGACTCCTAGATCTGTTAGGTGACAACACTTTACCAAAATATATCTTATATATTATTCCTAATCTTTATCTCTAAATTCATATGATCATGAGTTTGCTTTTCCAAATCACTAAAATTTAGTTAAGTTGGACCCATTAATTTAAGATAAACATACTTAGGTTAAAGGGCCTTGAGTTTGGTTAACAAGCCTCATAATAAACAAAACTATAATTTTATTCTTAAATAATAGAAGACAACTATCAAATTTTGAACATATACTTAATATTTAACTTAGGGAATGAGTTTTCAAAAAAAATTTGTCTTATCAAACTAATGTAATCTCATTATATTAATAATCTCTAAAATAATCTAATTAAGAAAAAATTCTTAGAAAACTTTGCTTTTTTCTAATTATTGACTTAATACCTAATTTAAGTCAATAATTACATTGCCACTAATGATATTCCTTAACGTAGCCAATAAATGCACAAAAATAATTTTAAGATATGGCAAGCATAGTTTATAAATTTTAACATCAAAATAACCGGAAGAAATAAAAGGGGGACATTTCAGAACCATTCATGGCAGATACATAAGCAAAATAAGCCAATTTCCAGAAGTAAGAACAAAATGTAAAGGAAAGGTGGAATAAAATTTTCCAGAAAATAATTTTGAAAATAATTAAATCATAAATCTTAATTTAATAAAGCAAGATTTTTATTCTTAATTTTTATCAATTCAACAACAATTAAACACTTAATACAAGTTAAATAATTAAAGGAGATTATGATATTACTGATAAGAAACCAATCACGATCAAATCATAGGTGCAATGAAAAAATAAATTTTTTTACAGTTTTCAATTAGATTCCTATAATTAAATAACCTGAAAAACTAAACTATAATAGTAAAATATGAAATCAGATTTGATTCAATATTCCTATTGTAATCCTTTCAAAAAAAATTTTGAAATGTCAACTACGAGCTGTTCATGTGTTCAACCGTATCTACAAGTGTTAGCTCCCTTATACTTATTCCTATTTATAAAAAAGCATTGGGTTTTTAATTTCTATTAAATTTAAATACATTAATTATAATTAAAATTATCTATAATTAAAATTAATTTAATTTTAACAAAATCAAATATCTCATATTTAATCCTTCTTAAACTTTATAATTAAGTCCAACTTAATTGAAATTGATTTTTATCTTTTAAACTGCTTTTTGTGTGTGACCTATTAGGTTCTTAATATATTTAGAATGATTATTAATTATAATTCTAAAATTCTAATTATAAATTAGAATTATATAAATTAAAACTCCTTTTAATTTATCTTTAATTTTTAATTAAAAATTTATAACCATAGATCAAGATTAACCTTTAGCAACATGTCATTTCTAGCCAAATATAAAGAATATCAAAGTAGTTTCACTTAACTTGTTCATGTATGATTATGATGTATAATTTAATATTTTCACCATCAATTGTTCCAATTAGACAGAATATGAATATAATGTCTACTTTTTAAGTCCAATCTTGTTCATTGTTAATTAATAGTTGATTTAAAATTGATATTTGAAAACATCCTTTTAAATGTTAATTCGCTCTAATTATAGAATTCCTTAAATCACTACTAATAAAGGATAGTAGAACATTCTCTTTAATTGCATTAGAGTGATGAATCCTTTATTGACTTACTCAAATATCTCTATATGATTCATACTATATCCACGTACTATAGACTAAATTATCCAAGCTGGGATAGTTTATAAGTAGCATCAAGGCATAGTACTTCCTATATGAGACGCCTAAGTCTAAGGATCAATTATACAACCATAATAATGAGAAAATCTACATACACCTAGGTAATATTTATCCTTATAATTGGGTCAGTTGAGTGAACTTATTACTTTGGGAACTTATTCTTTCTTTTATATTTAGGTTGTTTTACTTTGTTTTATTGTCATTAGGTCTAGAAATTAAATCCCCACTTAGGATTGGGGACGTAGTTTTTTATTGAATATTTCAATTATTAATGCATGATATGTTATTCATTGGTTGAATTTATTCTTTTTTATTTTAGTTATTGGATTTATATTTATCCTTCATAGATTCAATCTTAGCGATAGCACGAAAAACTAAGCGTTGGAAAGTATAATCAATGCTCTAGGATAATAAATATCTAGATCTAGAGATAGAGGTATTATAGAAAAAAGATGGTTAAATAGATTAATTATGCTTGATGAAGATATTAGGTTTTATTCATTAAGGGGTGGTTATTTCTTTCTTAATAATATTCATTTGTTCCTTGACAAACGACATATAGATGTTAGCTTAATTGTTATTTTAACCTTGATAAGATAATTTTGTATGATAATTTGAATTCTTTATAAGTGAACTCAGAAATCCTAACATTTGTTATCTTTATTTCTCTTCATTAGCTTTCTTTTTGTTATTTTAGTTTTTTAATCTACCTTTTCTAGACATTTATTTCTATTGATTTTGTTATTTCTCTAGGATTAATAAACAAACCTCGTGGGATTGATACATTGAAATATGCCAACTTTTATTACTTGTTACAATTGATTATATTAATTTTTTATCTAGTTTTGTGTTTTAAACTGTAAGTACATAGGATAGTTGTAACTAGCACTAGCAAGTATGGGTCGATCTTATAAGGACTACAAGTACTAGTAATAACCCTATGATTTAATTTAAAACTAAATTAAACTCAAATAAATAACACTATGATTAATCAGTATCAAATAACTAGTATCATCACACCCAGTCTGAAATACCGTAGTGTAGCAGGGTTTGGGAAAGTCTGATAGTACGCAGCCTTACCCCTACAAAGTAGAGAGGTTGTTTCAAGTAAACCCACATGCAGATGTGATATGCAAAGTAATGATGCAGGACACAAAAATCCACTAACTAGGCAATAAATCCCCCTAAGATTTATTAAAACTTTATCATGCAATTCAATTATTGATCATTGGATTGTCAACATTCCTATCTTATGTCAATATCTTTCTTAAGACCGTTAACAACTAATCCTTGGTTGATTAACTAAAACCACTTTCTAGTTAAAAACCTTAAGATTATATTACTTTGATTTGTGAATTTCACTATTAGATTTGACCCTAATCTAGCAAATTTATGTTAACCTATCTCTAGGTTTGCATGAAACTCCTAACTATGTTAAATTTATTGATATAAAAGGATTTCTCATTCTTAATCATATGAAATCAAACATTAATCATAGAAAACAAAACAAAAATTAAAAAAAATAAAAGAATCTATGAGATATATATCCCACTTCTTTCTAATGTGATCCCCTTGAAACATTGATGGAATGTTATTCTCTGTTAGATCTCTAAAATAATCTTTGTTTATTCGTCATCTAAAGTTCAAAATTGTGTCTCCAACTCTATCTTTTGTCTCTAACTCTAACTCTAATTACTTCCTCCTCTCGTCTCCACTTTGTAATTGCCTTTTAAAGTGTGAAATTAGAGTTTCAATATTATACATGGTCAACCACGTAGTCTTGTGGGTAAATATGTATCTCAAAATCACCTTAAAATGACAAATTTACATATTTCTATTGAGTCACATGAGTATAGGACACAACCTTGTATGTGACATACATAGGATTGTATCTTTGCATAGGTAAAAACATCATATTTGAAGCTTTGCAAGTTTACAAACACTTACATAGTCCCTTATATGGCCATGTATATTAGTCATACAAGTGTGTACATCTTCATATAGGTGTGTATCTCCAAAATGGCTTTAGTTCTTTTGCTTTTTTTGCCCTAATTTTACCTAAATTCTTCTCCTTTTGATCTGTATAGAAAATAAAGACCTAAAAACACACTTGAAACAAAATAAGTGTAAAAAATAACAAAAAAATCTGAAGTAATAAGCAAAACAAACTAAATATGAGAATAAAAAATAGGCCATTAAGCATTTATCAAACATCCCCAGATTTAAGCTTTTTCTTGTCTTGGAACAAATCATAATCCAAATCATCAAACTTAAAAAATTCATCCCTTATTGACCTCAACCTATTAATCCATGTGATAAATTATCAAATCAGATCAATTAGATCAACATACAATTGGATTTAGTTTATCCTAAAACCAAATTTCGTAAGTCAATATCAATAGCAATTACATTGACGATCTATATTAAATTAAAAGCGTAAGATTTTATGTCGTAAAAAATGATTCACTCAATGCACTCAAAGTGTTTAAGGTGAAAAATATAAAAAACTCTAAAATCATTACATAGGAGGATTCCTAAACATAATCTTTCTTTAATATTGCATATCCACTACTAATAAGTAAATTGGAAAAAATAGTCAAAAGGTCCTTTTAAAAGGGTGTAATGAGGCTCAAGCAATGGTATGGTAAGGATAACTAAAAAGGTAATAATATTAAAAGAAATTCATATAAATAAGAATATAGAAAACTTAGTTCTTTATAGAATAGGTCCTTCAAAAAATAATTTCATTAGCACAACTATAGTTCTTCTCGTTCTCTAACAACTATCATAATTTATTTTAAAGCTTGCAACACATAATTTTCAACTTTTGAACTTATTTAAGGAAATTTTAGAGAGAATATAAAAATTAAAACAATGAAACACTTGAGATTATTTGATATTTCTTTGAGAGTAGGTAATCAAAGAAATATCGAACCTTTTCTTAAAAATTCTTTAATATAAACCATGTTTTAACCAATCAAGTAAATGAAAATTCAATTAGGGTTCAAAAAGTAATTAGAAGGTTTTCAAGAAAAATAGGGTAAAGGCTATCAATGTGGTTATAATTAATCAAAAGGCTATGTCTCAAAAGTGGTTACTCAAAAGTGGTTACTCCTAAGGGATAAAAATAGGTTGCACACTAATCAAAGAAAAGAGGCTAAAACAAAGGATTAAATCTAAGTGCCTTTATCATTTAAACCATTTTTAATTATAATGGTTTAAAAATTTTGTCTCAATATTAACAATAAAAAATGAGTTCTAGAATCATCCAACTATATGTGATAATACAAAAAATTAATAAAGAGAATAAGATCATAATATACTTGCTCTTAAGCTCAAAAGTTCACCCATAGGATTTATATTTATAAAAAATATGACATTTTATTTCAAAATAATTATCTCAATGATTACTAAAAATATAGCTTACAAAAGCAACTCCATTCTAACTTTTGTCCTTTTTCATACTAAATTAATTCAATAATCAATAATAACTTAAAGTGTTTAGGGTTGATTTTAACTAAATTGGGATGTTAGTTAATATGAATGATTAATAAAGATCATAATATTCATACATATAAAAAAATATAGGTAAGCTTTATAAAATCGAATAAGATTGTTTCTATATCTTCTCTATAGAATTTTTCTCTTTTTTAGGTACTCTTCACCTAGTAGAGGCATTAATGGCTCACAAGAGGGGTAGGGATAAATCTCTAATTCTAGATCTAGAATCTGATGGTACATTGATAGGCACTATCAATCTACAAAAAAAAAGTTAGTGAAAGTTGATGTGTGCTTGATTGTTTATATATTCACTTCTTAACACTTAGTGATTACTGTTATGAAACTTAAGATACTAATTTTAGTTCATATTTTATTTTAGGTACATTTGGAACTATAAAAGCTAAAATGAGTTAAGAGCACATTCAGTGAGCCAATATTTTGACGCTAAAATTTAATTACCCTTGTGGAGCAAGAAAGATATGGATTAGGGTGAGGATTGGAAAAGAAATCACAAGAACAACAATTCTGCAAAACTTGGGAGATAAATGGTTGTATATATACTTGTAAGGTCGTGTATACATTCAAAAGATAAATTTTGGTTTACATGGTTAGTTTACACAGTTGGATATATGGTTGTGTATCCAAATGTATATTTTAACGAATTTCACATTTTTTTTGACTTATACAATTTGATACATGGTTGTGTATCAAATTGTGTATATGCCCAGAAACCTAATTTTTCATATAAACAAAACATTTTGATGGTAAAAGAAGAAAGAATCGTTTTGGGATTTCGTGAAGAGGCAGAGCACTTACTCTTTAGAGACCCATGAAGGGCTAAGCTTTCCTATTCCTTTTTGGAGGTGAAATCGACGTCAAGGATTGTATTTAAGCATATCGTCATTGTGTATTATTGTTCTTTCTCTCTTTAAGATTTGTTTATGTTATTCTATATCTATTGATTTGGGTATTCGTGTATGGATAATCATTATTCTCGTTCTCGTTAGATTCTTTGTATATGAACCCATTGTTAGAATCTTAAATACAATACGTAATCGTTGTGTTATAGATTCATTTATGGAAACTAATGGTGTTAAATCATTAGGGATAATATAACATAGGTTAAATAACCTGAGCTTGTGTGGTTATTACCTATATTGATCTATTTTCCTTATTCGTAATGTAGCCGTCCTATTAATTCTATAGAGCTTGTTCTAGGTTATTCGACAGATAGGTTTAGTTAAAGAGCTTGTTTTAATTAAATACAATCTAAGGGAAACTGAACTTGTTGTTAATTTATGATCAATAGTTCTAAGAGAGGTGTAAGAATGAAAGAAGCTTTGTTAGTTAATCGTTTAGTGAACTTATCCTTATAATCAATTGTTCTTTTTTCGAATATGTTAGTTTTTTTGTTTTGCCTTTATTATATATTTAATTGATTTTCTTAAAAATAACATGCTTTTATCATATTTATATTCATATTCTTTTATTTTAATGTAAAAGGAAAACATTGCTTTTATTGTCAATTTAAGTTGAAATGATATCATGGTTTACTTTATGTGGAGTAATTAACTTTATGAAAGGACTTCCAAAATAAACATCTACTGTATATTTTCTACTATTACAAAAGAATTTTTAAAAATTATTTTGATATATATAAGCACACTTTTATAATTTATATTTATTTTTGAATTGTTAGCAACTTTAAATCTTTAATAGCTATTTTGTAATAAATTTATGGGAATTATGCTTTGCTCAAAGTATTTTAAATCAGTTGAGGGTCAAATAGGGCTATAGCATCAATACAAAAGTCTTAACTAATTTTAAAGTTATTTTAATCAAATATTTTTGGGATATATTTGGTTTAATATAAACAGAGAGTCTTTTAATCATTTTTCATTATTTTTAATTTCAAAATTTTCATAAATTACTTTCTCCAAATATGACATAAGGAATTTTGCTTTTTAAGGGAACTTCATGATTACTTGATGTAGTTGGAGATGGCTACCCTTGAGTGGCAAGAATGGTGTTTGTAGACTTATAAAATGGCCTAAAGCTTTGGTAACGCAATATCTTGTGGAGAATGATAATAAACATAACCTTTGGAGAAATAATATTTCTTCCATTTGTTAGACCCAAACTTTTCTTAGAAGTTTGAACTATTAAATGTGAAATTATTTGCATTTATTCATGCGTAGAGAAAAGGAGAATCCTTGAATTTGAAATGAAATATAAAAGATGGTTTAGGTACAAGATGGGTTATATGTGATATGTTAGGAGTTAAAAGTTGGAAAAATGTAATTGAAACATGTTCATTGAGTATGCTTCAGTGTTTTAGCCATAACTTTTGCTCTAGTTATCCAAATGAGATGATTATTAATTTGGATTAAACTAGAGAAATAGGATTACAAATGTTTTGATGAAATCGAGTTTTAATTCAGTCTCGAGGAATTTCAATTTCGGGATGGAATTTGAGAATAGCATATTGTTTTAGTAGAAGAACAATCTGAAAGTATTTGGGGTATAACTTTTGGATTATTGAATCAAATTGAATGATTTTGATGTCATTAGAAAATTGAGACAGTGAGGAATATTTTTCTAGAAGGAAGTGCAAGCAAATTTCTTCAATTACATGATTAAAAAAAGGTCTTGATTTTTGGAATGAGTTAAGTATGATTTAAAAAAAATTTGATGTCTTGCTAAATTAATTACTTGTATTTTGTGGAATTAATTGGCATGTTAATGGGAGTTAATTAGCATGTTAATGTGAGTAAGATTATATGACATAAGTTGATTGAATTATAGATTAAGGTGGTAAGATTGCATGAGGGGCAAAATTGACAAGTCATGTAAGCATTTAAGTTACAAGGCATATAAGGAAGGGTAGAAGGGTCTTTGTGCACTCATTAATGGCAAAATTGTAAATAGAAGTATGGGCTTGTTCTTAAGGAAGAAGGAAGAACGAAAATGGGAGAGAAAACAAAGAGAAGAGGGAAATGAGAGAGAGATTGTGGAGAAGAGGAGACAAAGAAGAAAGAGAAACTAGGGTTCATCTTTGCTTAGCTTTCAAAAAGGAATTTATGGTTGTTCAAGAAGAGAAAAAGGTGGAAGAAGATGAGAGCTTCCATATGAGCCAATAAACTCTTCATTTGGTGAAGATCCAAGGTAAGTGGGATTTTAAATCTTTGAATTTTTTAAGGGTTTTTGTAGCGCCCCCTTACCATAGAGTACCCACCGGAACGCCCGTAGGTCATTCCGGTACATATCCTACGATAAGA
>JANVCL010000004.1:23265206-23282841 GCA_026546855.1 Erythroxylum incrassatum
AGTCCGCAAAAGGGTTTCTATTTTGTTAGTGAATATATAAAATTAATTAAGTTGGTCTCACACAATAGCTTGGTAAAATGATCACTTAACATGGTATCAGAGCCTTTATGACCAAGTGGTCTTGAGTTCAAATCCTACCACCCACCTATTATTCAGCACAAGATAGAGTAAACTTGTGAAAGTTTCAAACTTAAAGAACTTTCACTTAAAGGGGTGTGTTAGTAAATATATAAAACTAATTAAATTGGTCTCACACAACAGCTTAAACTATTATAGTGAAACGGTCACTTAACATATTTTATGTCCATAATTGACCTTGTTTTATCGTGTGAAAACGTAGGCTGCAAAATGAAAAGATAACCTATTCACCAGAATTTTTTTGGCTATAAAAAATAATTAGTAGCTAAAATAATAACATTGCACTACAAAAGTAAACATAGAGAATAAATTAATAGTTTTTGAGAAAGCTTATGATATATTTTTCAGGATAGGTCTTGTTTTCTACTTGATTAGGCTAGGATTTAGAAAATTCATAAAGATATAGACTTTTGGCTATGAATTCCAAAACGTAGTGGAAAACTTAACGAATAAATATATTTCTTGCAGTGAGATGAGAGGTCCTAGAATTCACAAAGGTCTCGCTATCGCTTTTCTTTTTGCTTAATTTTAGTCTTCACCTATTCCTGTATAAGCCCATTGATTGTGCTTTGAAGAATGACATATTCATCTTATACACCTAGCGATAGAAACCTACAACTTACAAGATGATCATTTTCTATGCATCTTGCAATTCACGTACTCGTGCTTTATTCCAATGGTAACGGCCCAGGCAACAAGTCTACCAGCTCATCAATGTCCTCATCTAACAATAAATATAAGGTGTCAAAGCGAGGAAGAGCAGAGTTTTACCTTTGGCCCTGGAGCTAATTATAAGGAATGTTGAATGTGCAAAGTTGAGAGATGCTTCAGGAAGTTAAAGGCTGCAAACTTTGAATAATTACTTTTTAAATTCAACATTCTTTCATACGCCAAGGCTTGTCGACTTACCAAGAGGGAGCATACGTGTTTTTTCAGGCTTAGAGAGATTTTTGAATTTTTTGACAATTTCAAGCATGTTATGTGGCTACCTTTACATGATGTTGTCTACAGTATAATTGATGATACAAAACTTTATCCTATTAAGCTACATACATAGTGATAGGACATTATTTTGTGTTTCACAATGGCTTGTCACTTTCAAGATGAGGAATTGTCTTTAAAGTTATCTAATGTAATTCTTTCATACATTAGGATTTGTCGACTTACCAAGAGGAAGCTAGCATACGTGTTTTTTAAGGCTTTTTTTAACAGTTTCAAGCATGTTATGTGGCTACCTTTAAACGACATGGTCTATAGTATAGCTGATGATACAGGACTTTATCCTATTAAGCTACATATATAGTGATAGGACATTATTTTGTGTTTCACAATGGCTTATCACTTTCAAGATGACGAACTGTCTTTAAAGTTATTTCATTATGTACATTAAGTCATATATATGAAAAAAGCACTCCAGATGGTACAATTTGAGTTCCAAGCCAAAAAATAAGGCTATCTATTTCTTTATGGGACACATGATAGTTAAAAAGAAGTTCAAGTTCCTTAACCTAAAGAATAGTAGCAATTTTAGCTTTAGGCTTGCAGGGAGTAAATTAATCCATATTTCAACAAGCGGTATAAAGGCATGTAGTAATGCAAGGCTAAGTATAGATCCTACTAGATATAAGCCTTCCCTCACCCCTTCGAGATGCAACATTGGATGAAGATACCTTATTGGAGGCCAATGTCTTAGATATATAATTATATATAGGTTTTCTATTCTTGTTTTTATTTATTTATTAAGGTCTCTAACTTTTTAACTTGTAATTCTATAATTTAGTAGTGGACTTATTGAGACTGATGAATAAGCTTAACAAAAAGTGTTAACCCTGTCAAGAAAAGGGAAGGGATACTCTAGTCAATCAAAAGGGTATCCTTGTTGACTGGACTAAAAATGTCTTAGTCAATATCATGAATGAGGCAATATAGTCAACTCATATTACCTAAGATTTGTTGGAATCCAATCGTGATTAAATCACAGGCGCAGCTGAAAATAAATTTTTTTACAGATTCCGAGCAAATCCCGATAATTGATTAAACTTAAATAAAACACAATTCGATTTAGAAATTGTACCTTGTTCGCTTTTTGTTGAAAAATCTTTGTAACTTTTTCTAATTGATCAATTATGAGCTGTCCAATTGTCCAGCCTCTGATAGTATCCACAGAGCAATTCATAAACTACTTTAAGAGGAAGAAGACAAAAAGTGTTAGCTTCTAAAAAGCTCCTCGCTTTAAATAGAAAAATCATGACAATCTTGAATTAAAATTAAAATCTAATCTAATTATAATTAATTTAATTTTAATAAAATCAAATATCTCATATTTGATTCCCAAAGTTTTTCAAACTTTATAATTAAGTCCATCTTAATTAAATTAATTTTTCTTTCACAAATTGCTCTTTAATGTGTGACCCATTAGGTTCCTAATAATTTGGCAATGATTATAAATTCTAATTCTAATTCACAATTAGAATTAGATAAATTAAAACTTCTTTTAATTTATCTTTAATTTTGTAATTAAATAATTCATAATCATAAATCATGATTGACGTCTAGCAACATATCATGATTACCTAAATATCAAAAATGTCAAAGTGATTTACTTAACCTATCCATGCATGGCTATAATGTATAATTTAATCCTTTTGTCATTCAATATTCTAATTTGATAGAATATGGATTCAGTGTTTACTCTTATCATCCAATCATGTTCATTCTTGCTAATTAGTAATTGATTTATAATTAAAATTTGAAAACTCCTTTTTCAAATATCAATTTACTCTGGTTAGAGAATTTCATAAATCATTACTAATCAAGAACAGTATAATATTCTCTTTAATTACTTTAGAATGACGAATCCTATATTGACTTACTCAACTATCTACATTTAATTCATACTGTATTTAATTGCTACCGACTGAACTATCCTAAGATGATTCATAAATAGCATCAAAATACCGTAATTCCCATACTAGATACCCTGGTAATCTCAAGTCTGAGGATCAATAATACAACTATCATTATGAGATAATTCATAGACACATAAGTAATATTCCATTAGGAATTCTCATAATCAGGTCAGTTCAGTGACTTATTCTTTAATAATCACCCACACATTAGTTTAAGTATCTCTATAATTTATAAAATCAATTACTTTCTTCATAAGAAAGAAACATAATGTGTGCTAGTTTTACTGTTTAAACAATATCCAGTTTTGATTAAACTACAACTAGGAATATTTAGGAATAACACTTAAGTGTCAACTGAATCTCATAATTATGATCTCATCATAATTTCGATTACATAGTAATTATCCAAAGATTTTATCTTTAGTATTAAAACATAAAATATTAATTAAATTAATACATAAAGATAAATAAGGCCTTTTATTAATTAAAATATAATGTCATACATTAATTTATATCCAATTGATTGACTGCAAGGGCATAAAATAACAAGATCACCTCTACAAATTGACAAATCACATAAAGAAGTCTTCTATCCCCGATAAGACATGAAGGCAATAGTTTCATCTTTGGCTCTAGTGGGGTTGGTTCATAGATTTGTCATAGCATGATGCTTCCTAAGGCTTGGGAGTTCTTCACAAAAGGGACTTGGGAAACATTATGAACCCCTATAAAGCATAATATGATTAAAGTGAGATTCTTTTGGGATTGAACTTTCCTTTCCTTCTTTTGTGTGTTGTTATTTTGTTTTTATTTATTTTTATGTTTTTAACAAACTTATTATTATATGCCTTAAGCTATTTAATGGCTTGCATCGAGAAAATAATCTTAGATATAAAGAGGTCTATAGCAACAAATAATCAATTAATATAATACAATGTAAAGTTGAGATCTCATAGCTCTAATGGAGAAAAAGAAGGAAATAACATAAATGAAACAAACATAATAAGCACTTAAGGTCAACTTCTAAAGTCTTAATGCAACAAATAACATATTAAAGAGGTAGTTGATGCCCAGGCGACCAGAAAATATAGGCGTCAAGTTTGTCGTGACTTTTTAGAGAATAAGACCTTCAAGTTGTTGAATTATGATAAGATGCTCAATTCCTTTATTAAGAGCTTCAACAACTTTAGCAACTTGTTGAGCTTGAGGAATTTAAACATGAACATTAATGATCTCTGTCCTCAAGACATGACATTTGAGGTGAATGTTACAGAAGGAGCTACCAAATACAACAACATTAAAGATAGGTTTACAACTATGCTTTAAGATTAAAAAATATTTCAAATTTTATCTCAATAACTCTATTCAGTAAAATTAACATAAAAGTAAATTTTATATATAACAAAATTTAAAAAGATATCTTTATGTTTAAAAATATTAATACATATGCATTAGTTTAATTTTTTAATTTACAAATTTGACACTTTTTAGTATTTTGGCGTGTCGACAAATATGACTTGAAAATTTTCATTACAATTCAATGGTTAAATCCAATATGCTACATAAAAATTTGGTGTCGATTTTTTACCAACACTAATACGAAATTCAATACACTATGAGAAAATCGTAGAGATGTAGTAGTTTCGCAAACTCTTCGATTTACGAAAGTCGTTTCTAGCACAATCAAAAATAAAAAATAAATGTAATAAAATAAATCAACACCAATATTTGTTAACGTAGTTTGACACATTTTGCCTATATCTACGAGGCATTCACCAGCTTAATTCTTTCACTAATGACAATAGTTTTATACAAAGCTTTACTAAGTCGACACTACTCAACCCTTGATACTATCCCTCGTTCTCACTACCCATGAAAGAATTTTACACCCAATACTATGACCGTATCGTACTAACTTCAACAGAGGATTTTCTCAAACAATTTTTAACGATAACGTTATGAAAAGACAACACTTGAGGTAAAAAGCAACTCCCCTAAATTTGTCGCTTCATTAAATAATAAGATATATCCTAACAATCTCTCCCTTTTTGGCTTTTTTGTCACAAATAAGAAAGTTCCCTTGAATCAAAAAATTAAATATATATAAGTATTGAAGTCATAATACTCCCCATCAATCCAACATCAAGTTTCAAAGAACATCTATTAAAATTTTTAAGTTCAAGAAACATCCAAAGAACAATAATGAACAATTATCCAATCATCCAAATTTCTCTCCCTTGGGATAAAAAGATGCCAAAAAGTAAGACTAATAGTTACAAAGATACCTTAAAATCTTCCATTGAATTGATCAGTCACCAAAAATAATCTGATGTCTCCCCCTTGAGACAAAACAATGCCAAAACGAAGAATGCCTTTAATGCGATCAATCTCAACAAATAAAGAAGCATAAAAATTAGTACTAAGTGCAACGGAAGAATCATAAGCATGTAGGGAAATAGCAGAAAGTCAAGATGACAATTTACTACCAGTTAATACATATGCCAACATATCATTTCTCACTTCAATTCCATCTTCATAAGACTGATCAAATTCATAAACCCCATCATCAAGCATAGCCTCATCTACACATCAATCAACTGACCTTAGAAAACCCATAAATAAAAACTCAGAAAGCTTAAACGATAACTCCTTCGAATGTCTTTTTTGTTTTTTTTGTTTTTAATAAATAACATCAATCTATGCTTAAAAAATGTAAAGCACACAGTCCCTGTGCCCCTCAAAGAAATTCAAACTTGGGGGTTTATTCCTCGTTACATTATCTCAGTCATCAACTGTCTGGTTGATTTCTTCATCTGAAGCAACTAACTTACCCTCAGTTTGAACAATTTCTTCAAAAGCAGTAACTAACTGTGAATTTAGACAATTTCTTTTTTTTCACTACGTCTTTTTGCTTGTCCTTGACCCTTTCTAACCCAAAAGTGCTTCGGTAATTTGGGTTGCTGCTAGAAATTTAATGGAGACCGTCTAGATTTTTGATTTTGACTCATTTGAAATATCATTTGTAACAACTTGTAACATTTCGGTCTTATGTGCCCCATTGCTCTACACAAGTGACATATCGGTATGAACCTCCGATTTTCCTTTGAGATTTCTCCTTGGACAAATCTAGTCGCACCAATTTTCTCATCATTCGACTTGGAACATTCACCTCTATAGCCAATGTCTTGAAGATCTCCTTTAGTATTACTAATTTCTAGCAATTTTTTTAGCTTTTCGTTACCTCCATTTATTATTCTTATTTCCTTTTTCGTACTGACCAGCTTCAATTTTGTTTCATTAAGCTCATCTATTATAGAAAACAACTTCTTCTCAAGGTCTTGAATGGTGTTCTTCATGGCAGAGTTTTCCTTCTTTAACTTCTCATTTTTCTTACATGATGAACCCATTTAGCATAGATTAACTCATAGGCTTTATAAATACCTTCCTTTTTATCATCTGAAGTACTGTCATCACTATCATAATCTGAGATTAAGCTTTGAGTTGATTCGTCTGTGTTTTTCATTGAATTTTATGATTTACTCATGTTTTCATCATCAGTTACTTCCTTCTTGGTTGCTGTTAAGTAAGCAACTGGACTTTTACTGTATAAAGTAACCAACACAACACTATTCACAGCTTCTTCTTCACTACCATACTTACTTCCGAATTCATTCTCACTCTAAGTGCTTGTATAGAACTTCTCTTTTCTCTCTTCATGGTGTTAGCACATTCTGCTTGCACATGTTCGAAGCCTTGACACTCATGATATTGAATTTTTTTCACTTTTCTTTCACCCTTTTAACTTTTCCCTTGTTGTTTAAAATTACTATTTGATGAGCTCCCACCATTTTGCCTAAGATCGTATCTATCCTTCTTCACTTTCTTTAACCACTTACTGAAATTTCTTGTCAATAACTCCATATCCTCATTCTCATCGTATTCATCTTCGAAGTCAATCACGATTTTACCAATCTTGGCTTGCAATGCTAATCCTTTGTTCTTCTTTTGATTGTCCCTCAACAAATTCATCTCAAAGTTAGTAAGAATCTCAGTTACCTTATCCAAAGACAATTCAGTGATATTATGGGCTTCTTCAATGGACACAATTTTTTCCATGAATCTCGGAGGCAACAATCTCAATGTCTTCTTAACCAATTTGGTTAAAGTACTTCTTCTCGAGTTGATGTGCTTGATTTGCTATATCACGCAGTCTCTCATAGAAGTCTCCAATGGTTTCACTTTCATCTATGTTTCCAATGGTGGCCTAATGGTTGATGCCCCTTCTCTTATAGCCATAATTGTAAAACAAGCATCTGCACTAACTTGATGTATCAAGTTCTGATTAGGTGGCCTACTCTGATACTAATTGAAAACACTGTAGGGGTACAGTTGTAACATCCCATTACCTGTGGGGAGGTTAGAATCAGCGACGATTCCAGGATTTTAGTCTTGGGGGGCTGGCGCCTATATATATGTATATATTCTGAAAAAGTTTTAGTCTGGGGAGGTTGGCGCCTATATATATATGAAAAAAATTTTAGTCTTGGGGGGGCTATAGCCCCTGGCAGCCCCCTGGATCCGTCCCTGGTTAGAATGATAATATGAGTGATTAATGAGAGATAACAAATGCATTTTTTTATGCTCATGCATAATATGTCATACACATACACATGAATAGTGAGTTTTTCTGCATATGAAAATAATTGTACATGCATTCATGAATAATTCTGGGTATAATTGGATTGAGTTGTGTTATTTTTGAGAATTTTGAATTTGTTATATTGAAAATATTATTGGTTAGTGTGATTGTAGTATTTGAGAATTTTTGTGAATTTCAGAAATTATGGATTTTTATGAAACAATTAGGGAACAAGGAATCAAAAGGGATATTTGGAGATGATTGGATTGTAAAGATGGGAGTTAAAGAGATTAGTTCAAAAGCAACTTGGTTAGAGCTTAGACTTTAGCAAAGTGACAAGTGTTAAGTTGCTTTTTATACTTTTGTTAGAAAAGTAAGTTACTGTTCTTTGAGAGTTAAAAGACTAAGTTATATGTCTAAGTTACCTTCTTTGTAAACACCTTCTTCGAATTTCCTCCCAATACACAAATTTTTCCATCAAACTCCTTCTAAGAGATTTCTTTGCTTTTCCTTTTCCCATACCAATCCCAACTTGTAAGTTGTTTCTTCTACCCTAAGAAAAACCAGAAGTTGGTATTGTTATACAGTGGAATACGTGATTTGCATGGAATTTAGGACTTGAAGATAATTGAAGATTTTGGAGTTTTCAACAAGTAGTGAATAAATACTTTAGAGTTGGGGATTTATGAAATAAATTTGATGAATTACTGTCAGTTGCATAATCATGGCATTTTCGTGTATATATATTCATGAACACTGTGTTAATGATATGAAAATATGGAGATAATGTTATTTAGTTTTGATGGATTTTAGTGATCAGGTGATGAAAAAAATGATTTTTTTAGTTGAAAAGTAGTTGTAAAATGATGATCTGAGATGGGAATGAGTGTATGAATGAAAGTTGACAAAAATAGAGAATGTGAATCAAAGTAGAAAATACAAAGTTTTAAAAATGGTGGCAGAACGTGTATATGATGAAACATTGATTTTTTATATTTCGATCGAGCTTGGTTAAAATTGCATTTTTAGGAGTAGTATGAATTATGATGAATGAGTTGATTGAAATGTAGCAAAAATATTAGTAATACAAAAAATTGAAATGTTGGATTTTGAAAAAAAATGGAAGTCTGGAAATTTTTGGGAATGAATAGTAAGAAAGTTGAATTTTTGTTTTAAACTTCTGTGAATTTTCTGTACTGATCTAGATAGATTTTGACAAAATGGTCTTCATGGATTTTTTAGATCTTTCTTTAAGCTTTCCATTGATATAAAGTTTGCAAATTTTGAAGTTCTGGATCAAAAATTATGGATTTTAGAAGTTGTGCTTCGATGGAGAAGAAGAAGTGGGATTACACCGTCGTGCTTATGGGTTTTTAAGCAATTTGCACCGTTGTGACTCCAAGGAATAGCAAAAACACATTATTTTGAGGATAATGGGTTTGCACCATTGTGCCTATGGTTCGATTTTGAGAGTTGATAATTGATGAATATCTGAAAAGTTTCTGGATTTGATTTTGGTTGTTTTTATACCAAGAGTATTTGTAAACTACTTATGGATGGAATTCATATATCTATATATATGTTTTGATCTGGATTGGAGTTAGTTTGGATGAAAATCTAAAGAAAAAAGAAATTTACAGTAGAGAGAGAGAGACAATATGGAGTTTCGAATTTATAGTGTTAGATTGATAAATTTGAATATGGATGTGTATAGATTATATTTGGAATTAGAAATACTGAATAGATAAGTTGGAAAGAATTAGAAAGGCTAGAAAGGAAAAAAAAATTATGGAGGAACTGAAAAAGGATCGACGAAGAAGATGGTAGAAAAGCACCGTCGTGCAAATATAAAACCGAAAAGTCGTGATCATGCAAAAGCATGATAGCTACTTCGGGGTTTTGGCAAAGTCGCGATTGTGCTTTTGCACGACCGTGACTTTCGCGGGTTTAGGTGAAACTCGCGATCATGTACATACATGATCGCGACTTTCATCTAACTATTCTAAAAGGATTTTTGCTGAACATCCTTCAACCTTGTTGCTATAACTTCTTCACCTGATGTCCAAATGACTTAATTTTTGGACCAATAGATTCATAAGACATTGAATTACATCTCTAACAAAAATCATAGCCTTCTGAATTGATTTGGTTGGTGAATTTAAGATGGAAATGTGACTGTGCTGAAGTATAATAATTGATAGGATTAATTTACTAAACATACTTCAGTGTTTTGATTATATCTGGATCTATAGGATTCCAAATGAGATGATTTTTGATTTGGAATAAACTAGAGAAATAGGACTACAAATCATATGAAAAAGTTGAATTATGATTCAGTCTCTAAGATGTTCAATTTCTGGATGGAAGTTGTACATAGTAAATTGTCTTTGAATAAGAATAGTCCAAAAATGTTTGAGATATATCTTCCAAATTACTGAATCAAATTGAGTGATTTTGGTTTCAATAGAAACATAAGACATAGAGGAACACTTTTCTAGAAGAGAGTATGACCAAATTACTTCATTTACACTTTTTAATTAAATGTGAACAGTAGACCCCCAAGTGTGACTTGAAAAAATCTGAAGTGAGTCAATGATAAATGAATTGTGAATTTAATAGTTTTAGTGAGGCATAAACCTAAGTATAAATTATATTTAGATGAGTTTTGATATGAGATTAATTTGGTGATGAAATTGATGGTAAGATACCTGAGATTGTCATGAATATGCATTGTGCATATTTCATTTCATACATGTGCATTATTAAACACTTATGATTGTGCAAATTGTGATATATGTGCATGTTGTTTGACATAGAGGAGCAACTGGAACGTTAACCTTTAGACATTGCTGAAACTTCCAGGCATTAGGTTTGAGAGAAACTAGTGAGTAACCTAGACAGTTTTTCTCAATTATTGTTTGCTTAAAAGATATTTTGAATGATGAATGAATGTGATTTAGTTGAGTTAATTTCCGAACAGAAGATCCGATGATTGTGAAATGTATATTGAAGTGCTGCTTGAATGTGAATGTGAAGAACTATATGTTTCATAATATGATTGATTGTGATAGATGCATTCCATACATAAATGCACAATTAGATAATGGAAGTTGTAACCAGAGTAGCCACCGATTAAAGTTTAAAGCTCAATGTATGAAAAAAAGTCTCAAGCTCAGACAGTGATTAAGAGCCTAAGGCTCACTATGTAAAATGAGTCATGTATCCTCATAGGATAAGGGGCACTTATTAATGAGCCCGATATCCAAAATAGATACAGGACAGTTCAGGCACTCGGTCACAACAACGTGATAATTGGAAAAGTGTCTTATGAGCATTTCATGTGCATTTTGTTAAGTATGTTTGCTGAATTGAAACGCCAAATTTGCCTATGTTTAAGTGAAAATGTGATACTGATGTAAAATGCAATTTTGTGAAATATTTGTATGTGAAATGATGTGTTGCATGAATTGAGTAAACCATTGATGATGGTTACCTCATTGAGTTCGTAAAACTCATCAAAATTGCAACGTTGTCTTTTCAGGACCGAGAGACGACTCTAGCTACTGAGAGGCTCTGCCAACCGTGTATATTGTGATTTGGCAAGAGAAGTCATGGCTCAAAAGTCGATCAACTAAGATTTTTGGATGGCTTAGATAGATTTCATATATTTTCCTCTTTCATGTAGAACATTTGTATTAGGTTTTGATGATGTACATGTAGTAAAGTTTGAAAGACACAATGTAGACTTTCGGTTTTATGCAATGAAATGAGGAAAATTTTGGTTTTTAAATTATTGTGATTTTCTATTGATGCCTTATAAGTGAATAATGATATGATACCATATGAAGTGAATGTAGTGATCGAACGTAGCGCACCATTATCGTAAGATATGTACCAGAATGACTTCTGGGCGTTTCAGTGTGTACCCTACAATAAGGAGGCGTTACAGTATTAGTTTCGCAAACTCTTCGATTTACAACAGTCATTTCTAGCATAATAAAAACTAGAAAAATTAAAGGCAACAAAATAAATCAATACCAATATTTATTAACGCAGTTCGGTAAATTTTTTCTACGTTTACAGAGCCCTCACCCAGCTTAATTTTTTCAATAACGACAATAATTTTATACAATACTTTACTGAGTCAACACTACTCAACCCTTGATACTATCCCTCATCCTCACTACTGGTGAAAGAATTTCACACCCAATAGTACGACCGTCTCGTACTAACCTCAATAGAGGATTTTCTGAAACAATGTTTAATGATAACGTTATGAAATAAACAACTCTAGTGATTAAACAATAACTAACATAAACAAAGACAACACTTGAGATAAAAAACAACTCCCCTAAATATGTCGCGTCATCAATGAAAGATCGAAAAGTTGTCAACCAAGAAATTTGCTATAAATCTTCGATATAGTCACTGAAACATCCCACACACAACAGCCACAAAACATCTCAAATCAACAAGTATTTCATCACCGAAACATTAACCCAATAGAGCTGCAACAACTAAGACAACTACTGAAGTTTTTTGCACCAAACCAACAACAAAAACGGTTGCTACAAAGTCACGAAAACTTTTAAAATTTTCGTACACCAACACCAAAAACTATAACCACAAAATTACCAAGACTGCTGGAAGTTTTCCACACAAAAACCACTATCGATGACAGTAAATAGCCCAACAAAATCACACAAACATCATAGAAAGTCAATTGGTAAAAAACTCACGAATTTACCCAACTGAACTACGCAAAGACAAAAACAAGAACACAGTTGCACTAAAACTTCATCAACTACAACTAACCAACAAAGACACACGACTATCAAAGCACTTCAGTGCAGTATGTCATCTTCAACCCACGCACATGAAACTCTAATAAAGATAGCAACATAAAGATCAACACATTAGTCCTTCCATGCACTTTTTAATCATTAAAACAAAAGACTTACAACCTCACTCGCACAGCACCAACAAACAAACAAAAAAGACACATGGAGGGAGTCACGAATGAAGAGAGTTACTCATGTCCCACCACAAAATTTGCAACTAACTAAATCTATTTTTCAGCCCATGACAACATCATACACACACACTGCTTCAACTCACTCGCAATTTTCTGCACACACCAACGACGCTTCAACTCACTCACAAATTTTTGCACACACCAAAAAATCTCACAAAATCACTCACGTGTGTTGCACACAAAGAAACACCCAGTAACCCACGCAATAAGACAAAGAGTTGGAAAAATTCACACAAGTATTTTTTGCATTAAATCAAGGACCTGGAAACCTTTACCACTTCACACGCAAGCCTCCCAGAAAAAAAAGTCTCACAAAATCATTATCATGTATGTTGCAAAAAGGAGGAAAAACCTAGTGATCACCGTGATTAAACTAAGACCTAGAAAAATTCAAGCAACATCTACCTACACCATGTTGCCCTATCCATATCTCCAAAATAAACGTACGCCAATTTTCATTCAAGATAGAGTTCTATTTGTACAACAACTCTATACAATAATCCAATTCAAATAAGGCTTCTTGATTTATATTTTTAATCATATTATCTTAAATATCCAATAATAAAAAATGTCAAAAATTAAATAATAAGACATATCCCAACACACTACTTAAATGCTTTATCATCTATCTAATGGGAAATTATGCATTAACAATCAATTAAAAACTCTTTTTATTTGTTGTATACCAAGAAACACATCACCCAGCGTTGAGTTGGATGGTCTTTTGGAAAATATGGGTCAAACTCGTGTTGAAATTGCTCCAAAATGACTAGCTCCCCTGATAATTATATGCATTCCATAAAAGATGATGAAATCTAAAAGATTTAAATTTATTTTAACATGATAATTCTTTTTTTCTAAACCCATGAGGTGTTCTAAGTGAGTTCGAACTGTCGGTAATACCGTTAAGTCATTATCACGTCTATATTAATTCTTGCTCGAACCGTTTTGAGCCCTTAAGTCATTATCACGTCTATATTAATTCTTGCTCGAACCGTTTTGAGCCCTAAGGAGCGGTTGAGCATTACCACCAAATATTTAACAATGTTGTATTTGCAAGCGAGAGTCGAACCTCCAACCTTATTTAAAGGGAAGACCCGCAACATGCTAATTCTTTTAAGTCATAGATTATCCAAGAAAGTAAATGTAATTTACTTGAGCAAAGTAACTGACGTAGAAGAATACAATACGAATATTAAGTCAATAATTATAATAAATGGAAATTATTCTTGTAGGAATTTTATGGATGACGCCCAAGCGACGTCGGTTTTTCTTTCCGATTTAGATATTACACCTAATTGACTGTGACCCTTTACCATATGGCGGGCCTTACATTACATGATCTCACTGCGTTCCTAGTTCCAAAGTGAGATGATGGTTTTGTCGAAACTACTTTAACCGATCGATGCTCACCCTCCCCATATCTTTTCAGTGTACTTCCCGCGAAACTCTTACCAACAACAACGTTGCGTTGCCTCTTACTGGACCAAGTCTTAGGAAATTCCTTCCACCGAAGCTGATCTTATAAGAACCTACACATCATAAGATAAGATATGAATAACCCATAGTCTAATCTAAATTTTAGATGTGTATCATGTCATTTCTAGCATTATCAATTGCAGTAGTAGATGGACCGACCGCACAAACTTGAAGTAAGCATCCCCTTCAAATTCAATGACAACAATGTGATAATAGCAAAAGAGGCCATGTTCAGACAGATTAGGTTAGGCCAGAATATCAAGGCGGACGAATGTTTGCAACCAACGATTATAACTAGAAAGCAACTATCGCTCAACCACATCATAAATGAGTTGACAAAACCTTTTGAGCCTCCACCAACCCCAATGTCTAGCTATTAAAAGCCTCCCTCTCACCCCGTTTAATTACGTTCAAATTTAAATCATACCCCAGAAAAAGCCAACGTCACTTTTACCCTCCACTACCACGTCATCATTAACTCTTCTATTTCTGCTCACTTCTTTTTTTGTCATTTCCAAGAAACAGGGAAGCCACCGGTTACCTTTCATTCCAGTTGCCTTGTCTCCCAATATTCTTCGTCAATTTCCACACGTATTGGCCTACAGTCCCCGGTAGACTGCAAAACCAAGCCATTAGATCACTTTTAAGGTTGCTACACAAGATCTCACATCCGGTAGATGTAGCTCGATGCAATGAATCCTTTAAACAAGCTCGTTGCCGCTATTACTGTTATCTTTGTGATTTGTCTGCTGGTTCTTGTAATCCAGTCCATCTACGTGCTTTGGCGTCGGAGAAGACTCAGACAAGTCGTCACCGGAAGTGTCCGTGACGTCGAATTCAGCGGGGAACAGCTACCCTCGAAAGAACTTCTTTACTTCTGCTGCAGGGACCAGAAAACCACTCGGGTCGAACCCGACGGAGCGCTGGCTGCCGTTGAAGCGACAGCGCCACCGCTCATACCGTCTCCTACGGAGGAGGAGGTGGATCAGATGCTGAAGCATAAGGGACTGTACGGACCGTCTAGGTGTTTGTTTACTATAAAAGAAGAGGAGAGAGAGGAGATGGAGTGTGATCATAATCTGCCTTGCTCTTCTTCGACTACTGAGAACAAAGTGGAGAAAATAAAGGTGGACGAAAATGGTGGCTTGGGGGAGGCATCTAGTGAAAGTGAAGCACAAGTGATTGCTGAGGCTGACAAGACGACTCCATTTTCAACTCCTTGTGCTTCGCCTCCTTATTATACGCCGTCACCGTCTCCAACTCAGGAAGGAAACTGCTTATGCTCGACGGCGAGCGATGTCGTCGTTGTGGGAATAGAACGGAACAGTATGAGCATAGAGATTGGCGCCTGAGCGAGCGACTGGTGGTCAGAAGAACAATCCACTGGTTATGTTTTACTTAAATTAGGCTCAGGATCATGTAAGTAATTGTTTTCGGGTTTTTTAGTTTTCTTTCTGAGCAGTAACGTTTGAAGCTAGGAGGTCGACTTAATTAGTGGTACAGCCACGTAGACACTGTCTGTCAAGTAGAATTATGTGTTACAATCGTTGCTTGACTTTATTTTATTTTGCAATTTGTTTCATCAGAAATGGAGAATGATACTTTTAGGATTTATTACGAATATATCCTATCTTTATTTTTAGTATTTTTATTGGATATGATAATTTTTATAATTTTTGAAGGTGTATTTTTATTAGAAATTTTTACTTTGTTTTGGAATTGGATATTGTTTGAGATTTTGAAGTGAAGTCATAATTCATATATCCTCTTAAGCAGAATTTTTGGTGAGAATATATGACGACATATTGTTCTTGTTTAGAAAGGAGTCTTTTAAGGAAAACCTAGTGAGTACACGTGTGTGACAAAAAGAGTGTGAAGCCAATGTGCAATTTGCTTTTGTTAAGGTGTTTTTTCAGCTGCGCATGTTTCTAGGATTTTTGGGTGAGAAACATATGTTGAAAAATTGCTAAAAGGGTTACTGTTCTCTTTTACGTTTTGATCTTTATTGAGCTGATGCTTTTAGTGTTTTTGGAGCAACTCTGTTCAATGACTTATCTTTAATAAGCAGTCAACGAAGTGTGAAGTGTTGCTGATTTTTCTAGGCTGTGTGAGAAAAACCATATGTGTTGTTTCTTTGGTTTACTGGGTGTTGGCTTTATCAAGGTTGCAGTAGGCGTAAGGGTGAATATAGATTTGGTGTTAGCTTTTATAAAAAGGTGAAGTGAATATATTAATTAAAGAGCCTACGTGGTTTGTTTTGGAAAAGAAGATAAAGGTAAGGTGTATATTTTGTTTAGCAAAGCAAAAGACGTCTTTGAAGATTAAATTGCGTGTCGCACATTCAACTTTGTGAAGTGGTTCTTTGGTGGACTATTTTTCTATTATTGTTGCGACAATTTTTAAATCTATTTTAGTGGAGCGGAACTCATCGGAAAATTGTTTTTGCCTATGTCAAGTGTATTTAGTTTTCACTATTTATTATTTTAATCACTTGAGTTGTTCGTTTAATTATCTTTATTATTAAATATTGTTGAGAAAATTTTCTGTTGAGGTTAGTACGAGACGGTCGTACTATTTGGTTGATTGAGAAAATCTTTTGTTGAGGTTAACAAGAATCGGTCGTATTATTAGGTGTAAAATTCTTTCACAGGAAGTGAGGTTGAGAAATAGTATCAAGGGTTGAGTGATGTCGGCTCAATAAAGCCTTGGGTAAAACTATTGTACTTCTGTGAAAGTAATTAAGCTGGGTGAGGGCCCCGCAGACGTAGACAAGGTGTGTCTAACTGCGTCATCAAATTTTTGATATTTCTATTATTTCGGTTTAGCTTGTTTTATATTTTATTGGTGCCAAAGAAATTTGCAGAAAGTTTGCGAAATAATTAATCCCATTCGATTTTTCAATTGGTATCAGAGCAAGGTCACGACTTAGAACTTTGTAGCAAGTTGATGTAGATCCTAGATTCGCAAACATAGCTACGAGAGACGGTGCATCAATCACTCGACCACCACTATTGGATGGATCAAATTATCCATCATGGAAATCTCGGATGAAATTTTTTATTCAAGCTAAGAGCATGAGAGCCTGGCATTCAGTAGTATATGGTTGGACGTATTTAATGATCATTGATGATAAAGGAGAGGCAGTATAGAAAGATCCATCTGAATGGACAAGATTGGAAGAAAAAAGTGCACTGATAAATTCACAAGCAATACATGCGATATTTAGTGTTGTTGACGAAGGACGCTTCTTAATGATATCAGCATGTGAAACAGCAAAAAAAGCGTAGGACATGTTGCAGACTATTCATGAAGGGTCTAAATCTGTGATATCTTCAAAACTACAAATATTAGCTGTGGAGTTTAAAGAGCTGAAGATGGATGAGCATGAGACTATCGGAGACTTTCACAAAAAATTGAGAGATATTGCAAATCAAG
>JANVCL010000004.1:23294005-23306989 GCA_026546855.1 Erythroxylum incrassatum
TGATGCAATTGAAATCATTAAACTTCTTTGATTCAAAGAAAACATTAGTGGCTTATTTACTCTATTATAAACATGTATCCACCGTGATTTCCTTGTTTATAGACATGCTCAAAATGTCTCTTCTCTTGTTCCTCTTGACTCTTTTGATCCCTTCATACAATAACAAAAATCTCACTCAATAGGGTTTCCAATTGAAAATCCCTTAAAGTACAATCACTAAAATTGGTTCTAGAATGATTAAACCCAAGCATTTTCTAAAGTCCATGAACTAAACTCCTTCTAAAAAATCCAAAACATTTAAAATGATCTTACCTTCATTCTTTACCAAATGAAGGGATCTTTAGCTCAAATAGAAGCTCTTCTCTTCCTATACTTTTTTCCATTCTTGAATAACCTCAAAATCTCTCTTGAAGTCTAACACAATTGAAACCCTAGCTTGTTTTCTCTTCTTCCTCTCCTTCTCTTTTTCTCTTGATATTTCTCTCTCTTCTTCATGACACTTCTCTCTTTTTCTTTTCCATTTTTGTTCTTCTCTCTTTTTAAAATGCAAGACAACACTTTTTCTTTCAATTATGCCTTTAATGAGTCCAAAAAGTCCCATTTTCCCTTCCATTTATGCCTTATGTCTTTTGTGCTTAAGTTTCTTGCCAACAATATCCTTGAACATTCTAACATAACACTTTCTTCTAGAAAATTCATTTCATTTGGTTCAGAAATCTGAAAGTTGTATCCCAAACATTTCAGACTGTTGTGAGATTGAAACAGTACACTATACCCAACTTCTATCCAGAATTTGAAAGTCTTAAAGATAGAATTAAATGTCAATTTATACTTATAATTTGTAGCTCCATGTATCTAGTTTACCAAAAATCAGAAATCATCTCATTTAGAGCTCTACCGGTCCATAAATCATCAAAATACTGAAGTATGTTCAATAAAACATCCAATTCACACTCTTCCAATCGATACCCTTACTTTGATTCAATCAATCCTTTTCAAAACAACAACCCAAAAATAATAAAATTTCATGGAGACGTGAAAATAGATGTGTTAGGAATCTATTGGTCCAAGACTCACCTCAATTGGAGGTTGAATAACAAGCTTATGGCTGAAAGAATCAAATAAGGTTTTGTCTTCAATCATATTGAACCTATCTTGGGACAATTCACATAACTTTCACTAGAGATGTCAGATCAAGGTTATTATTGAATGTTTTGAAAGAAAACTTCAAGATATACAACTTCCATAAAGACCTCAAAGACAATTTCTATCATTTGAAGGGTCAAAAATAGGAATAGACGATATGACATCATTTATAGACGATGTGACGTCATCAAACGATACAAGATTGGGATAATTGCCATAACTTTTCCTAAAGACATCGGATTAGGGTGTTCTCTAAATGGTTTTAAAGAGGACTTCAATATCTACAACTTCTATGAAGATCCCGGAGACAAATTCTATCACCTAAAGGGTCAAAAATAGGAACAAAAGATATGACGTCAATTATATACGATGTGACATCATCAAATGATACAAGATTGAGAAAATTACCATAACTTTAACTACAGACATCAGATTAGGGAGTTCTTTGGATGATTTGAAAGAGGACATTAAGATCTACAACGTTCATGAGACCTTGAAGACAATTTCTATCATATAAAGGGTCAAAAATAGGAACAGACGATATGACATCATCACTAGACAATATGACGTCATCAGATGATACATAATTGGAAAATTTGCCATAACTTTCCCTACTAATATCAGATTAAGGTGTTCTTTGGAAGTTTTGAAAGAGAATTTCATGATATACAACTTTCATGAAGACCTCGAAGACAAATTCTATCATCTGAGGGGTCAAAAATGGCCAGACGATAGTGTACAGAAGGTCAAACATGGAAGAAGCAGAAGTCAAACATAGACGATATGACGTCATCATAGTCGATACATTTTACAGACGATACAATCTATACTCCTGAACATCTCTACTTATAAAAACCATAACTTTCAACTCCAATGTCCAAAATTTTCATACTATATACTGTTGGAAAGATAAAAGAAAGACCTACAAATTTCTAAAGATAACTTTGCCTAATTCTATCTAAATCAATCCATAATTTCCCTTGAAGTCAGAACATGAAATTTACATTCCTCCACCAATGTACTGCACTCAGTTCTCAACTTCATGACAAATTTTGAGACTCATAAAGATAAAATTTAAATTCGATGTCTTTATAAGAAATGTAGCCATATGTTTCTAGTTTAATTCAAATCAAGAATCATCTCGTTTGGATGACTAGAGAAAAAGTTGTGGCTAAAAGACTGAAGCATACTCAGTGAATATTTTCTAGATCAACTACCAATTTGTTTCAAAATCTTTCCTTAACACATCTCATACGAAGATCACCTTTTCTACTTTATTTACTCCACATTCTTAACTCCATTTCAAATCAATATCATCCTTAAAGAAATTATAATCCATGATTAATCATGAACACCAATAACAGAACATACACTTATATAAATATCCTTCATCAACTTACCACACATATTCAACTTCATTTTTGCTTTCATTTTACTTTTAACCTTCACCTTAATTCTTCTCATTTCAAAATCTCTTATCCACCAAAAACACCAAAGCAAAAAAGGAATCTATCCACATTTCTCATTCAATATTTCTAACTTCTAATAAAACGTTCAGGGTCCAACATTGATGCTGTAATTTTTTAGTCCAAGCTTTAACAGGTCGAGAGGGCTAAGATTTAGCTGCAATCGACCCTTTTTCTCATAGCATTTGACACCCTGTTGTTCCATCAACATCTCATGAGAGAGAACTGGAAAGTCCTCTTTGGAAAGGGAGGTTCCCCTTTGTCTATGACGATTTGAAAGCCTTGAGAAGAGCCTTTTGGACAGGCAATAGCCACCTCCATCGTGCCTTGTTCCAAGAACCAATTAAGAGAGAAGCACTACACAGGATTGATTGAATTGGACTTCAAACTTGATAGTTCTAAAACATTAAAATTTGTTTGAAGTCCAATTCAATCAATCTCTCTCCATAGGTTAAAACTTGTTGCACTAGATTGATTGAATTGGACTTCAAACTTGATAGTTCTAAAACATTAAATTTCTTTTTATGGATTCCAAACATTAGAATATGAAATGTATTTTATTGTAAATGTTAGAGTTTTAAACAAAAATTTTCCTTTGTAAAGAATCCATTGGTGTTACGTGAAGCTAATGGATTCCATGTAAAAATAAATTTTAAAAATATTGCTCCAACTAATGTGAACACTTAATGTCATGTTAATGCTAACATAATCAATTAAATATTATGTTAGCAATAACGTGATACTTAATTAGCAACATCCTAACAAGTTTAAAAATTTTGTTTGAGAAAATTTGAATTTTATAGTTTTGTTAAGTTCAAGATATAACATGCACTTTTTGTAAACATTATAATTTAAAAGAGACATTTTACTTTTTAAAATATTGTTAGATGAAAACCAAGATCTTACATTTATTGGAATAAGATCTCTATGATGTTTGTAAGTTATAATTAAAGATAACTTTTGTCTGATTTAATTTATTTTGAGATAATTGAGTTTCAAATTTTGTTCGAATACATTGAGCTAGTACGAAACCTAGTTTGACGATTTGAACTCCTCTCTTAAAATAAAATCATCTTAGTTTAATTATTCAAAACGTTGTTTTAGTTTGATTGTTCAAGAAATTCAACAATATTGTTTTGATTAGTTATTTCAAAACCATATCATTTAAGACAAATTGTGTATAATTCAGTGATGGCGTGTCAAACTAACAAAAATAAATTCCTACTCTAGAACACTTAAAGTGGTGAATAGGGTCGAACCACAGAAACCAATGCAGCAATTGTTTATTTGTGTGAAAACAATAAAATAAAAATAAATAAATAAATAAAAATAAAAATAAAAATGAAAATGAAAATAATTGATTTAGGAATGATTGATTTTAGAACACGAAATCACGTCGACGGAAATTAAAAATAAAGATTGAAAGCAATATAAAGAAAAGCCTAGCTAAGGTACTCCTCTGTTTGATACTATAATTCGATCATAGACTCAAAAATATGAATTTTGTTTATTCTTATGGACAAAGTTATAGTAGACAGTGAACAACATATATCGACCAACCCATTCGTAATTATTTGATAACCTCGAGTAAAGATTCACAGATTATTACCCTAACCAATTAGATTATTCCCGAGTAAAGCTCTGCAGAATATAATCTATGGCAGTAATAGGCTCTAATAGACCTTTGTCTTAACCAACAGAATCAAAAAAGCCACAATTTATTTAGACTAAATCATTTAATCTCATTAATTTCTTAATTGAAATTAATTCGTCACTTAGAAAGACAGCAATCACGGATTAACTAATCTATTCACCAATTTATCACCAAGTCGATCAATTAATAGGCTTCATTAATCAACAAACACAACAATAATAAATTGAGGAAAACGTAGAGTTCAAAAAAACATAAGAGATAAACAAAAGCAATTAAATCAAGAGAGTCTCACGAATTACATGTTTCAAACGTTGGATACCTTGTCTAGATTAAAAAGGTAGCCACGCATAGCACTATTCTCTATCTACTGTAGTTGAAATTCAACTCCAACGTTGGTCCACACTGCCGCACCTCTAGCTCTCACACAACACACAGATCAGCTTCAAGAATGCAGACCTTCTTTTTTAATTGTGATAAAAATAAATCTACTCCTAAAGCTACCGTCCACTCTCCTTTCGTTTGTGTTAAAAATATAAGATCTTCTCTCCAAAGTTGCTGCTGTCTACCACTATTGTCTTTTCATGTGATAAAATAATCCCCTCCATCTGCTGCTGCAGTCGTCCCTTTTGTGATAAATATAAATCTCTCCTTCAAAAGCTGTTGCTGTTTTGCCTTCTTAGTTTATGCTCTTAAGACCTAAATTTGAGTTTGTTTCGAGCTTTTTTATGGGCTGAGCTACTCTTGGGTTTATTTTGGGCTTGCTCTACATCGAGATGGGTCTCTCTTCAAGTCATGTATGGACTGGTTCGTCACTACAAGCAATTCAAAATTGGGCCCAAACTCTGATTATTCTCGGACTAGTTATGTTGTCTTATTTCTGGACCAATTTCGACTAACCATAAAAAGTAAAATATAGAACTTAGATGGTTCAAAATTGGTCATCAGAAAGATCATTGAGTCAGCTTCAATTTGAGCTTTGGATTGCAGAAATCCAACGGTTGGATCTTCAGATATAAATTTTTGAAGCACAAGAGGTCAAACTGTAGGTCTCCAACTTTACGTCAGTTTTTGAAAATTTACTGCTGTTAAATGATAGCTCCAAAAATTTTGGAACTTGGTGGAAACATTCTTCAATGAGCCAAGATTATGCTTGCCAAATCTTAGAATTTTCTAATGCACCAATCCCGAGATAAAAATTCCCAAAGGTCCAAAGGTTAAACTTGCCAGAAACTGAAAAATAGTGTTAATTTCAACCTATTAAGGACTTTTTGTATTTTATGTGTCTAAAGCTCTAATAATTATGAAACATGATAAATAAGTCATAGATATCCATAAAACACATGCAAGAAATATAAGGTTCTAAAAACATATAAAAATATGATTGCATCATTTAGGTTGCCAATAATAAGGAGAACCGGTTCAACCCAGCTTATCTCATTGTAATTGTCATCCTTAGTGACAATTATTAATTTTGTCACTTTACCCTTGGCGGTTGTACATTAACTTCAATTTTATTTCTTAGCCAAATATAGACCATGTGTTCTGTAAATATCATTTATCGAGGAGACCAGATGTGGCCGGGTAGCGGGCTTCCAATTTTTATTTTAGTCAGCACCATGCAACAAAGCTGATAACATCATTCTCAATGTTCTCGCATATCCGCTTTTGCTTTTACCGCTTTTGACCAAGTCTTTGGTACCATACCAAAAGGACACGCTACCACTTCTCATTCCATCTCCGACTCTCCATAGGTCTCTTTCTCTCAGAAACAGCAGCACATGAAGCTCTATTGCCTCTCCTCGGATCCCTCACTCATCAATCATCATCATTTTGAAATCATAAATGCACAAAAATTTAAAGATGAGAGAAAAAGAAGGTGATGATTCTTTATTCAAATAACTGGAATGATACCCTTCTACAGATTGTAAGCAACTTTCAGATCCCATATGTCCCTTACTTTCATGCAAGAAAAAGAAGTCACTCATAACAGCACAAAAAGTAGAGAAAGAATATACAGTGACCTTATATATATCGGAAAGAGCTATATTTATATATGTTAGCTTCCCTTTTCTTAAAGTCTGCAAAAGGATATGTGGAAACTTTGTCTCCATGCTAATGTTGTCTTTTTTTAGATGCTTTTATTCTATGGAGATCTTATTTTGGCTTTTGTTTTGTTTGTTCAAAAGGAAACCAAGTATTTGTGCCAGGGAAAGACGAGTTGGATACCTGTTGAGCATAACTACTGATAATTGTGTCTCCTACATCAAGCTAACAACTCTAAAAGGTTCACGTTGGTTAGAAACTTAAAAGAATTTCACCATTTTATTCTCATGCTTTTGTCTGATTCATTGATATAACTAGATGGTTGAAGATTCCGTACGTTCTGTCACTTTTCACTTTCCACCCTTCTTAGATAACGCCATCTCCAGGCTCCAGGACCGAGTTTGAAAACCACAGTTTTACTTAGTTACAAGTATTAATCAAATTAGGCTATTTCTTTTACCAAAAAATAATAATGCTCTTTCTAATTATTTTCACTGAATTTGCTGTATTTTATTTTTTGTTGGGTACTCCAAGACTGAATGCTAATAAAAAAATTAACAGATTTACCAGAGGAAGTAGTATCCTTTTATCTTGAAATAATTCAGGGAATATGTCAAACTTACATTCCAAACCAAACCGGAAAAGAACAAATTCAAATGTTATCAATAAAACAATAAAGAAGAGTAATAAATAATAAACAACAGTGCAAACCTAATATCTTCAATGATATTTTTACTTTTTATTGGATTAATTGGTCATACGTATTCTCTATAATAAAATCTTAAATTTTGTAATAAAAGTTTAGCACCTTTTTACATGTTCATAAGTGATTAACAAAAATCCAATAAAAATGAATTTTATCGGTCACATACTACTAATTTTTATCTTAATTGTTTAGAAAATATGTCATATAAATCTTTAGTTGTTTATAATAGTCTATGAATTCTTCTTACAAGAACTTGATATCATTATAATATTAAAGTGTTATTCATTGTTTTTTTATCAATTTTCTTCTCATTAATTATGTTCAATTACTACAAGAATTTTCACAAAATAAGAAACTGAAAGAAAAAATTCATAACTATTTTGTAGATATTTGTAATTGATTCAATCTAAACAAAATGATTAGATATTATCTAAACTAAAATGATATGGTACAAAAGATAAGTATAGCTAATGTAATTACAACCGAAAAATGAGATAAGAGGATAAGTGTATCTAAGGTAATTACAATTGTAAAGAGGGAGAAGATGATATGTTATCAGCAATTCCCAAGCTAATGTTTGGAAGAACATTGAGCTTTGAGAAAATGATATCTTATCAGCAATTCACAAGCTAATGCTTGGAAGAACATTAAGCTTGGGATGGAATAGCAAGAAGGAAGTAGAACCTAATGGTTGTGAGATTGTCAACAAGTTGGTGAGAATTGGATATATGACGTATGAACAAAAATTTCTTTGCAACCAAATCGTGAACAAAATGTATATCAATTTTAGTATGTTTGGTACGAGCATGAGAGACTAGATCTGCAGCAAGAAAGGTAGCTCCTATGTTGTCACAGTACAAAAGTGGTTTAATATTAGAGAGTCCAAGTTCCTTAAGTAGAGAATTAAGCTAACATAGTTTAGCAGCAGCTCGAGTAATGCTCTTGTATTCAACTTCAGTGTTAGATTTGACTACAGTATGTTATTTCTTAGAACTCCAAGAAATTAAGGAGGAGTCAAAGAAGATGCAAGAACTAGTGTAGATCTATTATCGTTAGGACACCCAACCCAATCAACATTAGAGTAAGCGGTGATGGTTGATAGTTTGGTGAGGTGTAGGTCATAGGATGGGGCATAGTGAAGATACCAAAGAATGCATTTTACCATATTCCAGTGAACATAGAGAGGATAGTATAAGAATTGGGAAACTTTGCTAACAACAAATTAGATGTCAGGTCTGGTTAGACAAAGATGTTGCAATACTCCAACAATACTATAGAATTTAGTGAGATTAAAAAGAGGAAGACCATAGTTTTTGGAAAGTGGAAGAGAGGGGGTAATGGGTGTAGAGATAGGTTTGGAAGAGTCTAGGTGTGTGCATTGAAGAAGGTCACGAGTGTATTTAGATTGTGTGAGAAGAATACCAATGGGTGTGAAAGTGACTTCAACACCAAAAAAGTAGTGAAGAGGGCCTAGATCCTTTATGGTGAAAGTAGAGTTAAGAGCATTAATGATGGTCTAAAGAAATTGTTGTGAGAACCAATGACCAAGATATCATCCATATAAATAAGGAGAAAGGTGGTGTGAGATGATGTAGAGTGCATAAAAAATGATGTATCAACCCTGGATGAAGTGAAACCATGGTCAGCAAGTTTATGACTTAAGCGGTGAAACCAAGATCGAGAGGCTTCTTTAAGACCATAAAGGGCTTTGTGTAGGTGACACATATAATGAGGATGAAAAGGATCAACAAAACCAGGTAATTCTTGCATAAAAACATGTTCTTGTAAGTTGTTACAGAGAAAAGAATTGTTAACATCAAGTTGAAGAATGAACCAATTTTTAGCTAAGGCAAGCGTAAGAACGAGGCGAATAGTGGTTGGTTTGACAAAGAGACTAAGTGTGTCAGTGTAATCAAGAACAGGTGATTGATGATAGCATTTTGCTACCAAGTGAGTGTTATAACGATATAGGGAATCATCAGGATGAAGCTTTATACGAAATACTCACTTACAACCAACAATATTTGCACTTAGAGGAGGGGGAATAAGGGATCAAGTATTTTTTTGAAGGAGAGCTTTATACTCATCAACCATGGCTTGTCACTAATGAGGAAATTTGTTTGCTCAAGTGAAAGAAGTATGGTTGGGATTAAGAGACGGAGGAATAGTAATGTGGTAAGTAATATGGTCAAGGAAGGATTTTAAAGGTTTAGTGTAAGTCTTGAGTGTGATTGACCATTGGAGGAGAAGAGGAAGATGATGTGGGGGAGAACTAGACAGTGTAGGAGTAATAGATGATAATTGAAGTTGTAATTGTAAGGATAGTGAAGTGGGACCAGAGGAAGGGGAGGATGGTGGGAATTTAGAAAACTAAAGTTCAAGAAATCTAACATGATGAGAAATATGAATTTTATTGGTGGAAGAATTAAAACATTAGTATCCTTTATAATTTGGGGGTATAGTCGAGAAATACACATGGAACATAGTTTAGTGTGAGCTTATCAGGTCAAATGTGAGCAAAGAAGGATAACATTTATAACCTAAAACTCGAAGATGATTAAGATTAGGAGAAGAATTGAACAACAGTTCATAAGGCAATTTGAAATGTAAGCTAGATCATGTTAAAAGGTTGATGAGATAAACAATAGTAGAAAAGACTTCATACTAGAATCTTTTTAGAAGAGAGTTGTGAACAAGAAAAATGATTCATGTTTCAATTATGTGACATATTTTATGCTCAGCAACACTATTTTCTTTTAGGTTATAAGGAAAAGAAATACGAAAGTAAATGCTGTGAGTTGTGAGAAAAGTAGCAAATGATTCTTTGATGATTTCAAAAGCTCCATCACATTGAAACATTTTGATTTTTGTAGAAAATAAGTTCTTAATAGTAGTTTTAAAAAATTGAAAATTTTGGAATGCTTACGATTTATGATCTAGTGAAAAAATCCATACTTTACGAATAAAATCATTAATAAAAATGATAAAATATCATAAACAACAAAGGGATAAGAAGGATGATGATTCCCAAAAGCAATGAATTAATTGAAGAGGTGCAATACACACTATAGTGGATGTAGGAAAGGAAAGACGATAACTTTTGCTTTGAATACATGAATTATAATGAAGATGGGTACGAAAAATTGGTTTAGATGTAAATAATTATGAAAAAATTGAGTAAAAAGAGAACTTAGATGTTGATGCCAGAGATGTGAAGAAACACGTTGAGCAATAAAAGCAATAGGATTTGTCAAATGGACAGGAACCTTAAGAGGGTAGAGATTATTGTGGATGTTTCCTACGAGAAGTGGAATCTTAGTGGAAAGGTCTTTCACAACATAAATAAAAGAAATAAATTCAATTAAACGTGAATTGTCTTTAACAAACTAAGCAATAGAAAGTAAATTTGTATTAAGGTTAGGCACAATAAGAATATTATTTAAGAGTAATGGTCGAAGATTGGTATGAAAAGACATGGAACCTTTAGAAGTAATAGAAAGAGTAGTAGCATTACTAACAACTACTTGATTAGTACCATGATATGGTTGAATGGAGTTGACAATATTTTTATTAGGTGTTATGTGAGAAGAAGCATCGATGTCTGGAAGCCATTCGGTAATTTTGCTCGGTTAAGAGGTGGAGGAATTGGGATTAATATGTCAGAGAAGACTAGATGAATTTGTGAGGGGTTAGAGGAAGGATTAGAAAATTTATTTTAAGATCGCATGTAGTGAAAGTGACAAGTTGTGCCTATATGACCAATTTTTTTGCAAATTTGATATTTTGGAGGTTGAGAATTAAATTTGGGTTGGAAGGTCGAATTAGGATATTTGTTTGAGTGGTGTAATTGATTTGGGCTGTTAGGGTTGGGCTAGTGGAAGTGTTGAGTGTGTTGGGTTGGTGGGATCTAGTGAGGTGAATGCTACTAGGTTTAGGGAAGTTGGTCTAGGCCAAGGCCTGATGGATTATGGTATGAACCAACCCAAGGTGGATTAAAAGAAGACCTAATGTGGTCTTATTGCTCCAGAAACATGCTGTGTGAAAGAGAGGTCTGTCCCTATTGCCATGAGAGAGAGGGCGACATCTACTGTAAGCAATGAAGGCCGCGTTCGGTGGAGTGTGATGGAGAGTCAGTAAATGTTATTCATGAAGCAATAACTTGGCGCGTAGCTTTGGGAAAGAAGGAGGTAGGCCATAAGTCTCCATGGTGATGACAAAGGATTCATACTCAAAGGGGAGACTGTTGATTATAAAGAGGACTAGATCATCGGATGAGACTAGGTCACCTATTACTACCAGTTCTTCGGCTATTATGACGATGGACTTCAGGTAATCTGTGATGGTAGAATATCCCTTTCTGGTGGTGTGAACTGGCAGTGAAGGAGCAATTTCTAAGCTGTGGTTTATTGAAGAAAATGGGTTTCCAAGCTGTCCAAAGTCTCTAAGTAGTGTCACAGCCAACACTAAGAATTGCGACTGTGGAGGTAAGTGTGGCAGTGAGACAATAGTAAACTAATTGATCTTGTTTTTGCCATTACATATATTCAACTAAAAGGGATGAAGTGGCATCAGTTAATGTGTGGTGTTTAGATGGTAGTATGATTGTTATTTATGTAACGATTAAATCGCAGGTAAATAGGATTGTTGTAACTTGGTTTCGCCAGATGAGATAGTTATGGTTGTCAAGAGTGGTGGTAATGAAATTTGTGATTTTGGTAATTGGTATGGAGGTATGAACAGTTTGCATTGTGATAATCTGTGTTTGTGTGTTGTAGTAAAGGTAAATGAAGAAATTTAGAACTTGGTTATGTGTTTGTGTATTGTAGTAGAGGTAAACGAAAAAAAATTAGGACTTAGTTTAAGTGAGCTCTGATACCAAGAAGAAAACAAAAGAACAAGCTAAAAATTGAAAGTGAAAGATAATGTATTGATTTATAATATATTTTCCTTTAAAATGTACACTACATTTATACATAAATGTATATAAGATGAATTAATTTGTAATTGATTCAATTTAAACCAATTGATAAGATATTATCATCTAAGCTAAAATGTTATGGTTTAAAAGAAAAGTATAGCTAACGTAATTACAACTGAAAAAAGACATGAGAGGATAAGTGTATCTAAGGTAATTACAATTATAAAGTATACCAGCTAATGAACTTGAATTGGCTGTACGAAAATTGTAGCTAACCTATTATACAAAATGTTGTAGGTTCAACCCTCCTTTAGCCATATTCATTAAATCAATTCCACTATTTGGACTTCAAAAGTGTTGTTTATCTTCATGAGACAAAAGAAATGAAGATAAGAAAAAATTGAGGCAAATACTAATGAGATGAAACTATTTCTAAAGGACATGACCATATTTGGATTGCACATGCCCATATAGATGATGGTGTAAACTTCTTTAATCATATACAAGTTAAAGGATGATGTTTGAGGGCAGAAACACTTATGGTGAATCAGATAAGATCTTTTACGTGGAGGGCATGACTGTGTCCATCAACCACGTAAGTCACTAGGATAGTGTATCAGAGCGATGTCAAGTTTTAAGAGACGTTGTCACAATATACGACTGTGCAGGAGATTGTGTACAATTTAAAATTCTTATCTTCTTAGATTTTCAAAGTTTAATAAAAGACAAAAATTGCATGGGACATACACACATGATCGTAAAAGAGTTTTAAAGTTCAAATAACATTGTTTTACTACAATTTTTTAAAGTTTATTTTCTACGATTAGTTGGGAGTAGGATTATTATATCTCTATATTTTCCTGTAGGTTTATTAGAGATAGCTTCTCTACTAGTTATGGGTAGGACTATGAACTTTTGGACCTCTTTAGATCGCACATTTCAGTGTGATTTCTACTAAGATGTTAATGCCATTATTATACATACATACATACATACATACATACATACATACATACATACATACATACATACATACATACATACATACATA